>CAIGQW010054520.1:355111-385316 GCA_903798125.1 Danio choprae
ATATATATATATGCATGCAAATCTGTTTGGTCTAGATTAAAAACATCTGCTGTGTAAATTAGAAACTAAAGATCTGGTAAACATCCAAAAGGCCTAAATTATAGGCTATATAATTACATTGAATTAATTAATTAAATTTACACTTATATTCACTGTTGTTTTCCCCATGTAAGATGACGTCACTTCCTGAAGTCTGACGTCATCACCGATGACACTATGCTTGGGATTATGGCACATTTCACAACATTCGCTCAAGGTAACATTCGTGAAATCAACTGTAAAGTAATATATTATGAGAATTCTACCTTAAAATGAAGGAGTTGGATATTGCATACAACATATAAGAACATAAGAAAGGGACAGTTCAATCAAACATGAAAATTCTGTCATCATTTACTCACCCTTTACTAGTATTTCTGGTATTTGTTTTTCCTACTATTGAAGTCAATGGTTGCTTAGCTTAGCTTAGCTAGTGTAGATGTTACCTGGTCAGGCTCTCGATCTCTGCTGGGATGCTCTTCAGTCGGTTTCCTCCAAGAGACAGAGACTGGAGCCGCAGCAGCTGCAAACACTGGGTCGGCATCTCCTCAAATCTGTTCCCACTAAAATTCAACACTTCCAGCTGCATAGAGCCGAAGTGTTTGGGCAGAGAGAACTCATTTAAACGATTATTCTTGGCTATGAGGGTTTTGAGTTTGGTCAGTCGGGTAATGTCCTCGCAGATGACCGACAACGAGTTGTTACTGATGTCGAGAAACTCCAGGTTAGAGAATAAGCTGATTGATTCCGGCAGAAACGTCATTCGGTTGTAACACAGATACAGCTGTTTCGTGTCTTTCCGTCGTTTCTCACTAACCGAGTCCAAACTTTGGTTGTTCAGATTCAGACGGGAGAGATCTAAAACGCTCTCGCTGCTGCTGGCACCTTCAAAACCCTCCATTGTATTCGTCGATAAATGAAAAGATTCGCCCTTCAGCTGCTTTCCGAACACTGCGAGCGAGTTTACATCTACATCCAGGCACCGCGAACATCCAATGTAATGTAATGTAATGTAATGTAACCTATCCAGCCTAATGGCAGCGTTCACACATTACAGTTATTGTCAAAGACGCTCTATCCAGCGTAGACTGGCTGTTTAACATGCATGTGTCGAGGCTCAAACGTATTGAGGCTCCGCCCGACTGTATTAACCCTTTACTAGAACTAGCGAGAGAAAAGCGTCCAACTTTATGCTTAAAACGCGAACAATCTTTCTATTGTTCTCTTTCTGAGCTCCATGCACAGGCTATTCGTTTTAGAAATGGAAAATATCCAAGCAAATTTCTTTATTATTTAATACAGTTTCGTGGTTATGTAACCACAGCTGCTGCTGAGATTTCATTATGCAAGCAGTCACCAGATCCTCCATTCCTTTTTATATAATCAGTTTTTTTCTGCCACTTTTTATATGTCTGGAATTTTATTGCTAACAAATATTTATTTATAAACACTTCTATAAGAAGTAGTTGTCCACAAATATGTGTTGCTAATGTTAAACAAATGTTTCATAAGCACCTGGAGGAAACCCACATAAACACGGGGAGAACATGCAAACTTCACGTATAAATGTTTCCTGGCCCAGCCGGGACTCAAACCAGCAACCTTCTTCCTGTGAGGCGACAGTGCTAACCACTGAGCCATCGTGCTGCCCAAAATAATATTAACACTAGAAATTAGTTTTAACTCTAGCACATTAACATGCACCATTTTTCGTTCTATTTATCTTCACTACAAATATAACCAACTAAAAAGGAAAACTGCTGTCTTAAACCTTTAGCTGATGCCAAAGTAACAACCAGCAGTCACAGTGTTTATTTACCCTAATTTCATTCAACATTTGTCTTTAATTACTGATGAAGAAACTCTAAATAGTGAGGGATAAATTGGTTCCAGGTCCAAGTTTCGAAGAAAAGGAGAGGCTTTTAGCCGTTTCCCGAAAATGGCAAGTCAATGGTAAAGATTAAAAAAAGTCTATGAAAGGGATTTGTTCTTTGGGAATGACTTCTGGAGGGTACATAAATCTGAAATAGTGAATTTAAATGAAGGAGTGAATCATATAACAGTAATTATTTTATATTCATTTTTTTAAAGTGGTTGCAAACTATTTATATGGGCTGAATTTAAACAAACAAATATAATTTTGTATTGTTCAACGTAATTTGTTTGTTTAAATTCAGCCCATATAAATAGTTTGAAACCACCTACCTTTAAAAAAAAATGTGTAAATCCAATAAATCTTTTTTTTTTTTTTTTCAGTGAACCACTATAAATTGGCGAACATATGTTCTGGCTTGGCAAGGCTGAGTTAAAGGTGATGGTCTTTCATCCAGCATAAAAAGGACTCCGACATGCAAGCAGTTATCCTCAGATGATCAGACTGGAATAACAGGTAGAGCTGAGTGTTACTTGCATAGCAGTGATATGAAAAGCCATATTTATGAATTACAGACCCTACTAATGCCATGCAAACAGAGAAGAGAAGTGGTCCATGAACTGATGTTGCGTCCAGATTGCGTCTTGGACTCTCTATCCATAGTGAGGTTATTTCAGCTTGCTTAAATGCAGGATCAGTATACCAACGAATTGTAAGAGTGCATGTACAAGAGAAGGAGAAATAGCTTGAAAGACGATTGAAAAGGACTGATAAGTCTGCCTTTAAGAGCCGAGAGAACAGTGCGAGAGTGTATGTTTACTGGTAAATTTGTGGTGTGGGATTGTGCTCTGACATAGAATGTTTGAATAATGAAGAATGTGGCAGTGTAATCATCTACTACAGTTGTGAGGGCATGTGAGAGTTACTATAGGTCAATTGTAAATTTTTTTTGTGGTATGCACAAATTATTTTTAGTGGAGAGAGCTCTGAAAAGAGAGTGGTATCTTATGCTTTCAATGCTACAGTAGCTTGCTTTGGCTAGCCTTTCTGAAACCTTTAGGTTGAAATGGATGAAGACAAGGTTATGAAAACATAATTTTAAATGTTTTCAAATGTTCTAACAGTATCTTACTTACCCCCAGAGCTATTTATATTGAAGTTGATATTTAGCCGCACCATATTGGTGTTTCGTAACATCTAGTTTTTTTATGAGGTGGGTTGTTAGCCCAACACTCTACTCCCAACCTGGAGGACCAGTACATACACGCATTCACTATGGACAATTTAGCTTACCCAATTCACCTACAGCACATATCTTTGGACTGCACACAGAAATGTCAACTGACACAGCCGGGGCTCGAACAAGCGACCTTCTTGCTGTGCTGCGCCAACCTATCGCCCTAACAGTATCTTATGCAACCATTTCCTGGAGTCACTTGTTGGGAAAATCTAAAAGCCACATTCAAAATCATGGATTTTAGTCTGACGTTCACACAACAGATCATAAGAAATGTTTGTGAGGCTTGGCTGTACCTTTTATTCTTATTACATTATTAAAATTAGCACACAGTACATATCAAAAACATACAATCATAGTAAAGTAATAACGAATAAAACAAAACCAGAGATATTTTCCTTTAACCATAAAATGTTTTAATTCTGCCCCACTGAATAAGACAATCATATAGACATATAAAAGGCATTTGCTAGGTGTCTACCATAATACTGGAAAATTCATGTGCACTGTGTCCTATATTAGTTGGTTTATACCTACAGAAGAAGCCACCCATGGCACACTGTTTGTATATAAGGCACTCGTTACCACAAAGGATCCGTACTGTTAGTGGAATTTAGTGGAAATTAAACAAGCGAACACACTCACACTCATGCATTGTGCACACATACACAAAATCTCTCAATTCTGCAAGAATGCATTTACACTACAGAGGCAGCAGCGACTCTAATCCTTATTCTGACAGATATTTTACGTAACAGGTATCAAGTAGTTGCTGGGTCCAGAGTAGTGGTATACCTGGAGGTTTTCGTACAACAATTTAAACATCATAAACATCAGGCTTTGGTTTTAGATCACTCCGTCTGTACTCAGTCCCATCTTGAATCGTTACATTTTTTCTAATTCTGGTTTGTTAGTTTATATTTATAGGTTCAAACCCAGCATCAGAGTAGGACTGAGCACAGTGTGGGAGTTTCAGCACGAAGAGTCTCTAGCAACTAACATAAATACAAGCTCAAGCTAAGCTAACGCATTTGTGTTGCACTACTTTAATCTACAATCTACAAAGGTCTGATCTATTCTAATCAAAGGACTTTCGGTGAAATTGCTTATGGCTGAAAAAGCATGTTCGTCAAGTAATAGCATGGTAGGATTGTTGCCATGTGGTATTAAAAATTAAAGGCGTCGCCTGATTTTTTCACTGATGCCCTGTTTACGCCTGCTATTAAAGGGCTTGTTCAGCCAAAAATGCTAATTCTGTTGAAAAAATGAAAATACTCAACCCCCGTGTGGTTCTTCTGAACGCAAATAATATATTTTAGATGAAGTCTGAGAGCTTGGGTAAGCTAAAATTGTCCGTAGTGTATGAGTGTGAATGGGTGTGTATGGATGTTTCCCAGGGATGGGTTGCAGCTGGAAGGGCATCCGCTGCGTAAAACATATGCTGGATAAGTTGGCGGTTCATTCCGCTGTGGCGACCCCAGATTAATAAAGGGACTAAGCCGAAATGAAAATGAATGAATGAATGAAGTCTGAGAGCTCCCTCATCCTCCATAGACAGAAGTCCACAAAAGGAACCAAAACATTGTCAAAAGATTCCATTTGATTCAACAGTAATTGTATGAAGCTCCAAGAACAACTTTGTGCACAAAAGGCGCATTTTTGTTCACCTTTGTCTTCTGAGTAAAATTGGGGTGGACATTTATTGCAGTTAATACAATGCTTGCATGTTGTGGTGCTGATTCTAATGGCAATGCATTGTACTGCCCTTAGTTAATGTGCAAACTGACCCGACATGGTGAAAAAGTCATATTTACAGGTATTTTTTGGTGCACAAAAGTGTTCTTAGAGCTTCGTATGACTACAGTAGAACTACTGAAGTCACATGGAATGTTTTGACATTGTTTTTGGTTCCTTTTCCAAACTTTGAACATCTAAAATAATTTGTGTTCTGAAGATGAACTAAGGTCTCAGGGGATTGGAATGACATGATAGTAATTAATAACTAATTATCAACTTTTTTTGGAAAGGGGGGTGAACAAACCCTTTAAGATGCATTTTGTCACAAGTTTATGACACTAAATACAAGTGTAAACATGTTTTCAGCTTGACCACTTTCAACCAGTTCTAGAGATTGTCGAAAATGTATACAATCAGATGTAGTGTAAATGCTTTTGTGTGACGAAATTAGGCAGAAGGGTCTTCCAAACACAAGTTGCCAGAAGAGATGCATTTGAATGACTCTTAAAGGCTGCGTGAACTCAAAATTTGCAATGTTTATTTTGCTAGCTCACATTGTTATTCATAAGGTGAATAATTAATCATTATTACATAGAAACTGCATAGTAATATTCTTAACCACACCTCTCTAACCATTAATTTGCTATGAGGGAATGATGCGCAAAAGAAAGCCCCGCCCCTACTCAATATTCTGTTTCAGTTGGAAGTACATCAACATACTGAAATAAAAGCTTTCAGCTCACATGGATTTTGATACTATGGTGATGCATCTAATCTGACCACTGGATTACTGAAAACACGTGTTAATACCAGATGGAAACAGGGTTTGACCCATACTTTTTAGCTTCTAGTGAGCATTTTTCACCATCTAGAGCAAGAGAGCAAAGCAGCAAACAGATGAATACTAACATTAGCACCTTTACGAAAGGTCTCAAGACTATGACTGCCTTCATGACGAGAGTGAAAGAGAGAGCGACCATGGCTGAGCTTCATTCAAGTCACATTTTTAGCTCTCGCTAATGTGTAGATGGATTAGCATGAGTATTTACCAGTCTGACTGAAGGACCGAAGCTTGTTTGATGGATGAACCTGTGGTGTTCGGCTCTCTCAGAATCACTCTCGAACCTGTCCTATTCATCTTCTATTGCCATTGTCTCAATAAAAAAATCAAAAACATATTTCCACATATAACTGCAGATAGACAAACAAATAAATGGTATAAAGAGTAATACACAAAATCAAAAAATAGTAAATAAAAATGATAGCCTCTGTAACAAAGTGCTGAGGCCTCTTCGGCGACGTTTTGAGTGACACAATCAAACAATTTACAGCACTTGAACACATACTTGAAAAGCTAATAAAATATGAAGAAAGAAAAAACAAAACAACCATAACACATTAACCAGAGAATAGATGCAGTACGGATAGCAATAAAAGTAATAACCTATTCGAAGAAAATGCTGTGATTCTTCCAAAAACAGTACATAATCTCAGGAATCCTGATCAGTAGGAGAGGAAATCGTCCACATCTTGTCGATCCTCTCGTCTCGGTCGTGGTTTAGACCTCCTTTGTGCTGGCCTTCATCTTCTCCACAGTTTCCTTAAAAAGGTCACGAGGTCAGTGTGTTTGTAGATTTTACCTTAGGCTGACAAACTCATCTTTCACTTAGGAAATCAAAACGTAGTTACTAAAATGACATGGAACAGCCTTTCAGGAAGGTTAACTGTAGTTCACAACTCTTTAAAAATATATTAGTCGGGTGAACTGTCAAACTATCTCTCCCCACAGGTTCAGGTAAACTTGCCTCGACTTGAAGCAGTTAGAGCTGGATTCTAATGTCAATAATGTCCACATAAGAAAACAACACGTAATACTGGATTCACTCTTTATTCTCTGATTAATTTGACTTTGGTTTAAGAAGTGCGGTGCAACTATAAAATGTCTTTACTGGGGGATTCGGTGGGTTTGGGAGTCTGCATCGTATCATGTGAAAGTAAAAACACATTCGCTCTGCGCTGCCTTGTAAGGCATACGAGCATCTAAATGAAATGACTCATGTCAAAGATTTACCTTTGAACCACATTATACTTATTTATCATTATACATTGTTGTATACGTGTTATAAGTTTTATACATATTATACATTTTAAATGCTGTATACATGTTTTGTGATAGCTCATTCCTGCCTTAAGCATTAAAAAAATAAATAAAATCAGTTGTCCACTATTTGTTTTTCTTAGATTAGAATAATCTAAGGTTCGATTTCTTAGGTTAGAAAAATTTATTGAAAGATTAATATTTTTACCACAGAAAATATCAGTATTGGCCATAATTTCTGTATCAGAGCACTCCTACTACAAATGACTTTATTGTCGTTTTTTGGGAATTTAATAATCATATAGTCATTAATTCATTAATTTTCCTTCAGCTTAGTCCCTTTATTTATCAGGGGTCGCCACAGCGGAATGAATCGCCAACCGCCAAACACCCAAACACACTCATTCACACACATACACTATGGACAAATTATTTTATTCAATTAACCTATAGCGCATGTCTTTGGACTGTGGGTGAAAACAGAGCACTTGGAGACTCGAACCAGCGGCCTTCTTGCTGTGAGGTGACAGTGCTAACCACTGAGCCAGTCATCCTTGCCAAATAAAAAAAAAGTAGTGCATGTCTTTTTCTATTCATCAGTATTGAATGAAATATTAATATATTTATTCCATTTGACATATTGTGCAATTTTAAGTGACACTTTCTTTTCAGATGTTCTTGTTACACATGTACTTACTATAGTAATTAGAATCAATTATGCATAACTGCATAAAACTAACCCTAAACACGCCACATTCTAACCCCAACCATATAGTAAGTACATAAAAATAATTCATATTAATTAAATGAGTAGTTTAAAAGGACACCTTAAAATAAAGTGTAACCCAACTGTATGTTAGTAAATGAATGAGATGAATATAAGGTGAATGATTTTATTTCCTCATACCTGATGTTTGTTAAGTTCAGCCACACGGCGGGTCCACTCCTCTTCAGTCATCTCCTGATCCCCTTCAGTGTCAATAACTGGGGTTTTCTCTGCGGATAAAATCAGTTCATTAGGAAATCAAATCAGTCTTTCTCTTCTTGGGAAAAGTTCAGACGTTTTCAACACATTTTGACAGCACATATCTGTGGCCCAGTATGTTGTTTGAATTTTGTATGTTTTCTGGACTACAACATCTTGACATGATGATATAATTAGGTACATCATTTTTTTTTATCTTAGTCTCCTAAAAACTTCCAGAGAAAATTGCTTATTGTACACCACTTTCCTCTAATCTATCAAAACAAGATGATTTGCTAATTAAAGCTCACCATCACAAGTCATTGCGGTGCAGACCCAGTTTCCACAAGCACAGACGCAGCGATTGCACTCCACCTGCGTCTCTGCGCCGTCCTCATATGTCTCATCTTCTAGAGCACACTCTGAAATAATACAAACCATGTGTTAACCCACACACAGAGAAACAAAATAAGTTCTCCAAAAATATGTGACAGTTGTCTAACATGATCTAACAGAAGACTGGATCCAAAACTGGATACAGTATAGTGTATTCTCTATAAACTAAGCTGAAATCAGCAAAAGCCGTCCAAATTTTGTGAAGCTGTGTCTGCATCTGAATAAGCCTGTGTCCCAGATTCCCAAACACAAAACAGGAAATTACTTTGGAAAGCTTCAAAGGGGAAAATAGAATATATGATTAAGACTGAAGTGTGCTGTCAATAAAATGTATACATGCAATAAATATATTCACATTTTTCCACATTAATTGGTTTCATTGTATTTTTAGTTGAACTGCTTTTTATTTACTTTTTGTATTTAGCTTCAATATTTAATGTAAGACTATCGAATTGAATACTTAACACTTTTACATCCATATTTAAATTCAAACTTTCTTTGAGATTTTAGAATTAAATGTTGAATGTCTCTCATCATATTGTATAAAATCGTTACCCTAAAAATACAGTCTTTACTAGAGGTCTAAGTTGCTACCACCCCCGAAAGTGTGTACCTCACTCTGTCCGACGAGCAGGAGAGCAAAGTTATTCACCACAGTGAAAATAATGTTTTTGAAAGTTTGAAAGACAAGTCTGAAGTAAAGTTATGTTTTTGTTAGCAGAAAGTTGCTAGGCAACAGAGGCATGCATATTTAAATGCATGGGAAAAAGGTAGCAGACACTCAAATGCAGGAGGTCAATTTGACCCTTATAGTCATTCAAGGCAGAAATGGTCAGAACACTTCATTCATTTTCCTTCGGCTTAGCCCCTATTTATCAGGGGTTGCCACAGCGGGATGAACCACCAATTATTCCAGCATATGTTTTACGCAGCAGATGCCCTTCCAGCCAAACTGGGAAACACCCATACACACTCACATTCACACACATACACTACGGCCAATTTAGTTTATTCAATTCATATATAGCGCATGTCTATGAACTGTGGGGGAAACCAGAGCACCTAGGAGGAAGCCCATGCCAACACTGGGAGAACATGCAACTTCACACAGAAATGCCAACTGATCAAGCTGGGACTGCACTGACTGCTAACCACTGAGCCACAATGCAGCCCAGAACACTTTTGTGTTTTGTAATTTTAATAAAACAACAATGTTGGAATGAAATATACACACATTCAGGAAAAGTCAGGTTACTAGTTATATAGGCTTTATTTTAAGAAAGTGATTACATTTCAAAATAAAAAAAATGGTCAAAATGATTGCCTCAGTTCTTGTGTTAAATTTTAATGTCATCTATGGTTCCATTAAGATCATTTAATATGCACAGAACCATTCCACCTGAAAAAAAGGGTTCTTTATAGTGGAAAAAGATTCATTAAATAACTTAAAGTAAACACTTTAGGATAACCAAAATTTTGGGGGTTTTCCCACCTTCATTCATTCATTCATTTTATTTTCGGCTTAGTCCCTTTATTAATCTGGGGTCACCACAGCGGAATGAACCGCCAACTTATCCAGCATATTTTTTTAAGCAGCGGATGCCCTTCCAGCTGCAATCCATCACTGGGAAACATCCATACAACTCAATCCAAACATCCATACACACTCATACACTACGGACAATTTAGCTTACCCAATTCACCTATACCCCATGTTTTTGGACTGTGGGGGAAACCAGAGCACCTGGAAACACGGGGAGAACATGCAAACTCCACACAGAAATGCCAACTGACCCAGCCAAGGCTCAAACCAGCGACCTTCTTGCTGTGAGGCGAATGTGCTACCCATTGCGCCACCGTGCTGCCTTTGTCCCCCTTTAGAACCTTTATTTTTAAGAATAATCTTAAACTCTATTTGAATTACTAATATTAATTTTTCATGTGATGTTTTGCTTTATTTCAGGTAATGAATATGATTTGTAAAAGTTTTAGTGACCTGTAACAACACTGGTTCTTAGTTTGAACATTTTAAAGTGCTTCATCTGATGCTAGAGAAAGTGGTTCCTCCTACTGAACTTTCACCTAGTTCTCCATGCAGAGTTGATCAGCCTGAGGGACATTCTGTGGAAGAGCGGAAAACCCCATGTGCGCCCACTCTCTCCCTTACACAACTGCACTTTGGGAAAACAATTTAACTTAACTAATATAAGAATAATCTCTCATTTGGAGGGAAAACATAAAATCTGAAGGAATTTAAGCGGCTTCTTCAGAGTAAAAAAGCAACATGGCTCGTAAATGTTGACAGTCTGCGTTGTGATTATGCAAATGATTTTTATTATTTGTTCACACCAGTACAGTAACTGAAGCTGTCATGTGTTTTTGTGCTGCTCAGATTTCCTGAATGCACCAATATTTCTGACTTCTTGCTGGCTGAACAAAGCATTTATAATTCTGCCACAGACAGAAGCATAACAGACAGAGACTTACTTTTCTCAGGAGGGCTGAAGCCTGGTTTCAGGCAGTTGAGGAATTCGTCGAAGCTCAGTTTCCAGTCTGCGTTTTCATCCGAGAGCTCAATAAGAGCGTCCACACACAGACTCCTGCAACAAACACACATGGATTATTTGTACACTACTTTTAGGGAAAACAAATATTAAGATGTACAGTAGATATTTTTGGAATTAAAATCCTTATTAAAACTTATTTGTGTGCTTAATGCACTATCAAGCTAGCCAGATATACAGCTGTGCAGTGAAATGTTATTATCAGTGTTTGTAGATGGAGGGTTTTCCCTCAGGCTCATCCTGACACACAGATGGACACAATATTCTCCCATAACATCTACTGTGAGAAAAAAAAAAACAGGAAGAAGTTCTCTGAGATGACAGAGATTATTATGATGATTATAACTATGGTGTTGGCTAGTGGATTGTTCACTCAAAAGTGCTCATTCTTTTCTCGTTTAGACAGTAGGAGATCTTGAACAATATGTTGGCTTCTCTGATGCATTCCAGAGTACAGCTGTGGTTAAACTGTGCAGATCTGGTTATGCATGAAGACCAGTATGCTTCACAGCAGACTGTAGTTGTACACTATCATTCAAAACGTTGAAGTCAATAACATTTTTGCACGCTTGATTCTTTATTGTCATTACAGGGAAAGTTCACCCCAAAAAAGAAAATGATTCCTTTTGGAACTTTTATTTACAGAGTGTGGAGAACATACTAGCCAAGGCTGCATTCATCAGATCACAAATACAGTAAAAACAGTAATATTGTGAAATGTAATCAACTGTTTTCTATTTTATTATATATCTGTATTCCTGTGATGGCAAAGCTGAGTTTTCAGCACTCTTTGGTCTCACAAAGTCCTTCAGAAATCATGCTAACACACTAATTCGCTGCTCTAGAAAAAAAATTCTTACTATCACCTTAAATAGCAGTAAAAATATTCTATTTTAGTGGTAAATGGGATACACTTGCATTTTTTCTGGCTCTTTTGAGGATAATGTCTTTTTTGTCAGTTTTAATGAATCATTGCTGAGTAAAAGTACTAATTTGTTTCATTTCTAAAGGTAGTGCACATGTCCAGAGTAGTTGTGTGAGTGAGTGAATGAGTGTTTGTGTTTTAACCTAAGCAGGCGATTGTTTTCCTCTTCGGCGTAGGAGCTCATCTGAACGGCTGTCTCGTTGTGCTGGATGAACTTAAGCAACTCTGCAGAATCCAGCTGAGAGTCTCCGTTATCATAATTCTGCAAGACACACAAGAGCACAATGAAAACTGGTTGCTTCATGAATTCATTGTTGAAATCAGAGCAAGTAATCAAGCATAACATCTCATTCAGCTACATGTTAATTTCTCATTTTTAATGAATTATTAATAAAACCAAAATAATTACAATCATCTTTAACAGCTGAACAGAAATTATTCTTTTTGTTCAGTCACTCAAGAAGGTCAAGTCAATTAGAATGGGATAAGCCAAATTTACAGTGTGATGAAAGAGAATTTTAAATGTTTCTTGCTGATTTAATGACAAGAAATGTCAATTCCTAACAGTCTATGTGTCCTGGACTGTTAATAATTCCATGTGTCCTGTCTTATTCATGGTGGGTCACTATCCTGCAGATTTCGGCTCTAAACTAACAAACACATCTCAAATCGCTGAAAGGTTTCATTTCGGTTTTAGATCTCCTAGTCAGTTAATGAAGGAGGGGCATAAAAATGTGTAACATAACACAGGGCAGGAATACTAGAAAACTTCCGGACTTGTATGTTAAAATCTTCAAAAGATTGGTCCTTCAGGAATAGGATTGGACACAAAATGTGGAACAAGGTCACTATTTGTGCACCCCTTGTTTCCAATATAACATGAAATTCTTTTGGACAGACTCTTTTCTATTAATATCAGTAACACCCTTCAACTTATTTTATTCATACCTCTAAGACCACACTCATTTCATACAGTTAAAATCTTTTACCTTACTGTCATTCCTGTCACCAGACCAGGTGTGCCCCAGGGCTCTGTCCTGGCTCCCCTACTGTTTATTATTTACCTTCTCCCCTAGGGCAATATATCCTCTGCAAACATCAGATCCAATTTCACTGCTATGCAATGACAACCCAGCTCTGCCATTCAATCAAACCTAACTCAAAACTCTCACCATCATCCCTCACCAATAGCCTTTCTGACATTAAATCCTGGTTCACTTCAAACTTCCTAACTTTAAATGACAATAAAAAAGGGACTTCTTCTAAAACTTAATAAATAAAACTTATTCTCATAAGCACAAGATCAACATTAAACAAATCCTATATTTTTTCTTTTCCCACTCACAATTCAGTCATCTCCTCATAACCTAAGTTCAGGAGTCTAAGTGTAACAACATAATTTCATTCACTTTCATTCACCTTTGTTAATAATGTTACCTGGTTTGCTTACTTTCACCTTCGAACATCAGTCATTTATGCCTTTCCCTCACACCTCACTCCACTGCCATTCTCTGTCACTACTCGTTTAGACTACCACAATTCCCTTCTGTTTGGCCTCCCAAATAAAACTCTCCATACATTAAAGCTGGTACCAAACACAGATGCTTGTATTATGACAAGCACCCCTCTATCCTTCATATAACACCCATTCTATAACAGCTTTATTGGATCCCCATCTCTTGAATTAACTACATCTCACCTTTAAAGCTGTTAATAATTTTGCCCCTTCATACCTATCTAACCACACCTGTTTACATTCTCAGATCCTCTTCTTCCATTTATTTCATAGTTCCCTCTTTCTTCGTTGTTACTAAGGGGAGAATTGCTTTCAGCCACTCTGCTCCCCAGCTTATGAACTTACTCCCTCCTGACCTTCACTAATTTTAACTCTCTTCCAACTTACTCTCTCTGAGCTCAACTGCATTTTGTTCTGAAATCGTATTGTATTGTGCTGTATTGTATTGTCTTTGTTTATCTAATGACTGTTTTGTTGTACCGTGACCTTGAGTCTCAAGAAAGGCACCTTTAAGTAAAAACACATTATTATTCATTATTATTTGGGGAAAGGGAAAGTTGTTCATTATTTTCCATTCATCCAGCTTCAACTGCTTATCTAGGGTCAAGTCAATGTGGAAGCAGTCTCAGCAGAGAACCCCAGACTTCCCTCTCCCTAGACACTTCCTTCACCTCCTCCAAGGGGATCTCAGGGCTTTCCCAGAAAACCAGAGAGACATAGTCCCTCCAGCGTGCCCTGTGTCTTCCCCTGGGCCTCCTCCCGACAGAGCTCCTAACATCCCTAGGGGTGTGCTCCAAGGATCCACAGGTGAGAGAAGGAAGTTTGACCAGTAAATATCGCCTTAGTTCCTTCTTCACCACTACAGACTGTTATATGCTGATGTACCAATCTGCCTTCCAATCTCACGTTCCATCATTCCCTCACTTCTGAACAAAACCCCAAGATACTTTTCACTTGGGAAGTGACTTTCCTCCAACCTGGAGACAGAAAGCCAAATTTTTCAGGTCGGGCACCATGGCCACAGATTGAAGGTGCTGATTCTCATCAGCAAACCATCCCAGTGCATGCTGAAGGTCCAGGTCTGATGGAGCCAACAGAGCAACATTATCTAAAAAATAGCAGAGATAAAACCCTCTGGTCCCCAAACCAGACACCCTCTGACCCATTATTATTTTTTAATACTATTATTATAAATGACTATAAAATATTAATTCACTCACTCACTATTCTTCAGCTTAGTCCCTGATTTATCAGGGTCGCCAGAGTGGAATGAACCACCTATAACTCTGGCATATGTTTTATGTGGCAGATGCCCTTCCAACCACACTATAAAATATTATTATAAATAAGATCCTGTATATTGTTATTTTTAAATAAAACTTTTGCAATAAATTTTGTGCACTTTGCAATACTTCAAATTCAGTCTGCTAGCAGGTTCAATGAGGTTATAGTCTGCATGTCATATGAAGAGGATAACAGGAAATAACTCTCCCTGACTGGAATGAGAGATGCAGCAGACCAGACTCTGACCGCTGTGAGTTTATCAGGTCTCTACGTAGGTGCTGCACTGAAGTTTACTCTGAGCAGATAGTCTGATGACCGATATGTCTGATCATCTCTGCTATCTACCGCATCCACAGCTCTCTGCTATCTCTATTTCAGCTGTCGTCTGCAAAAATGTGTGTAGGCAGCAGGTCCAGATGAGCGATGAAGCGATGTAGCGCTGTGCGCTACAATACAGAGACACTTTTCACATTTCTGAGAAGCAGTCGTCATAGTTGGGTAACTGCAACACTGACTGAGAAATTAATTTTGTTGCTCAGAAACAACTAAGAGCCTGATTTATTGAAAAAGGACAAATTAGTGTGAAAGTGCAATCCCATAAAAGTGATCTACTGATGGAAATTAAAGAATCTATGCAGGAATTAAGAATGCAGACACTGTAGTTCATTTTCATAATGGCTAACTTAATGGCACATAAAATATTACAAATTAGCTTGGAAGTTAAGACATGGTTTTCAGGGGTGTTAAACAATGGCACAGATACCAGCAAACAGACTACTGCAGTCATTAGTAATCACCTCGCAGGATTCATTAGATACCTATTCTTCGATAATGTAATGTAACCCCGCCGGTCCTACACCAACAAGGAGGCTAAAGACCATGGCCTCTAGCATCTGTCACCAAAGCACCTTTTAGAGGTCAGAGGAGTGAGGTTTACCTGCACAGCTCTTCACATCTGTTACACTCATCCCCCTAAACCTCACTCCCATCCGGGTCATGGCACCAATGTAACCCAGCCGGTCCTACACCACCCAACCCGCTCCGAGCAGGGATCAAACCGGCGACCTTCTGCATGTGAGTTGATTGCTCTAACAAGGAGGCTAAATACCATAGCCTCTAGCATCTGTCAACAATACACCTTTTAGAGGTCAGAGGAGTGAGGGTTACCTGCACAGCTCTTTATTAGCTGTCGTCTGTTGCAGTAACATAGCAAATAGTCCTTAAGATACTGGTAACATTTTATGTATTTATTAAAAGATACAATACATTTTTTATTAGACAATATCTGATTGTACTTCATTTTACATTCTTGTTTTGTATTCACACACTATGTACTTGTCATAGTCATTACATAAACTTGGTAATATTTAGGTACTATCCCTAAACCTAGTCCAAACCTAACCTCAACCTTCAGTATGTATTACCTTATATAAGCCAGTACATTATTAGGTAAGTACATATCAAGTATACATACTGTAAAATAAAGTGCAACCCAATATCTTTTGTAATTATTACTAGTAATAATTCTTATTTTGCTAGTCGCAACTGGTTTTGCACTAGTCTTATGCTAGAACTAGAACAGTAAAGTTCAATCAAATTATAGTAGTATCTAATGAATAAATACTAGTATTTAATAAGTGAATACTTATGTAATAAACAAAAACTAGCAGCTAATTAAAAGGTACTAGTATCTAACAAATACACACTATCTAATGATTAAGTATACTAGTATGTAAAAGTACGCATTAACGGATAACTACATGAATGTAATATATAAAATGTATACTAGTGTACTAACTGGAAAATATAGTTAGAATAGCCGATATCTCAAGGACAGATCCCAACAGAAATTATCGGCAAAAATCTATCATTTGTTACTAGCAAGAGTATAATAGTTACTAGTCATCAACTAAATCAATTCTAGCACCTTATGAATAATTACTAGAATCAGTTTATTAGTTGATAGTATCTAACAAACAAGCATCAATTACATTTTTTAAGAGTTTGAGTATGAAGCACGAGTACGGAGTACGAGTAGCTGATAAATAAGTAATAGTAGCATGAAAGTAGTTCTTTCGTTCTTAGATTAAATGTTTAATTGGCTTGCTACAGTTAATTTGTTATCCTTAATGACAAGGTAACATACTGAATAAAACATACCATGTTATAACTGTACGTTAAAATATGTAAAAATGAAAATATAAAATCCTTCGATTTCTCTTAACTGGAGAAATGGGACATTCAGTCTGTGCAAATGGTCTTCAGTGATAAAACTGCACATACAGTCGTCATGTAGTTCTTTAGTTCATATAGACACTTACATCAATGATGACACATAAGCTACTTTGAAACATGTACACATCATACTCGGTTTAATCTTATCTCAGCAGTTGGAAGACTGTACTCTGCCTGGTACAGCTGATTTAGTCGTGTTCACCAAGAGGTAAAGGACAAGTTCATGATTGAGTCAAACGACATGTTCAAATGATTGAGGCTTTGTTCTCCACCACTCATTGGAATAGTTCACATAAAATTGAGAATTCCCCAGCTTGATCTCACAAGGAAATGCAACTATTTTATGTACTGGCAGGAAAAAAGTCACTAATTCGTACAAATTCATATCATGAACAGTTCACACAAAAATTAAAATTACCCCCTAATTTACTCACCCTCAAGCCCTTTTTTGTGCATATGACTTTTTTCTGTTAGACGAACACAGTCGGAGTAGTTTAAAATTTTACCTTGGCTCTTCCATGCTGTAAAATGGTGTTGAATAGTGGCTTTTATTTTGAAGTTTCCAAAAGAAGCATAAATCTGTCTTCAAACTAACCCATGCGTGTTAATGCACGTTAATGCTGTCTTATGAAGCTGATTGATTATTTTTTTTGTAACAGAATACTCCAATCACTGACTTCTGGCAGAGGCTGAATACACAGAATGCTTGTATGACAAATGACACAAGATGTATTTGTAACTGAAACTCCAGGAATGCACGTAATTGCGAGAACCACTTTCCATACAGTTGTTTACCACAGAAGACAACGATGAACTACGAACCATGAACTTGTTGGCTTGGCATTACTGTGTAATGTATACAGTGCATTACTCTTACAAAGTCGTGTACATGTGTCTAGCTGTCTTACATCCTGCATCATACATCATATATGCATGTCGTGCATAACAGGCATTCGGCCACCACAGGAAATCAATGATTGGAGTTTAATTTGAAAATGATTGGAGTTCAAAAAAAGAGACCTAACTTTGTTATAAAACACATAGGATATGCATTAACCTGCTGGTTTTTAGCATATGGAAGGACGATGGATTTATGCACTTTTGAAAGCAAAAAAGAGGCCACTACCATTATAGAGCATCAAAGAGCCAGAATAACATTTTAAACTACTTCGTCTGACAGAATAAAAGTCATATACACTGAGGGTGAGTAAATTATGGGCTAATTTTCATTTATATGGGAGCTATTTTATTAATTTGTATGATAACGTACAATTTTTAAAAGGAAGTAACCCAAACCACAGCCCTAATCCTAACTGTCATTGGGGGATGAGAAAATCATGTTAAAATGTATGAATAAGATTGCAAAAACTCACTGGAATTAGCCATTAAATCAAAAGTTATGAATTGCCAGGAGATTGTGTTGTAATTCCCTCATCATTTACTCAGCCCGAGTTGTTCCAAACTTGAAAATTACTTTTTGTTTCTTCTGCCAAAAACAAGATAATATATTTTAGCTGAATGTTCAGTTCTTTTAGTCCATACAATGAAAGTTGTTGGAGTTTAAATCAACCTTACTGGCTTCTATTGCATGAATGGGAAGAAAAAACAAATAAAAATCACAAAATAAATGATTATTCATTTATTTATCAAATTATTTCTTGTGTGAACTAACCCTTGAACTATTTTAGAGAAGGGTGTCTAAGCACACGTACAGTAAGACACTGATCTGTGCAGGCATATGGATTATTGGTCTGCGGATAGTGGTCTGTCAGATGTATGGATTGTGCTGACAGCTGTAGAGGCTTGTTCTCCAGCTATCTTTAGCTCTGCAAGTGCAAAGGTGAGCTAATATTGAAACAGACTGATCCATCAAAAGACCCTTCAAACCGCTGCTATGCAAACAGACGTCATTTTAGAGCATTTTACACGCCTTGGGAGGCTGTCAGAAAAAATTATGTGGTGCGTCCAGAAGGCCCTTTGAAGAGCAGCAGGAGGGCGCAGAGATTCCCTGTGGAGGCTAATGTATAAAAAAGCCTGATGCTGAAGAAACTAAACCAAACTGATGCTGCAACAAATGCGTTAGTTGCAGGAGTGCACCTCAAACTGATAGCAATGTGAATGCCAGATCACACATATGTGTTCGTAAGTTTGTAGAAATCTGGAATCTGCTTAGCATTGTCTATATGTTTTTTCTTTACAAGTTATTTATATATAAAACATTTTTGAAAGGTTAAAGAAAAATATTGTGATGAACAGTGTAAAAATGGGCTACAAGAATGTTACAGATACCACTATATAGTTGATTAAGAATAACAAATGGGTTTTTTGCTAAAATATTATGTCTAAATGGGCAACACGGTGACTCAGTGGTTAGCACTGTCGCCTCACAGCAAGAAGGTCGCTGGTTGCTGGTCGCTGGAGCATTTCTGTGTGGAGTTTGCATGTTCTCCCTGTGTTCGCGTGGGTTCGTTTGGGTGCTCCAGTTTCTCCTACAGTCCAAAGACATGCGGTATAAGTGAATTGAATAAACTAGATTGGCTGTAGTGTATGTGTGCGTGAATGAGTGTGTATAGATGTTTCCCAGTACTGGGTTGCAGCTGGAAGGGCATCCGCTGTGTAAAACATATGCTGGATAAGTTGGCTGTTCATTCTGCTGTGGCTAGCCCTGATGAGTAAAGAGACTAAGCCGAAGGAAAATGAATGAATAAATCATGTCTAAATATGCATTGACTAATTAAATGTGCATTCATTTGCAAACTTTTCCTAAATCAGCATTGGATGAAGCCTGTTCCCATTTGTTAACCTATTAGTGTCAAAGGCTTTAATAAAATTATTATTTTTGGATCTCTTTTCATCACTTCATTTCTGAAAATACGTGTGGTTTCTGCAGGATTCATATGGGTACATTTTAGAGTTTTTAAAGACCTTTTTTAAGACCAACTAAATAAAATTAAAAGAAAACAAAATTGAAGAGAAAACAATACAGCATAATGCTGAGAACTGCGCATAATAGGAGCACATAAAGAGTTGTGTTCATAGCAGCGTTTCAAAGTAAAAACACAAACTGATCTAACTTCTAAATAAATTTGACAAAGTATGTTAAGGCTTGAATACCTCTGATTCAACCAATTAAGTGCAGAAATAACTTTTACCTTGTGACTAAGCTCATTGTATATCTATATACTGTACCTCTATGACAGTTCTGTCAAAGAAGTAGCTATAAATACAATACTTCATGTGCTCCCTTGACATTATGCTTGTTGAAAAAGTGTGAAAAATAGTATTACTGAGTGTGTGCGTCATGAAATTCATTATATAGCATATTGGCAGAGCGCACGTTATAGGACTATACATGATCATTGTATTACAAAGACATTGCATCCTGCAGACTTCTGTAAAGACATTGCATCCTGCAGATAAATCTGTAATTATCACATCTCTGAATGACGACCGGAATGATGTCCTGAATGAAGCTCATTTTCGAGCTCTGTGAACACTGAAGATGCCAATGATGATGATGACAATGATCTTCAATCCAGAAATTATGCTTACACTTTACAATGAAACATACAAGGAAAAAAAGGTCCTCACAAAAATAATGCCATGACCATACAGTATGAATTTAAAACATTCTGCTCTGCAAGATTTAAGATGTTTCTAAGGGCTTAATTTACTAAAAAGTGATTTAAGATGATTTTTAAGAGCCATGGAAACCCTGATACTGTCAACAAGCATGATAATAGTATACTTGTAAAAATCACACAATACAGATTCATTTATTCATACATTTATTCATTCATTCATTCATTCATTAATTTTCCTTCAGCTCCTTCAGGTCACCACAGCGGAACTATTCCAGCATTTGTTTACGCAGCGGTTTTACTGGGAAACACCTATACACTCTCACAGTCACACATGCACTCATACACTGTGGTTTCATTCATTCATTTTCATTTCGGCTTAGTCCCTTTATTAATCTGGGGTCGCCACAGCAGAATGAACCGCCAACTTACCAGCATATGTTTTACGCAGCGGATGCCCTTCCAGCTGCAACCCATCACTGGGAAACATCCACACACACTCATTCACACTCATACACTACGGACAATTTAGTTTACCCAATTCACCTATAGCGCATGTCTTTAGACTTGTGGGGGAAACCGGAGCACCCGGAGGAAACCCATGCAAACACGAGGAGAACATGCAAACTCCACACAAAAATGCCAACTGGCCCAGCCGGGACTCTTCCAGTGACCTTCTTGCTGTGAGGCGACAGTGCTAACCACTGAGCCACCATGTCACCCACAATACAGATTCTAACTGGTAAACTGGTACACACACACACACCCACACACCCACACACACACACACACACACACACAGTCAGAAAGAAGAACAAAAAAATGAAATGACTGCACACACCTTAAAGTACTTGAGGAGGATATCGGTGAAGTTAGAGCCCTTGGTGAACCAGCCATCAGGAACAACCTCCATCTGCAGCCACTCGATCACACGTCTGCGCAGCTCATTACGATCAGCAACATAACACACAACTTCACATCGCGTACACCCACACCCACACCCACACCCACACACACACACACACACACACACACACACACACACACACACACAGTCAGAAAGAAGAACAAACAAACAACACATATCTCTATATAACAGATGTTTACAGCTTTAGTGAATCTGGCTTTATTGTTTTGGGATCCAACAACTCAACTTTGGTAGAAAGACAAATTCTTCTCATTTTACAATATCATGTGTGCTTGAAATATTGCAGATTATTTAAGTAAACCAACTTTATGGAAAGACAATCTTTTTTTAAATTTGTAGCATTTTCTTGCAGGGTCTAAACGAATGCTCTCCGGTGCCAAATCGATGCAAAAAATAGGAATATCAAATAATGTTACTTATCAGTTGACTGTTTCATCAGTTTCTCAAATTGGTTCTGGACTTTTTTTATTAACATATAATAATAAAAAACACACACAGTTTATTAGCTGGGTAAAAAGTCACTGGCTAATGTGGCAAAAAGTTAGTTTTAGGCTCTGCTTTTTGGCACTTATACATGTCGATCCTACGTGCTTGATCATCAGGGACGCAATTCAGTTTGTCATCAATCTCAATAGTATCTGGATGCAGACTTGAAATATCAGACACAATGCACCTCAATGGAGCTAGTGACGTCACTGTGAGGGTTAGGGTTAGGTGTGGGCATTTAAAAGCATTGCATGCAGCTCAGCTTGCAACTGCACCAAGTCTGCATTCAGACCCCTCTCATCAATCTGGCAACCTGCATTTGCACGGAGTTGTAATCGGAGAGACCGTGTAAAAAAAAAAAAAGTCGTTCAACCACTAAGTGTTAATCCTACGTACTAAAGGTTTAAATACTTTAAAGTCATTTAAAATTGCAAAATAAAATGACAAAAACGAGTCCCAAGGTTAAATACGTTCTCCACATCTAAAGAGTGGTGTTAATACTCCTGCAGCAGTGTCAGAGAGTTTATGTCTGCTGTCGGTATCTCCAAGCCTTGATAATATATCAGTAATTAAAGGTAATCTGCGCAGATAAGTGAAGTCATAGCGCGCTCTACTTTGGCTCTGAGCCCACAGCCATATTACAACTCACCTGGACTGGCCACAGCCTTCTCCTTCTTCTTCTCTGTAAGGGATAGAGATAATCGTGAGTGGACTGATGTCTCAGGTGAACAATCTGCATGTGATTATGCCAGAATCTTCCCTTGATTATCAGCTGAGCAGCTGTTTGCATCATCAGTAGATAACAAGTTACAATGTCACATCACAGCATATTGTAATATAATGGGTCAGAATAACATATCAGATTTACACCTGGATTTGACCGCATGTTCAATGACCACACTGCTGAGATGGTAATACTGCGAGTCTGAGAGGTCAGTGTTACAGAATCTGGTCTTCTGCTAGTAAAAAAGCTAGCAGAGACGTCCTGTTCCAGGCAAATAAATGGTTCCCGATGGATCTTAGTTACTAAATTAATCAATACATTAGCCTATTGTAAAGCAGAAATGCGTGATGAATCTAAACCCAAGTATAGATGTAATCCCTGAGCTATAAACAAGGGAAAGCAGCTTTTGTCTACAGTAAATCACCACTCTATGAGTCCATTCAAATGCCTGTAGCTGCAGACGAATGCCAGCATTCCCATGATGCCTTTCCTGCGTACACATGCTCCTAACATCACAAACAAATGCAAAAGAGGTTTTATAACTATGTAATAAACACAGACTGTTCAAAACACTGGTTAATTCAATCAAATTTAATTGATCAGATTTCTAATTTCTATTTCAAGCTAATTCTGTTATTTAGATTTTCTCTTCATAAAAAAAATCGTGAAATAAAAAGAATTGTTGTTGTATTTACCATTGATAATTACAAGGAATGTATGTTTTTGCAGCAAATTATCATAATATAATGACTTCTGAAGGACTCGGTGACCTTGAAGACTGAAGAAATGGTGCTGAAAATTCAGCTTTGCATCACAGGACTAAATTACATTACATGTTTCTTTATAAGATGCAATGACTGAATAATTATCAGGCTTGAGAGTCAAACACTAATCTTAGCTATGCTTTTACAAAAAAAAAAAAAAAAACTGGCTCATATGTACAGTACACTGTAAAAATGATATGACAAAAAGACATGACTACAAATGGTTTTATGTTACTTTAACTTATTTAAATAAGTTAATCAGGTTTCAACTACATTTTTTAAAGCAAAGTTAAAAAGTTAAACTTATTGTCTTTATTCAGTTTGATTGATGTTGAGATGACAAGAAAAGTGAATTTGATTAAACTAAATAAAGGCAGAAAAAAAATTGACAGTGTAATAATTTCGGCAATGAAATGGTGGTGGCGGATTGGACAGATTATATTGTGATCAAGCTTGAAAACATCCAAGTATAATAAATATCTATTATAAGCAAATTGTAAAGATTGTCATATATTTTTTTTATATTCTTAATATGAAGTTAAAACTACAACAAAGCAAGTAAAACATTTTCCTTTGCACTTTGTTGTACTTTTTAATCCACTACATTAATGAATGTATCAGGGCAGAATGTTCTTTTGAAATGGGGAAACTGGCATTAATATAGTGCTGTTTGATTTGTGGACAATTTGTGGATTCTTTTCAGTTAACCTGTTAAATCAGTTTGCAAATCCAGTGAAAACATCTCTGTGTATTGGATTGATGTGATTTCATCAGTTATCTAGTCAGCAACTCGCTGACTTCAAATGATCTGGTCAGAGTGAGTCTCCGGTTAATGATTTACTGGTTCAAATCAGTTTAATATCATGTGTAAGCATTTTCAGGTAGTGTTTTGCTCTTCCAAAATGAATATGACAAATCTTTTGAAAGACCATTTCAGCTCTGCAGCATATTTTGAATTTCTTTTACAGAAATTCGCCTCTCTAATTTCAAATGGGTGCCTGGTCACATACATTTGGAGTGAATTGATAAACATTTTATTATTTTACAGAAAACCCTAAAAATGTTCAGATGCATGTAATAATAATAATTCTGATACTCGAGGAAAACAAATTATTTCTTACTTTTTTGGCAACGTTTTTATTTTAGAATCTGCTATTTTTGATCTGAAGGAAGCATATTTAAAGGTGCCATAAAGTGCATTGCGGTGGCGCAGTGGGTAGCACAATCGCCTCACAGCAAGAAGGTCGCTGGTTCGAGCCCCGGCTGGGTCAGTTGGCGTTTCTGTGTAGAGCTTGCATGTTCTCCCCATGTTTGTGTGGGTTTCCTCTGGGTGCTCTGGTTTCCCCCACAAGTCCAAAGACATGCAGTATAGGTGAATTGGGTAAGCCAAATTGTCCGTAGTGTATGAGTGTGAATGGGTGTGTATGGATGTTTCCCTGTGATGATTTGCAGCTGGAAGGGCATCCGCTGCGTAAAACATATGCTGGGTAAGTTGGCGGTTCATTCCGCTGTGGCGACCCCAGATTAATAAAGGGACTAAGCCGAAAAGAAAATGAATGAATGAATAAAGTGCATTGATTCCATGTTAAATTGTTCTCTGATATTTAGGTAGGTTAAATTCCCCATAAATGGTGTTACATGCTTTAATTACACCTAGAATGAAAAGCTTGTTCTGACCATGTTTGCATGTATTTATAGTTGTATTTGATAAGATCTGACAGACATAACAAGATGAAAACTTGCATCAAACACTAATTCAGCAGTGTAGCGTGTTCCATTACAAATGTAAATGTGTCTGTTGCCTCATTAGAAAAGTACATAGCAAGTTTCACAATATACTTGTTAAACTAACTAAAGATATAGTTAGATAGACCATATAACTCTTCTGCCTACTGCCTAATGATATACAGATTTCATGTCTTGGTGTCCTGTTTACAAAATAAGAGTCCCAAATACATACAAATGTAATAAAAGCTTAGATTATAAGCTTAGATATACCTAAAAATAAGGGCAAAACGTAATTTCACTATAGGAAATGTTGTGGCCAATCACACGCAGCCTGGGGCGTGCATATTAATGATCATGTGTGCAAAGTAATAGTCTGTGGTTTGGTCTGTTTTTCACCAAGAGTGGAACGAGCAAACAATAATGTTTTAGGCTCACAGTATGTCATTTCAATGTACTGAACTCTTACTACTCAACTCTGCCTATGTATATCTTGATTTTCATTCTACTACATGTATTTAAAATAAAGTTTAAGTCATTATCTAATGATCATTTTTATAACAGATTTTTTAAACAAGTCTCAATTCTCAAAACTGTGAAGATTGAAATTCTACACACAGGTGGAGCTGGGTTGGAAATTGGTTTCCAAAAATGCACTGCAGATTGCAATACTGAGGTATTTAAATGTTGAAGAGCAAGCTCATTGGCTGTTGTGGTGACAGCAACCAATCACCTGCATCACATAGTTGTGGTTGGAAGTAGATTGGATAGGACCTGTCAGCCTGCGCACCCAATAGAGGTTTATGATGGAACTTTATATTAGCAGCAACATGTATTTCCAGTCTATATCATTCCAGTCTTCCTCAGCCCGTCTGCTGTAATCTATTCCTGTTCTCTTGTATCTCCTCTCACCTTTGCAGTGTCCATCATGAGCCACTTGAATCTTCAGTCCAGTAAGGCAGGCGTCCCGGTGCAGTTCGCAGTGGTTCCGGTATGTCTTTCCATTACTGCCACACACTGAGCGCTTATGAGTCTTGCATTGCTGCAGGAGAACACAACATTAAAAAAACATCACAACTGCCACATCAAAATCTGTAACTTGCAAGCAACGATGAAACGTATGAAATAAACAAAGGCTGGGGTTTAAATGCTCTGTGACACTGTGACTCTAATTGAATTTTGCTCTGCTTTAAAGCCAACACTAAGCCTGTAATAAACTGTAAGTATGGAGAGCAGGCTGGTGGTTCCACAATAGTGTGATTGTATAATCTGCTGTGCTGAGCAGAACCACAGCAAAGCCTATACATCGCACATGACCCCAATCCCACACACAGTACTGTTATTGTATAAAAGTGTATGAGACTTTATTATCTTGAGATAAAAAAAATCCTAACAATAAAGGCAATAATAAAGACCTGGCATGATGGTACACTGTACAAAATATCTGTTACTTCATATTTTCCGTATTTTTAGGGTTGTGAATTGCATTATGGGAGCTTGATCTCTACTCTGCACTTTTGATTTTGAAAATTCAACTCTACAGTTTAACAAAGTGACTTTTATTGATATTTAATATTTTGAATAATAATATAATGTGTAAGAATTAATATATAGAGAAATAAGTCTGTAAAATGACAGAGAATGCACTGGCAATTTATTACAAGGTTTTTGTACCATAATATACAACACCAACCCAGACATTATATCACTTTAATCTATTAAAATAGTTAATGAAAGTCATTTTTTAAAATTTTTCAAGGTTAAAAGATGTTGGAAGAAAGATCAAGGTCCCATAATGCAATTCAAAAGCAAAACGCCGGGGAAAATATGATAAAAACATGAATAGCAAAATATGGAAAACTGCAAATTTTTGGATAATCTAGATGACTGCTTACATTGCATTCTGTAATGATTTTAATGAAACTGAACACTATTTAAGTACATTTAATTAGACAATTATTAATTATTAATCATTATAGACAACTATATAAATAGATAGATCTACAGTAATTAAAATAAATCTGTCAGAATATAAAATGGATGCATGCAGCCTACACAATCCTTTGTATTATTATTATTATTATTATTATTATTATTATTATTATTATTATTATTATTATTATTATTATTATTCAATCACAAGATGGCACCAAACAGTCAAGCACAGTGAGGTGACAGATAAGCATAAATATATTCAGTAATGGTCAAGATGATTAATATTACCAGCCTGGAGATGCCAGTGTTGATAGTTTAATTGCCAGTTCTATATCTGAGAATAACATACCTTGTAATGTCATGATTGATTAATCAGAATCAAGTCTTTCAGAGAGCTGTGTAATAAGTGTGCTTAAATAGAATTTACTTTCATATACTCGAAGCGCCTTTTAAAAAGTGCCTTTAATAATGTATTAATTATAAATGTACATGTTTAATAAGTGTGTTTTTATCTTGTTGAGCTTCAAAGTAAACAAATGTTGATGTGTTGACTAACATATAGGGTATACGTAAAACGTCTTCCATTTGATATTACATTGATATTTTCCTCATTTCAAATGCGTAATTACAAATAATTTAAATTCATAACACATAAGTTTGAATAAAAATTACATTAAACAAATGTTTATTGTATTTCAGGTGTAATCTTTCAAAGTTTTATGAAACATGAACTTTTTAAAATGATAGTTCCCCCAAAATGTAAATGTCCTCACCATTTACTCATACTGAAGTGGTTATAAACATTTATCATTGAACACAAAACAAGATATTCTGAAGAAAGCCACTGACATCAGCTTTGGAAGACAATGGCTGCCTCTTTCCAACATTCTACAGTATATCTTCCCGTTGTGTTCAACTGAATAAAGATGTGGAGGATGAGAAAAGTGGAAAATTACAGAAATGTATTTTTTGGGGGTGAATTATCCCTTTAAGTATACCAACGTGTACTTCCTTTCCATCACAGACATTCTGCGTTTCCAAAGTCATTGAAAATTAGACAATATCAGATAATAAAAAACATTTTAAAATCTGGAGAAGTAAGCAACCTTCCTACACCACGCAAACATTAAATCATCAATTTACTTTTTTTTCTACTAATACTCAGCTTTTTTGATCCACAATAATTTTATTTAACAAGCTGTTAATATATATATGTCTATAGAAAACTGTCAAAATCCTTATCCAGTCATCCAAAGAAACCATAAAAGTCAAGGAACCTCACTGCATATGAATCGCTGTGAAAAGAATCATTACCTCAATGCACAGACAGCTGGGCTCTCCTTTCTCATTCACGGCACACTCTCGTCCAGCACCACAGAACACATTAGCACACACCTTTGATTTGCTTTGAGCCTCCTGCTGAAAACACAGAAATAAACAACATAAATAAATTACACACACACACCGCTGTAATGCTTTAATTTGGATACTATGCTAAAGTTAAAATAAAATAAAAATAAAATAAAATGAAGTTAAAAAAGCAACGCCCTTTCACACTTCCACCACCAGAGGGCGAGCTGCAACCGCACTGTAGAGTTTACATTTGAAATGGCCGGCTTTTATTATTCATTTGACACTCAACCATCTACAAACACACACTTAGGTAGGCCTAAGTGTCCATTTAGCATGTATGAAGTTCACTTCTGACAAAAGAATGTTTGTAGAGAACGTATCTCTATTCAAGCAGCTCATGACACTAAACAAAAGAAGCTAGCCCGGGAAACAGGACCACAAATCCATCACAAAGGTGGGCATGCATGTGTATGCTTGCTTCTCGCTCTCACACACCGTGTTTCTTCAGTTTCTGGGGACTGAAGATTGATAACATACTCTAAAAATGGCCAAAGTGGAAACACTCCAGAGAGCTTCCCGCCAACAGTTTCCCTGACAACTAGAGGTTCTCCTTGAAAACTAGGACAACTACAGATCTGGATCAGCAACCTCTCATGCTGTAACAAATGTGTGTCCGACAAGGTACATCGGCTCTCAAAAACCACAGGGAGTCTAATATTGAAAGATTGAGAAATAATTCTTATTTTTGTAATACTTTTAATAAGTTTTAATGTTCTGCTCTGTTCTGGTGTGCTGCCTTCGCAATTAAACATTATGTAAAGGTTTTAATAAATTTAAATATTAATAATATGATGTTAAATGTTTTATTAATCATTCAATCCTAAAATGTATCAGTTTCCCCAGAATTATTAAAGAGCACAACAGTTTTTATCATTGATAATAATATTGTCAAAGTAAACAATATCAGTGCTTTTACTGTATATTTAATTAATAAATTCATTGTTTATTGATCATATACTTTTATAGTGTTATTTATGACAGCTTATCCAATGCATTTTATGGTTTAATCAACATTTTCCACATAATTAAATAAATAAATGTAATTAAATTCTCATAATTTACCAAACGTGATACTCTCTTCTACCAGCAGATGGAGCACTGATATCAAGTTTGTGTGACTACATCACAATAATAGGCTGTTCACAAAAGACCATTAAAAACTAAAGAGATTGAAGTACAATTAAATGTAACTTTGGTTTTAACATGTTTCTAAAAAGGTTTAACATGACACATGCTTCTTAAATACACACCATACCGGAGGAATGTGTCCTGCATTAAGTTGAAGTGCATGTTAAAAATAGACAGAGGGTCTTAATTCTGATTAGATCAGATGCTGTCAGGATTTTTTATGTCAGTCTTTGTTTCCTGAAAATGTACGTCATTCTCTCTAAGGTCATTTAATATGTCTCACTTCTAAAAAATAATTTTCTATAGACTTTCCTTTCTCTACCTTTTCTCTACCTTTTGTCCTTGCATTCCTGTACTATCCCCCTGCTACAGGACCCCAGTCTCCACAGCACAGCCATAGTCATGTGAACAGGGATTTAGCCAATCACGTGCTGCCAAGTTGTGCCTGGAGTAACAATTTAGGAGTTTCCTGAAATACCCCTCCTGCTTTCCAAAGCCTCCCAAGTGTCCAACTATAATCAAATGCAGTCTGTGTGTTCAAGAAGGGTGTCGTCACATCTGAAATCTGGCCTGTTCTTTCCTTTCCCATGAACTGTGATTACTGGTTCCACCCTCACTAACTCTAACACACACTGACATACACACACACACAC
>CAIGQW010054520.1:385416-416010 GCA_903798125.1 Danio choprae
CACACACACACACACACACACACACACACACACACACACACACACACACACACACACACACACACACACACACACACACACACACACACACACACACACACACACACACACACACACACACACACACACAGACGGACCCTTCCCCCCATTCCAGCTTATGCATGAGTCATTCAATGTCAGCAAACTTTCCAGGGGGAGATTTTCTACCCAAAGGCCCGAATTCTTCTGAACAGCTGGGATATGCTCTGAAACAGGTCTTGGTGATCATTTTAATTCACGGTTTGTTCGGTTAAAAGGAAATATATTATGCCTTTTTTTTGGGATATATCTCTGATGTCCCCAGAATGTGTGTGATGTTTTAGCTCAATACCCCACAGATCATGTAATATAGCTTGTCAAATTTCCCTTTATTTGGGTTTTTGTGTGTCTCTTTAAATGCAAATAAATGACATCTTTCCAGAAGAGGGCAGAGCCTTTAAATGCTACTCTGAGGTGCCGTTTACAGTAGATTGTTTTGTCATTAAAATGCATACGTTTTGCGGTTATGCCTTCTGTCTACGCCACTCCAGCGTTTTTGACCGGTGAAAACAGAGCATTTTCATTTATTCATTTTCATTTCGGCTTAGTCCCTTTATTAATCTGGGGTCGCCACAGCGGAATGAACCGCCAACTTATCCAGCATATGTTTTACGCAGCGGATGCCCTTCCAGCTGCAACCCATCTCTGGGAAACAAGCCATTCACACCCATTCACACTCATACACTACGGACAATTTAGCTTACCCAATTCACCTATACCGCATGTCTTTGGACTTGTGGGGGAAACCTGAGCACCCGGAGGAAACCCACGCCAACATGGGGAGAACATGCAAACTCCACACAGAAACGCCAACTGACCCAGCCGAGGCTCGAACCAGCGACCTTCTTGCTGTGAGGCGAATGTGCTATCCACTGCGCCACCGTGAGGCACAGGGCATTTTGAAAACATTAAGTTTTCGTTTTAATTTGAAACGCTGCTGTTCCATTTCAGTATAGATGGACAGAATAAAAACCATTTGAAAACAGAGGCTCAGACTATTCTGGAGTATTGCGTATTCGCAATCTCCTCTCATACGACCACTTCAAAAGCGGTATTTCAATTATGGATGCCGGCAAAATATGTGGATGCCCAGTGAGTGTGAATGGTCACATATCATGTTTTAGGCTGTATAGTGTCGACGGAGACTGAAAAGCAGTAAAGACTACAGTCTGGATGAGGATTGTTTTCATTCTAAAATGCACTAAATGCCGCCTGACACAGCAGAAACAACAAAACAAGTCAAATCTTTTACTGCCAAAATATCCGAAATGACCAGGAGTGGATTGAAGCCTAACATGTACGACTGGACTCTGACATTGATCGTGAAGAAGAGGTTACAATTTCTAGACTAAACTAGAACATTTCTGATTAGTGGATCAAATTATGTAGTTATCGTGAAGGAAAGTTGATTCAACTCATCAGCTCATGTACTGCTCTGTTCTGGTGTGCTGCCTTCGCAATTAAACATTATGGTTATTGCACACTGAATCCAAAATTTTCTTACGTAAAAACATTTATTTGACCTCTCGTTGTGTCAATCGTATTGACACGCTGCCTCTGAAACTTTCGTCAGTCATAAAAACATTTGAATTGGCTTTGATTCCTTCAGTTTTTCAAATCCAAAAAGGATTTTGAGAGGTGTTTTGACAATTCAGGGGCGCTGTACGAGAGAAAGACAAAATCTAAAATGGCGTTGAAGAAACTAATCCACTTGGTCGCAACACAAAGCCCTTTATGACAAGCAAAGTATGGAATATAAAGACATGGCATATAAAGACCGATCGTGGCAGGTGATTGCAAAACAATTATTTATTCATTCATTCATTCATTTTCCTTTGGCTTAGTCCCTTATTTATGACCACAGCGGAATGAATCGCCAACTATTCTGTCATATGTTTTACGCAGCGGATGCAACCCAGTACTGGGAAACACCCATACACTCTCTCATTCACACATGCATTCATTCATTATAGCCAATTTAGTTCATCCAATTCACCTATAGTGCTTGTATTTGGACTGTGGGGGAAACCAGAGCACCCGGAGGAAACCCACGCCAACACGGGGAGAACATGCAAACTCCACATAGAAATGCCAACTGACCCAGGCGGGGCTCGTACCAGCAACCTTCTTGCTGTGAGGCGACAGTGCTAACCACTGAGCCACCGTGCCACCCTTATTTATTAATGTAAGAATAATTTTTTTATTTATTAACAATGAATTCATATGCATCAGACTCTGTGTTTAAGGTCTGACAAATTTTTGGGATTTGAATATGGAAAAAAACGCATAAGAAATTTCGGAACCTTTACATTAAGTATGATTCTCTTTACTGTACAGAAAATTTAAAAAGTCAGTCACTTGACTATACAGTGCATAATAATGTGTGTTTATCAATTACATTTGAGGTAAGCAGTTTCACAAATAAAATAACATCTCTGATCTCTGAATACAGTCAAAGACATTGGCGAATATAGCCACATTATTGAACAAGCACATTCAGAAAGGAAATTTGGAAAAATTTTGCAACATATTAATAATAATATTTTATAATAATATAATATAATAATTTACTGAACATAAAATGGGGCGACATGGTGGCTGTGGCCTCACAGCAAGAAGGTTGCTGGTTCGAGTCCCGGCTGGGTCAGTTGGCATATCTGTGTGGAGTTTGCATGCTCTCCCCAAGTTGGCGTCCTCCAGGTGCTCCGGTTTCCCCCACAAGTCCAATCACATGCACTATAGGTGAATTGAATAAACTAAATTGTCTGTAGTGTACATGTGTGAATGAGTGTGTATGGATGTTTCCCAGAACTGGATTGCAGCTGGAAGGACCCCTGATGAATAAAGGGACTAAGCCGAAGGAAAATGAATGAATATAAAGTTAGAGCACTAACCTAATTAGTTTTTTGCAACTCTAGCTTCAAACTTATTCTGGTGATGAATCAGTCCAGACACAAAACAAATATATTTGGCAAATATATAAATGATTACTGACATTCTTCAGCACATTTCCTTCAAAAATTCAATTCAACCACAACATCTACAGTGGCATCGGATGTTGGTAGTCTGTGGAATCCCTTCATTCATTAATACGTCCAACCACAAAAACATATCATGTAACATTTGTAATAATTGTGAATCTCTAGTTGCTGCAACAACAAGTAAACAAATGCCACACTAATGCAGTTCACAAAGGAAGGGTGGATTAAGATCAATACACCTGGTTTAGACACACCAAACACCTTATAAAAGTGAATTGTGCATAATAGGTTGCATTTAAGGTCATCGTAGGACTTTCTGACTTATTTTGGGATATTCATTTGAGAGAAGTTTGTCTTGACAATAGAGGTTGATACTATTGGGGCCCAGCGGTAGCAGAGGATCATTAATGGAGGAAGAACAAAACCAAGCCTCATGCATAAATGAATCTCCTTCTCTACAGGGAAGCCATGCTGACATTTAAACAAATGAACGTTGTAGCGCACTTTAGCGAAATCAAATCAAAAAGCAGATATGTTTCCATGACAACCGGGCAGGAGGGCTCGTGAAATGTACTGTAGTAGAGAGTAAATGAGAGACGGGGGACGAAACGCCCGCAGATGAACTATGACCTCCGAAATTTCATCGCAGACATGTCAGACTGTCTCAGACTTTTCATGCTGTTATCCATCCTATTATTCCTTCAAGCTGTTTAATCAAAGTTGGTGATTTGGTTGCTATAAATGGGAATTTTCCATAGTGCTGGTAAATGTAACTGTGCGAACTAACTCTAGTAGATCATTCATTCATTCATTTTCTTTTCGGCTTAGTCCCTTTATTAATGTGGGGTCGCCACAGCGGAATGAACCGCCAACTTATCCAGCATATGTTTTACGCAGCGGATGCCCTTCCAGCTGCAACCCATCATTGGGAAACATCCATACACACCCATTCACACTCATCCACTACGGACAATTTAGCTTACCCAATTCACCTATACTGCATGTCTTTGGACTTGTGGGGGAAACCGGAGCACCCGGAGGAAACCCACACCAACATGGGGAGAACATGCAAACTCCACACAGAAACGCCAACTTACCCCACCGGGGCTCGAACCAGCGACCTTATTGCTGTGAGGCGATTGTGCTACCCACTGCGCCACCGTGCTGCCTCTAGTAGATCATTTTGTTTTAAAAGATAAAAGATAAATATAAAACCGTGGTGCATAAATTGATCTTAAGCAAATAAAATAGAAAATTTTACTTAATATATCTGAAACAAATCTTCCTAATGAGAAAATACAATCCAGTGCAATGCAGTTATATTTTTAAAAATATAAAACATATTGTTCATTCATTCATTCATTTTCATTTCAGCTTAGTCCCTTTATTAATCTGGGGTCGCCACAGCGGAATGAACCGCCAACTTATCCAGCATATGTTTTACGCAGCAGATGCCCTTCCAGCTGCAACCCATCTCTGGGAAACATCCATACACACCCATTCACACTCATACACTACGGACAATTTAGCTTACCCAATTCACCTATACCGCATGTCTTTGGACTTGTGGGGGAAACCGGAGCACCCGGAGGAAACCCACGCCAACACAGGGAGAACATGCAAACTCCACACAGAAACGCCAACTGACCCAGCCGAGGCTTGAACCAGCGACCTTCTTGCTGTGAGGCGAATGTGCTATCCACTGCGCCGTGAGGCCCTATTGTTCAAACTACTTATTTAAAATGAGCTGAAACAACACAATTCTGGGGAATGTTTGGGAAAACGTAATTACTTTACATTCAATCCACTTAAATTTGTTACGTTAACTTAACCGATTTGTGTTACATTCAACATGAACGAATTGTGTGGAATGCTGCTTTTTTACAGGGTTTGTAAATTCTTCATTTTAAAGTACAGCGCTCTTTATTTTTACCCTTTTAGTATTAAAAAGTGTATTCTAAACCTGCTTTAGGAATGTCGAAGTATTGTCAATGCAAGTTTTTTCCTTCTTTGGCTTAAAAATTGTGGTTAAAACTGTGGTTACAGATCACTGGCTGAGTGGGAAAAGAGTCTTTTCCCCCCAAGCACATCTGAACAGTGTTGCTGTTGTTTATCCAGAGGGCCGATCTGGCAGGCCGAGGGCCGGAGTGATTGCCAAGCAGAGGGAGAGAGGAAAGACAGAGAGCAAACATTCCTGCTGAAGAAGAGTCCAGGAATGTGGAGTTTTGTCTGACTCTGAAATCATGACCACATAGAAACATGACCTTCCTCTCAACTGGATCCTACTCAATACAGCTAAACTATACACTAATGCAGTAGCATATGGAGAAGGTAGAATAAAATAATATCAAACATCAATACTGACCCAATGTTGTAGATTTGATTTAAACTTTATAGGCAGTAATAAGTAAATAATAAGTAAATAAATAAATAAATAAATAGAACAGTTATATATAATAATGTCTGTCATATGATTATCAGTTTGCTCTTTATTAGCAAATAAAAAGGCCTAAATTGAAAAAATATGCACTCTAAAAAAATACTTGGTTGATTTAACCCAATGTTGGGTCAAATATGGACAAACCCAGCTGTTGGAATAAAAAGTGCACTTTAAATATTTGTAAAAATCTGGTTGGATTTTTTCCTCCACATTTTACCCAACATTTACCCAACATTAAAACAACCAAGAACCCAGGGTTTCCTCTGGGTGCTCCGGTTTCCCCCACAAGTCCAAAGACATGCAGTACAGGTGAATTGGGTAAGCTAAATTGTTCGTAGTGTATGAGTGTGAATGGGTGTGTATGGATGTTTCCCAATGATGGGTTGCAGCTGGAAGGGCATCCGCTGCGTAAAACATATGCTGGATAAGTTGGCGGTTCATTCCGCTGTGGCAACCCCAGATTAATAAAGGGACTAAGCCGAAAAGAAAATGAATGAATGAACGAATGAAGATTTTCTCAACACATTTCTAAACACAATAGTTTTAATAACTCATTTCTAATAACTGATTTATTTTATCTTTGCCATGATGACAGTAAATAATATTTTACTATGTATGTTTCAAGACACTTCTATACAGCTTGAAATGACATTTAAAGGCTTAACTAGGTTAATTAGGTTAACTAGGCAGGATAGGGTAATTAGGCAAGTTATTGTATAACGATGATTTGTTCTGTAGACAATCGAAAAATAAAATAGCTTAAAGGGGCTAATACTTTTGACCTTAAAATGTTTTTAAAAACTTTCTCTAGAAGAAAAAATATTAACAGAAATACAGTGAAAATGTCCTTGCTCTGTTAAACATCATTCAAAAATCCAAAGGGGGTTTAATAATTCTGATTTCAACAGTATATGGAAAAACCCAACCACTGGGTAATTATTGTATCAATTCATATTTTAAACCATTGGTTGGATTTATCCACATTTGACCCAAATTTGGGTTGAAACAACCTAATATTGTGGAGAACGCACTACATCAAATGAGGGTTTTAGAAAAGCACAGTAAATATGAATGTTATGAAATATGAAATGCTGGGTTGTTGTAATGCAATATTTGGTCAAATATGGACAAACCCAAATGTTGGATTAAAAGTGAAATTTAAATTTAATAAAAAAATAAATAAAACTGAACCTGACATGGGGTTTGTTAATATTTGACCCAAAGTTGGGTTACAATTTTTAGAATGCACCAAAGTACATCATTTTGCTCAGTTTGGACCTCGAAATAAAACTTTGTTTTCTTTTGCTTCAAGTGTGAGCTCCATATTTTCAATAAATCATACATAAGCTATAAATCTTGATGTATTGATGTGATCATCAATCAAAGAAACACGTGCAAACTATTAAGTGTTTAAAAATATATATTCTGTCTTAAATATAACTTTTGATTTATGATCATTTACTGTAGCCTATTTTATGTCATGTTTTTCGAAGTGAAAAAAAAAACAATTCAGCTAGACTTTATTTATACAATATGCTGCTTTCCTCAAATTTACCACACAAAAAAAACAAACAAATGCAAGGGTAATATTACTCAGCTGAACTCTCCTCCACCACAGTACACAGTTTGTGCTGTTAACTTTGCCAGAAATGTCAAATTGTAAAAAAATAAAATAAAATAAAAAAAATGACTGTATGTGTGAGTGCTTGGAAGAGTGGCAGAGAACAGCTGAAGTCCTCCCGGAGCCGATGACAGCTGTTCATTATGACAGCAAGATTCAGAAAACTGGTGAGACAGTCAGACATTGAACAGAAAACGCATGCTTTAAAAACAGTATTACATGTTATTGCAATTTAAAACACACCTTTTCGATTGAAATGCATTTTGTTAGACATATTTACACACTTATTTTATTATTTCATTTATTCCTGTGATTCAAAGCTGAGTTTTCAGCATCATTATAGTCTCCAGTGTCACCTGATCCTTCAGAAATCAATCTAATATGATGAATTAAAGAAACACTCTTTTTATAGTAAAATAGGTTAATTTTTCAACTCCCTAAGAGTAAATAGTTGAGTTTTACCATTTCTGAATCCATTTAGCTGATCTTTGGGCCTGGTTGGAACATTTTTAGCTTAGCTTAGCTTAGCTTAGCATAGCTTATCATATAAATCATTGAATTGAATTCGACCATTAGCATCATGCTCAAAATTGGCCAAAGAGTTTTGATAATTTTCCTATTCAAAGCTCGACTCTTCTGTAGGCATATCAGTTACTAAGACTGACAACAGATTAAAAAGTTGCTATTTTCTTGGCTGATATGTATGGAACTATACTATCATTCTGGCATAAAACGTTGCTGCTGTACCATGGTTGCAGCAGATACAATGATATTACGAATACGATATTACAAATTATGATATTAGAACACACTCCCCATGCATGGTCATGTTGGAAGTTAGCTGGGGTCTAATTTCAGGTGCTGTGTAGTGATTATAATGATAAAACACAACTGTTTATCTTTTGGGTCTATTTCCCAAAAAAGTGTTCATTTAATGGTCTAGAGGCATTTCTTATTATCATGAAAGTTAAAAACAGTTGTGATCCTTAAAATATCATTTATAATCAGATCACAGGTGAAGAAAGATATGTAAAATAAAATCTGAGATATTTCTATCTGTACTCAGTTCACTATAATGATGTGATGTGATATAAAGCCATATGAATAGAGCTGTTTAATTAAAGCCGTATGAAAAGACAAGATCGCTTTACATGATGATTGAGCTTTTGTTTATGGTCACTGATCAATCTTTAGAAATGAAAGCTCTGGTTGAATAGACTCTCAAGACATTCTCTGATTTTATTTATTTTTTTAAATCTTAATTTGTGTTCACAAAAGTAACATATTTCTGATGGTATGGAATGGAATTAAGTTAAGTACATAAAAAAATAAATAAATAACTAAAGCATTAATATTTCTTCAGTTGGCGTTTCTGTGTGAAGTTTGCATGTTCTCCCCGTGTTGGCGTGGGTTTCCTCCGGGTGCTCCGGTTTTCCCCACAAGTCCAAAGACATATAGGTGAATTGGGTAGGCTAAATTGTCCGTAGTGTATGTGTGTATATGAGTGTGTATGGATGTTTCCCAGTGATGGGTTGCAGCTGGAAGGGCATCCGCTGCGTAAAACATATGCTGGATAAGTTGCCGGTTCATTCCGCTGCGGCGACCCCACATTAATAAAGGGACTAAGCCGAAAAGAAAATGAATGAATTAATATTTTAAGTGAAACCATGATTAAAAAAAATTTGTCCAGAATACTTTGATGAATATAAAGAAAATTGAATATCAAAAGAATAACATTTTTTTTTGTTATACATTTTAAACGTGCTCAGTCAGTTTTGCTCAACTAAATGCATCATTTGCCTTTCTTCTAAAAACATTGTGTACTACTGTTAACAGTCCTAACAGTCCTCACTCCCATTTCAGTTAATCAATAGAGCAGTGTGAACAAAATACAGTCAAAAGACAACAGAGAAGTGCAAAAGGCAAGAAGGAGAGAAAGGATAGATTGAGGGAAATTCTCAGTGTCTTGGGAGGGAAAAGAGCTGCAATTATATGACAGTGTCTGAGAATCTTCAGCTTCACACTTCACTTATAATGTTCTGCATTGACAGCTTTTACATATCAAAGTGCCAACATGAAAATTCAATACTTCTCAAAAAGGCATACTTCATTATATCACTCCAAATAAAAAAAGCACATAAATGAGAAACATAACCATAATTTAATCCAACACAATCTAAAGCATTCTCTGAATTATGGATTTTGAATTATATGCGAGTTGGTTTGCAGAACCCACTGAAAAATCCCAAAAGTAATTTACTGGGAAAGAGCGTATAAACCCATGAAGACTCTCGGAGCTCTGAGGTTGTGAAGTGATGGTGTATGTAGCTCTGCACACGCACTGCGAGTTCAACTTCATTTTTAATAGCAGAATTTCTGATGAACTACTACACTACCCAAATTCCTGAAGCAAGATCCACCAATCAAAAAGTCACGGCTACCATGGAAACAGGAATTATTAACACAGCGGTGAGCTCTTTCAGGCTAGTTGAGCTAGCTATACTTACATAACATAAAAAAAAACCTAAAAAAAAAAAAAAAAAAAAAAACTCACCCCAAAAATATAAATCTGTCAGCTTTCCCTCACCCACATCTCACTCCACACTGACAGCTGAGGTTTCTTTCCATGCAGCAATGGAACACAAATTCTGAAGAGACGCACACTGCTCATAATCGAAGGATAATCAAAACTGCCCATAACAACAAAACAATGGAGGAAGATGTATCATAAAATTTGGCCGACCAACTACATTTACATTTATTCCCTTAACAAATGCTTTTATCTGAAGCAACTCCAAAATAAGGCTAAAAGAAACACTTCAAATCACCAGAAATCAGCAATTTATAGATGCCGTGACAAGTCTATGTTTGTTTAGATTTAGTTTAATTGTCGGAAAGTGTCTGGGGCATATGGAGAGGAAAAGAAGGTCTCCTACAATTGAAAAAAATCTTGTTTTAACATTGAAATGAAAAGGAAATAGTTCTATCATTCTATGATATCTTTCACATCTATGTATTTTGAAAAGTTGAATGTACTAATGAAAATGTTGTCAAGATTGTGCCTGTTCGCAACAGAGCCACAAAATAAGCTGTATTATATTCACCAGGCCAGCGTGAAATAACATAACGTAAAGAAACAAATATGCTTGTGCACATCTGGTCTGGTAGTTTGTCATTGCATGGTTTGGCTGTCAAGTGGTCACATGTGCCTGCAGACTGAACATCATGCATAAATGTATTGCATTTTACTGTTTATGCTAAACCGGGTTTTCGCATAGGTTATTATGGTAATGTTTACCAAAGAACCAGTTGGAAACATGTTTCCTAAGTTTGCATTTCCTGGCCTCCAAAACACATGCATGGATGACTCATTCACAATTAAATGCAACATACATTTGAAAATACAGTGGAGATCAAAACTCTTTTAAAAAAATCTCAATTTTGAGGGAAAAAAGAGCAGTTTTTAAGCATATTTCATGCAATACATATATTCTGAGGCACAGTATAACCCTCAGACAGTAGGTGATGAACCTTTCAGCCACAGCAAGAGAAGTTGCTCTTTCCGATCAGTGATTTTTAAAATATTGCATCTTTACAATGTCACTAACTCATTAACATCTCCCTAAAAGACAAAATCAAGAGAGGACAGGATAATGTGGAGAATCTCAGTGGTCAATCAACACTCAACTGGCATTGATCAGCAGTTCTGCTCTGCTCAGTGAACAGGGTAAAGATCTCCACATACAGTGTCTCAGTTTTTATGAGATTTTTTTTTTTATCTAACTTTGCTGAGAATCACGTTGTCTGAACAAGATCACTTACAAAATGTACACTGTACAAAAAAAACCATGTAATTTCAACAGTAAAAAACTGTAAAAATACTACAGTAAAAAAAAAAAAAAAAAGGTTTCATACAGTGGATAACCGTAAATTCATGACTGAATGGCACTTTACTTTTTATGCCTTTTTGTTGACATTACTATGGTTCTTTTCAAATATATGTATGATGTGTAGATTTTTGTACTTCAAAACTCTGGTGTATAGTACTATAAATTAATGAAATATGGGAGATTAATGTAAAATATATAATTTTTTTATACTTTGTGCTGTATTTTTAATGGTAAAAAACAGTAAACAGCTGCCATTTTTTCTTCTTTTATTTTTTTTACAATGTACTTTAAAACATTGGTGTATGACTAAAATCAACCAAATACAGTCATTTACTGTAAAATGTAGAAATTTTAACTGTATTTGAACTGAACCCGTATTTTAACTGAAACATTCCTGCAACCACAGCTGCAATTTTTACTAGTAATTTTTCAGATTTTTTTACAGTGTGGGGTATTTATTTTATAAAAACTACTATCATGGTTCAGCAGCCACAACAAACACTTCTACCTTATTTATGGAAAAAGCAAGTGTTTATGTTTGCTCTCTAATATTAATCTCCAGTGTCTTTTGATTTCATGCTGTGAACTTTCAGTTACTCTAATTTTAAACTTGTTTAGTTTGAAACATCATTTAAAATGTTGAAGGGTTTTATAAAACGTCCATATAAAGCCAACTAATTCAAGGCCACTAAAAGAAATCGCCGTATCCTTCACTAGTCTATTGAGACACACTTGTCAAATCTCTGTCATCTGACGATCTTTTCCTATTTGTCCCCAGAGGACCTTGTGGAAAAAAACACCTCTTTTATAAACGTAAAGATAACATATTCAGCAGAAGCTAACAGTCACCCATTTTCTTTTACAGTAAAAGCTGAATCGTGTCCTTTCTCAGTGAAAGAGTCTCACATGGGTTCAATCCTTACTTTACTTTATTCTTTCCTTTTATTCCTTCTCTACCTGTTTTCTTCTTTTTTTATCACACCTCGCGCCTATTGAGTTTCATAAATTAGGCTTCTGAGAATAGATCATTGTGCTGTGCTGACTACATGTGTATAGAGGGCAAATGGCAAACTCTCAGCAGAGAAAGAAGAAATTACTGGATGAATAGAGTGAGAAAATGACAACAGGAGGAGGAGGAGGAACATTAGTTCCAGGTGAAGAATTAATGGGCTCATGCAGAGAAGGTGATTGATAGATTGAGGGAAGACTGAACCCAGGCCTGCAGGTTAACCGACGGCACTGTGAAAAGAGGAAAATATAGACGACAGCTTTGTGTTTCTCTCCTTGATACGTCTCCTCATCATACAGTCTGATGAATCTCATGTCCCACCACTGAGAAGAACATTCAAACACTCAGCAAACTGATTTAAAGAGCGTCTTGTGGCTTTGTATCTTCACAAGAATGACTAAATATCTGTTATTGGGCTGGAAAATTTTCTTGGACCTGACAACCCTGATTACAATAAATAAATTTTTATGTTTATTTATTTCACAATTTATTTCAAGGGACAGTGTACATTAATCAACGTTCCCCAAGAATGTAAATGTACCCAAATTAGCCCAAAGACTAGGTTTTCATTGGTGATTCATTAGCCAGATGTTAAATGCCATACCAAAAATACAAATTCAAACTGAAAACAATACTCAAATGAATGGCAAAAAAACAACCACCACCACCACCTACCACCTCCAACCACCACCACCACCACCACCACCACCACCAACCACCACCAACAACAACAACAACAACGACGACGAGAAGCCTAGTGTTCACATGGTTGATTATTAAGAAGCCATTTCTTAAAATTATACTTAAATGACTTACAAGATACACATTCTCTAACAGATTGTGGTATCAAATTCCACTGATGCAATGCTTTAAAAGAAAAACATTTTTTATTTATTTTTTTATTTTAAGTGCTTTCATGTTTTTAATAGAGGTTTTAAAACCGTAGATTTTGTGTCAGACCAACTTATCGGACAATAATATAAGAGAGGATAACAGAATTTAAATCTATTTTTGCAGCCTTATTTGCTAAAGAATTTCTAATAAACCAAAAATTAACTATATTCAATTTGATTTCGTTACAAACCTTTTTATATGTGCTTTAAAACCAAGACAGGAGTCCAGATAAACCCCCAGGTGAAATGATGTTTGGAAATGTAAACGGATTTTACTGTTTTCTACTGATACACTACAAAATAAAGAAATTACTAAATACAAATACTAGTGTTCTAATAAGATTGACCACCAAGACCCTGGAGTCATTATATGTACAAGGTTAAAGATTTTTGTAAATTACACAGTAATTAACTGCAATATGGGCTGTATATTACTGTAGGACAGTTATGCAGTGTTACTGTATTTTAAATTCGCATTGTTAAAAATTACTATGTATTTTACAGAAACAATATACATACAATTCTGTAAATACATATACAGCAAGATAAATGGTGCTGTAAATTTAAATACAGTATTTGTGCTGTAATTAATTGAACTGCTGCCAGCAAGTTACTGTCGTTTCTACAGGAAATTGTTAGCAGTGTACCTATAGATTACAATGTGAGCATACTTTTCCATGCCATAAGTTACAATTGAGTTGCCTCTCATTCTGGTCTGTTTTCAGGTTTTGTGTTTCCTCCGCAGTATTATTTGCTTCCAGCATTTGGCATCTGAGTAATTAACAAGCTGTAACATTACCAATTACGGAACAACTACGGCAGCTCAAACTAAATAGACAGCCTAAACACCAAATACTGCAACAGTTCTAGCATTAGCATATTTCATTTTGCGTTATATTGAACATTTTAATGTATGCTACATATAAACCGAAGCCTGTGGTGCTTTGCTAGAGGAATAAAATTGATGTAGCAGCACAAACATTATGGCAGCACATCATGTGTGAATCATTTCACTCGTGAAATTGTACTTGTAAGTTGAATCTTTAATTGCTGAAAAGCTGCATACTAATCATACGGCTGTAAAAGCAAGCATGACTAATGTTTACAGATGAATTATCCAGAAGATATGCTGTCCAGACTGCTTCAAATAAAAGATGCACTTCAACAGGAGACCTGCATCAATGCAAAAGGATGCACAGTAAGTCCACAAGCCTCCTGTGATGCCAGATCCTTCTTTGTCTTTGCTTTTAAAGCAGTAAGAATCCGACTTGAAACAGCACAAAAAGGCATTTGGTTGTCGCTCTCTTTGCAGCACAGCAATAGGAGATTTGAGAAGTGAATATAAACAGAGAGACTGAGGAAGGGAGTTTGTGTTGGAGGAGTGTTGAAGGGGAGAACAGAACATTCTGAAAACAGAGGGCTAACGCTACAACATGATGTCTGTACTAGGCTAGAAAAATCTGCTGGGTGAAATCATGGTGTAGAAACAATTGTCAGAAATTGCAAATAAGTTTTCACAAATAATTATAAGGAATTGCAAAGTAACATCGAACTAGGGCTGCAACTAATGATTATTTGATGATCAGTTAATCTATAGATTATTTATTTGCATTATTGACTTTCAGCCGTAATGAAGCAGTCAATTGACCATAGGCATGAAATGTTCTTAAAGAGAAAAAACTCTTCAAACCTGTTCTTCTACTGAGGCTCTACTATGGAAGTCAACGATTACCGGTTTCCAACATTCTTCAAAATATCTTATTTTGTGTTCAACAGAAAAAAAGAAAGTCATAACATTTTGAAACCACCTGAAGGTGAGTACATTTTTAGTAAATTGTTATTTTCAGGTGAACAATCCCTCTAAGAACTTCTTTGACAGTTTAAGCCAGCTGGAAAACGTTTGGTTAAATGCCACTTCAAGAGTTCACACTTAGATATTGCTTGATAATAATAGCAGGTTTGGCATGCTGTCCCGGGAGAGAACCCTGAGCTCGGAGATAATTGAGCCCAGGGCTTCCGCCTGGTAAATAAGCATATAAGGGGGTACGAGATCAGATAGTTCTCGAGAGCTCCCCCTGGTAAATAAGCATATAAGGGGGTACGAGATCAGATAGTTCTCTAGAGCTCCCCCTGGTAAAGGAGGAAAAGGAGGAGATGGGGTGCTTGATGACATGATCACCTCAGGTACACCTCATGTGCTTTATTCAGTGTTAAATGCTAATAATGCGTGTTTGAATGCCATTTTACATGACATTTATTGCCATACTACTGAAAGCAGCAGCAGATAGTTTACCTCACTACTGACACTACTGTTATCGGCCTCATTCGGAACGGTGACGAGTCTGCATACAGACAGGAGGTGGAGCGGCTGGCTTTATGGTGCAGATGCAATAATCTGGAGCTGAACACACTTAAAACTCTGGAGATGATAGTGGACTTTAGGAGATACCCCCCTGCACTCCCCCCACTCACCATCGTGAACAGCACTGTGGCTGCAGTAGAGTCATTCAGGTTCCTGGGCACCACCATCTCTCAGGATCTGAAGTGGGACATTCACATAGACTCTATTGTGAAGAAAGCCCAGCAGAGACTGTACTTCCTCCATCAGCTGAGGAAGTTCAACCTGCCCCAGGAGCTGCTCGTACAGTTCTACTCAGCTGTCATCCAATCCATCCTCTGCACTTCAATCACCATCTGGGTCGGCTCAGCTGCCAAAAACGACCTCCGCAGACTACAGCAAATAGTCCGGACAGCTGAACGAATCACCGGCACTACCCTTCCTACACTTCAAGAACTGTACTCTTCCAAAGTGAGTAAAAGGGCTTACAAAATCCCTCTGGACCCCTCACACCCAGCGCACTTCCTGTTTGAACTGTTACCGTCTGGTCGGCGCTACAGAGCACCAAGCACAAAAACAGCCAGACACAGGAAAAGTTTCTTTCCTCAGGCCATCTACCTCATGAACAGTTAAATATTCCCCTACTGTGCAATAAATGTGCAATACTTTCTCATACGCACTTGTACACAGCACCTTATAACAATTTACAGTGCAATATTTTTTCTACGCAGTTGTACACAGCACCTTATATTTATAACAAATCTGTACATACAATTTAACATCCAGAGTTTTTTGACTGATCTCTGTTTAATGTTTGTTGTCTTTTTCATATTTATTTCGTGTTGTCGCTTGTCACTTTATGTACACTGGAAGCTTCTGTAGCCAAAACAAATTCCTTGTGTGTGTAAACACACTTGGCAATAAAACCGATTCTGATTCTGAAATGCTTAATGGAAACACCAAGATTTTGAAATTAAAAAAGTTTAATGGACAGAAGCAGCTAATGAGTTTTATGCTCAGGGTTTGATAAGTGCAATTCATTTTATAATATACTTTACATATAAACTCTCGAAGGGTCACTGACCTGTAGGGTTTAGCTTCAACTCCAACATACCTGAACCAGCTAATAAGGTGCATACTAGAAACTTTCTGTCAGGCACAGAAATATATATTTTGTATTAAATTGCTAACCATTGCGACATGTATTGTGATATTTTAGGTTTAATTTATTGAAAAGACATTAATCTTGCATTCTGGTGCTCCTAAACATGATGCTACACAAAGTGCACTGCGATTATTTGCTTTAAAAGACAGTATGCCTCTAGGCAGTCCAGTTAAAGCAAATGAGTCTGAAGGTCTGGCTATGCAAAACTAGATGCTTAGTGGCACCCCAGATGTGTATACTGATAAAAAATATTGCATTACAATTCTACAAACAAGGCATTGCAGGAGGCAACACCATGCAGCACTTCTCATCCAGTGTGCAACCACCTATAGTGTTTGTCTGGTTCACCACTGATGTTGACCCAAGGCAGATCTAAGGCAGTGACTACCCAAGGCAGTGAGTACAAAATAATATCTTGACAGCTCACTGGGAATGCCTGAACCATGCATATAGCCTACTGTGAAAATTGTTTTTAATAAAGATAATATAAAATCTGCAGTCAAGGCTCAGACCTTCAGTCTACATTTTTTTGTAAAAAAATAATAATTTTCCTCCGAGTACTTTCTTGTTGAACGTTTCAACGTTCCTCGCTGCAGCTTGTAGCACCAACATTCTGGATCAGGTCAAATACGTAGTGGACGTGCGCGCGAGGGGTTGTTGCTAGAAACAATAACTATTTTTATTTAATTATTAAATTACCCATGACATTGTGTGTTATGAAGGTCTACAACTACCCCAACCCTAAACCCAACCCTAACAGTGGCATGGGCATTACCATAGTTGGTGTTACAATGTACAAAGTATTGGACCTGATCCAGTACGTCATAGTGCTACAGTTCAAGAACATCTTGAACGTTTCAGATGACAAATCCACTAGAGAGTGCTGTCTACATTTTTGTGAATCTGAAATATGTTTTGTTGTACGTTTCAGATACACGTACACAAGAATGTGGGGCTTTGTATTACAGATCAATTAGACCAGGGGTGTACAAACTCGGTCCTGGAGGGCTGGTGTCCAAAAAAGTTTATTTCAAACCCCAATCAGACACACCAGGGCTAGCTAATCAAGCTTTTACTATGCTTTCTAGAAACACCCTTGCAGGTGTGTTGAGGCAGGTTGGAGCTAAAATCTGCAGGACACCGGACCTCCAGGACCAAGTTTGGACACCCCTGACTTAGACCATACAGCCACTGATCAAACCCTTCCCTAAAACCCAACCAATAGTACTATCAAAAGCAACCGTAAGAGAAAAATGCACGGTGACCACCGTTTACCTTGATTTTACATAGCTTTTTTCTATTTTGTGGAACCATGCTTCACCAGACCCGAACCCGAGTGCTCTGCATGACAAGCACAACACTGTAAAAATGTGAGCTCCTGAACACGCCAGAAAAGTCCTCCATATGAAGATAGATAGGTGAGGCAAACATATTAGATTACAAATCATAGGCAACGGTATTTTTGTGGTATTTATTTGGTGCAAAGAACTGCATGGAAATAATCCTTTATTTGTTGATAACGTCCCTTTAAAAGGTCATTAGTGTAAAAAAAAAAATGTTGTTGGTGTCATACTGCCCCATAGCCTTCATTTGACCTAAAAACTGCAGTCAAATGTACAGTATGTTTAAATACATGTTCGCCATTTCACAAAAATGTTGTCTAAATCACTTATTTCCAATGAGCCTGTGTTGAAAATCTGCTACCACAATAATAAAGTGGCACTTAAAAAAATCTAATCCAAATGCATTAGTTGTTTCGGGAATGTGTGCATATTTAAAATCAGAATATCTGAAGAAAATGACATTATTTGACAGAAATGAGGCAGAAACTAAATATATAATAAGGTCATATCTATTTTACATCCCAATTTTACATCTATTTTACTTGATTAAACACTGACCTTTCAAAGATTTAATGCTATCAACATGGAAAATACAAGACTTTGCACCACGAAAAAATGAATACCACAGGAAACTGTTTCCAGAGTCCATTGTTTAAAATTCACTGCCTCTGCGTGATTAGCAAAAGGGTTCATTGTTTTCTATCAATAAGTTGTGCTGATTAGAAAAGCGCTGTTTATGCATAACAAAGTCAGTGGCTGGGCGAGCTTGATTAGACTCTCAGATGGATGTGAATCAAAACCCCTGTCGATATGGGCAGGAAACCCCGAAGGAGCCTGTTTGTTTGTTTTTGAACATTATTTTTGAGTCAATACTGCCAGAGTGAATGTCAGCAGCAAGAGAAAACCTCCATTGATCTCCCTCCAGGAGCATCTACATCTCCATAACTCAAGCATAAATGTCACCCGGCGAGAAAACAGCAACACGCTGACTTCAGCTGTTCTCACTGCTGCTGGGCGGAACTGTAAATGTGTTAAGAAAAAACAGGGAGGAAAAATCATTGCAATGATCATAAAACTGTTCAGTTTGGAAGAGCGGCGTGCACAGATGTATGTATTATGGGACTGCAACAAAATCAACCACAATACAGTGTTCAATGTTCATCGAGTTACTTCCGAGAGGTCAGCTGTTTACTTTCTTTGTACAAAATTGTAGGCCAATTGCAAATAATGAATGTCTGAGGTTATGAAGTTACTATAAATATCTGCTAATTAAGAGTATTGTGTCTGCTGTGGGACTTTGATATTTTCTCCAAAACATTTTAACTGTATATTTGAACAATTATCGACATGTTTAGTTGTTTGAAACATTCATTCATTCATTTTCCTTCGGCTTAGTCCCTTTATTCATCAGGGGTGTACAGCGGAATGAATCGCCAACTTATCCAGCATATGTTTTACACAGCAGATGCCATTCCAGCTGCAACCCAGTACTGGGAATCATCCATACACACTCATTCACACACATACACTACAGACAATTTAGTTTATTCAATTCACCTATAGCGGATGTCTTTGGACTGTGGGGGAAAACAAAGCACCTGGAGGAAACCCACACCAACACGGGGAGAACATGCAAACTCCACACAGAAATGCCAACTGACCAAGCCGGGACTCCAACCAGCGACCTTCTTGCTGTGAGGCTTCTTTGAAACAATATATTACATGCATATAAATAAGATATATATATAGAAATATATACATAAAGCCACAGAACAGGTAGTGGCAACTTATTATGTTTTGTTTTTGTACAGTAATTCACATCCCAGCAGACACATTCATGTCACAATGACACTGTGAAAAAAATGCTTTGCTTACTTAGAATTTTTGTCTTGTTTCTAGTCAAAATAGCTAAATATATTCTTAAATTAAGGAGAATTTTCTAGACACGCAAAAAATACTGTATTGTTTTAAGAAATAATATGCCTAAATTAAGTGAGTTTTTCCTTAAAAACGCAAAATAATCTGTCAGTGGGATGAGCAAAATAATACAGTTTTTCATTTTTACATAAGATTATTACCTCATTGGCAGATTATTTGCTTGTTTTAGGGAAAAAACTCACTTAATTTGGACATTGTATATCTTAAAACAAGATAATATGTTTCGCTTGTCCAGAGAATGACTGAACACGCAATGGGATTTTTAGATATTTGGACTAGAAGCAAGACAACATTAAAAATAGATGACATGACAATCCTTTAATCTGTTTTTGACACCAATGCTAGATGTCATTTTGACAATATGGTAGTTCACATATATTGGATGCAAAATCCAGTGTACATTTATAATTTGGAAATGAAGCTTTCAGATTAATAAAACTTGACATCAATGTCAATGTCACTGTCAAATTGATGTAATTTTGACATCAAGATGCCTCCTGAGATTAAAACCCCGGACAATATGTTTTCAAACTACTAAAACTATCAATAAATGTCAGTTTGTTAAACCTATGAATCTCAAATTATGGAACAATTTTAATTAATGTACTAAGTAAACTTTAATCTGCATGATTGTACACGTTTAAGAAAGTCAAAATATAACAATTTTAAAGTATTTATCACTTTTTTCAATGCCTATGTGTGTCAATGTGTGAAAAGCTTATAACGAAATAAACAAAAATATAGGTTGTCTATGAAAGCCTGTAGATTAATTAAACTATAGCACAGTTCTACATAGCCAGATATGTATAGTTTATAATCATACATTTATGCAATAAATAATTATAACAGTACAATTTTAATAATCTCATCTGTAGACTTGATGCTTCTTTCTGCTGCGTTTAATGCCATGACCAATGAACACCACAATCAAAGCTTAAGATGACCCTGAAGATGCTGTAAAGTCTACTTCAGCACATCCCAAAGATCTTAAGGAGTTTAGTTTAATTTGACGGTCAATTCATGTGTGAAATTGAAGCCTCCTTTACAATTTGAGCTTGATGAATCTTATCATTCCCATGGGAATATAATTGTCCTTGAATAGGATCATGGGAAATAAAAACATACACACCAAGTCTGTTTAAATGAATTGTTGCCAATCTTATAACAAGTTAGAAACATATTAATTCCTGCAATAAAGATTCAATTATAGACTCTTGAGTATTTTCATACTTTAATTCAAACAGCTCTATTTTTGCCATGCAGTATAAACTGTTACTGATTTCATGGATCATCATCATCTACGTTTATCCTGGAAATCAGATTTAAGGGATAAGTTTACAGTTTATATTAAGTTTAGGCCAACAGTTTTTGCTGTTTCAGAGTTTTGTGCTTCTACTTTATTGTCCCTTCTGATTTTGGGAATAGTTGACAGTTAGGGTTAGGTTTAGGGGTAGGGATTGGGTATAGATTCTATTTTTGAACAGAAATGATGCTCCAGGATCACCGAATTGCAAAAACAAACCATCTGGAAAATATGTCATGGAAAATATTGCAACTTTCTGACATCGACACATTTATGACATATCTTCTCTATAAGTTATGTCCGGTTTACGATTTTGACAGAAAAAAAAAATGCTACCAGCACAAAAGACATAAAACTGTAAAATAAGAATACGTACTAGTAGCTCAACGGTCAGTTTTGTACCACAATTTGAATGACAAACACATACTATTGATTCAAACTACTAAAAATATCAGTAAACATCACTTTGCTAAACTTTTCAACATCAAGAACTGTTGGAGCAGAGATCAAGATGCATATAATGCAACTTCAAGGCATAAATAAATGTAAAAATACCTGTGAATTATTGTGACTATTGCACCTATTTCTGTTTTAAAATTCAGTGACAACTCTTAAAGAGGGCGTCATGGTGGTGCAATGGGTAGGACGATCGCCTTACAGTAAGAAGGTTGCTGGTTTGAGCCTCGGCTGGGTCAGTTGGCATTTCTGTATGGAGTTTGCATGTTCTCCCCATGTTCGTGTAGGTTTCCTTCGGGTGCTCCGGTTTCCCCCACAAGTCCAAAGACATGTGGTGTAGGTGAATTGGGTAAGTTAAATTGTCCATAGTGTATGTGTGTGAATGAGTGTGTATTGGTGTTTCTCAGTGATGGGTTGCAGCTGGAAGGGCATCCGCTGCATAAAACATATATGCTGGATAAGTTGGCGGTTCATTCCGCTGTGGCGACCCCAGATTAATAAAGGGACAAAGTCGAAAAGAAAATGAATGAATGAATGAATGAATGAATGAACTCTTAAAGGTGCAGTAGTCATATTCACAACAAACAAAGGCGTATTTTGATGATGCTGTTACTGAGTGTGGAATTGTGAGAGTTGTGTTGTTCATTACATTTTACAGGACTCCTAATAGTTAAAGCTAAAGTATACAGAACTTATTATCATGGTAGTATGGAGCAGACTCAGGCTGAAAACTGTCGAAGTTAAAACTCGTTAAAACTATTTCTCTGGATTTCAACATTCTCCGAAACATTGGGCATAAAGTAAATACTTAGGTCAGCAAAATTAAAAACATATTTTTTGGATATTTGAATGAAATAATCTTACAGATTGTCTTTAACGTTTTCTCCAGAGAATGTTAGTTGACCACATTGATTTTTGTAATTGTCAACAGGTATGATACTTTATAGAATTACTTTCTAAATCACATTTTCATACGTCTTATTCATAATTACAATCTCCAAACAGTGTTTTCATAACCCAGACAATTAACTGAGTTTAAAACGAAACCCTCAATGAGTTGTTTATCACAGAAGAGGTGCATTCGAGTCCTAATATGAATTTATTTTTGAACAACTTAATCAAAGTGTCATTCTATTGACCCGCACGTATCTGACAACCCCAAGAGTCAGAAAGGATAATTAAAATTTCTAGCTGAAGGCTGATTTTATAAACATCATTAACTCTGTCCCCAGGATGCGAGATGACATACATTTGCATAAAGCACATTGATCTTACGATGCAAACAACCTGAGAGAGTCACACACCAGCTCCTGAATCAAACACACGCTAAAAAAATGCATTCACAGGCACACGATGCACTTTTTACTGGTTTGCATGCTGAATTATCAACCACATGATGAGGAAAAGTGGAAAGGTGCCACCGTGATGACTAATCCCACCCATAGCGTCATTATATTCAATCAAAGATAATGTTTTGAAAAACTCTATTGTGTGTTTGTGTCTACACAGCATACTTAACCTTTCAGAGAAATAAATGGTTGCACATGGTAGGCTTGGAATTTGCACACATAAGAATGCAAGTGCAAAAAAAAAAAGCAATCCTTCTCTAGACAAAGCCAAGCTTTTATTTCTCAACCTGCTCCCACACAGACACACTAAACTCGAGCAGAGTGTGTACTTTCAGTCCTAGAGAGACGGTGGACTGGAAATGAGCAGGGATGAGAGAGAGCTATATAGTGGGGAAAAAAAAATGATGGCAACTGAACTGAACAGCATGAGAGAGTACAAACTGCATTCAAGGCCTCCTTCTAGCATCACTGTAAGCTGATTATGTCAGATGAAAGACATGTCAAACAGCATCTCTATTACTATGGCAATCAAGCAAAGCCAGAGCCGAGTAGGAATTGAAGGCTCTCGAATGCATAGCTGCGCACCAGTGTACATTTACATGGGGATGATAATAGGAAAGAGAGGTAAAGAGTGCTGGAGACACAAAGATGTTCATAATTCCATAAGAAATAATGAGATAAATGAGATGCATCTGGCTATATTTCATTTTGTCTGCTTTTACCTGAAATGACAATAAAGCACCAGTAATGGAAATATGCTATAAATACAGGAAAGTGGAATTATTGGAGAATGTGTAAACAATTTTATTCTTCAAATAAATATATGATCACAAATGTGACCCTGGTCTTAAGGCTTATTTCCTATTGTAAATATATCAAAACTTTTTTTTCAATTAGGGATGCTTGATGTATATTGGTAGTCATATCAATATCAGCAAATAAAAGCTTTATTTAATATTAAATTAGTTAAGATCTTGTACTGGTATTTTGATTTTGGTTAATGTTCAATGACTTAGCTGCTTTATTTATGCATTATTTTTGGCAACAGATTTTATTTTCACATAAAAGAAAGTTGGCCACAGAAATCTATAGTTAATTAATGAAGTTCAGAGATCAGTTCAAACTTTTCTGAAGATAAGGGAAAATAATAACACTTTACATGTTTGCATTTAGTTTCCACAATCATGCAAAAAAATTATAAAGATGTATATTTATAGGCTTATAAATCAGATATCGACCCCCAAATCTAATAAGTTATCTGTATTGGTCAAAAATTCCATATCAGTGTATCCTTAAGAACTTGACTTGGACATCTTTAAAGGTGATTTTCTCAGTATTTTGACTTTTAAAGCACTTCACTTTTTCCAGGTTTTGTTATGTTGCACTGTATGTACTGTTTTTCTGCTCTTTCGATATAATCTGGCAAATAAGCTTGCACAATTTACATACTTTACAGTTAAAAATAACAAAAACCCCTTCAACTATGATGGTTTTTCTTTGGATTACATTTAAGGGGTGGCAATATCTATACTGTACAAAAATGCAGGGTTCCACACAATTCCTTCATGTTGTCCCAACACAAATCGATTAAGTTAACCTCAATCGTTTTTACAAATTAAGTGGATTGAACAGAAAACAAATAAGTTGTCCCAAAAAAAATTAAGAATTGTGTTGTTTACACTCATTTTGAACAAGCAGCAAAAGCCATTTTTTGTACTCAGTGGCACATCTTACCCCAATCCCCACTATATAATATCCAGCACCACACAAATAGTAAAATGCTTGTGTGAACTACATTTTCTATGATCAGCAACACCTCACATTTAGACTCGTCTGCACAGCTTTCAAAGTACACACTCAGCAGTGGATGAGAACCGATGGACGAGTTCAAAATAGTGCTGTACCACAGAGTGAACTCTTGTCTGAAAAACATTTACCTTTGGCTTTTGTACACAGACTGTCAGCACGGACACACAAATTGGGCTTAATGAGGCAAAGCATATTAGTTTGAAATCATTGCCCTTGCTAGGTGGTGACTGCAGTACTGCTGACCCAGCACTGTAATGCAGCTCTGAGAGGCAAATGAAAATGTTCATTATCACGTTCTGCTAATTAAATAAAAAGTTACTTCAGAAGAAACCAGAAATAGAGCAATGAATGATAATATAAGGGGTTATATATTTGGGGGTGCTATGTTTAATACATATTAAGGCATGATTAATTAAAATGTTGCGTTTGCAGCAGTTTTATATATGGGGTTATGTTTAGTTCAGTTTCTGTTTAATAGTTCTGTTGTTTTTTTAGCATGTTTCTATGGCTATTCAATCATTTGTGTTTGGACCTGTGAATGATTTTGTGTATCCAATCTTTTGGTTTTTTGCCTTCCTCTAAAAACATTTTTTTTTTTTTTAAATCTGTGCACAAAATCACTGAAACTGATTAAAAAAGATGTAGTACACATAGAAATAAATAGTATGTAGTGCTATAATTCTGCCACATACAAAAAACGCAGAAGACAAAATGGTTTGTATTTTTATTTTGGTGCACAAAAGTGTTCTTTGAGCTTTGTATGATTACAGTTGAACCACTGATGTCACATGAAGGTTTTTGACTATGTTGACTATGAAGATCTCAGGACTGTTGCTCTCAGATTAAATCCAGAATATCTTAATTTGTGTTTCAAAAATGAACGAAGGTCTCTGAAAATTTGAAAGGCATGAGCGATACTCGGGGAAGTAATTATTACCAGAATTTTAATTTTGGTTTGAACTAGTCCTTTAACAAAGCATAACAACAAAAGTCTTGTTTTACTGAACCGCGAGACCTTGACTCTAAAACAAATGAACTCCAATTATTAAAAAAAAAAGCTTGCCATGACTGTTTTCACAAAATCTTTTTACCTTAGATTTACTTTTTTTGTTTGGCTTAGATAAAAGACAGTAAAGGTATATTTGTGTCCAAAGACATGCGATACAGGTGAATTGGGTAAGCTAAATTGTCCGTAGTGTGTATGGATGTTTCCTAGTGATGGGTTACAGCTGGAAGGGCATCCGCTGCGTAAAACATATGCTGGATAAGTTGGCGGTTCATTCCGCTGTGGCGACCCCAGATTAATAAAGGGACTAAGCCGAAAAGAAAATAAATGACGAATGAAAGTATATTTGTTTGAAATACTTGAACTGTGCAACTTTTACCCCATTTCTGGGTGTGTATTTATTGGCTGATGTTTAAAAGATGATGTCACAGAGAATGAGCTCAAGTTCTCTCTAAAGTGTGTAATGCTATGATGTCATTTATTAAGTTTTCACTTGCCTCATTCGTCTTTTTCTCTCCTCTCTTTTATATCAACACTCTTTATGAACTAAAAGTCTGAATTGCCCACAAACAACAGCAGCACTTATTTCCACTCCATGCAAAAGCTTCCTAAAGGGAGCGTAGGGGGGAAAGAGAGGAATTCCTCTCTTGGGTCTCTCCAGTGGAGTCTGTCCCACTTCAACCCTCCCGGTTATATGGGTCAGAGGAGCTGTCACAAATACACAGCTGGAACTCCCAGTGCACTAAACCTACTCTCAAACTGCATGCTTTTTAGTGAGGAGTTTTATTTTATATGTGTAAGTAATGATTGTAAGTATCTGAAAATAGCAAAAACTAGCTCATGATGTTTGTTCATGGTTTCCCAAAAAAATCTATCTGAGAAAAGCGTATACAAGTGCATTCCTGTGCATTTTGTCTCCTTCATTGGAAAGGAATGCCAGTGCAGAGTGATGTCATCCTATTCTAATGCATCACATTCCAGGTTGTATGGAGCTCTCAGTATAAAGGCCTCAGGAGTGTGATCTCAATGACAAACGCACAAAAGAGCAGAGTGTGTGTGAATGTGGTTTTCTCCTGTAGCAGCGGGACTGGGACGAGATGAGCTGAAATGGTGTGAGGGAGCGGGGGGGGTGTACACAGGACCTCAAGAAACATTACTGCATTCTTTTCCCATTTCAATTCCACTGAACAGAGCAAAAACTAAAGGTGTATGAAACTAGATTAGCATTTTTCTGATGGAATTGAAAAGTAGTGCTTGCAGGCCACTGAAGAATTTTGTTTTCACACACTAAAGGACTGGCCACTGAATTCATTCCCTGAAGTAATCTAGTGTAATGATTGCATAAATATAACATAGCACAATTTTTACTAGCTACTTGAGCCAATAGATGAGAAGTACGATGTTCGTTTGGTGTTATAACTACTAGTAAAGGTGAACTTTGGCAAACTAAAAGAAAATTCCTGACAAACTGGACAGAAACAGACTTTATTTCTTATAGAAAGTTCTCAGGACCACTATTGTCAAAGACAACTTACAATTACACACATTTTTGAGTTGAAGGGGTATAGTTCTGTTGCATGAAATACATCAAGTTGTGATATGGAATAGAAATACACGAAATATTCAGTTTTTGGCAAAAAAAAAAGAGAGACAAATATTAGTCTGAAAAAAGGTTATGCTGATATGTCATGGCAACACTGGTAAAATGATGGCTTTCATTCACCGATTGCATTCTGACACTTGCTCTAATAACAATAGCCCTGTATAACTTTATATTATCAAACTGTATAAAGAGTAGAGTGTTTTTATTCACTTTAAACTGTACAATTGTATGTTCACCTTTTGCCACAATTACATGAGCACATCTAGTGGCTCATCTAATCTCAACATGAAGAGTTCAGATGCAAGTGCCGTCTGAAATTTCTCTAAAATGTGCGTTTTTCTCAGCTTCCTATGTTTATGTTCAGATATTTCATCTCTAAAGGCAATGCAAATAACATATTCTTTGCCATAAGAGTAAAATTACTGTAACTACACACAATAGCCTGAAAAAAATGCTAATTTTAGATGAAGATTTCAACACTTATATTTTCCCTTGTCTAACAATAGCTATGTTTGATACATAGACACAGAAAAAATGTTTCATGGTGGGCGACACCAAGTCTCAGTGGTTAGCACTGTCGCCTCACAGCAAAAAGGGTCGCTGGTTTAAGTCCCAGTTGGGCCAGTTGGCATTTCTGTGTGGAGTTTGCATGTTTTCCCCATGTTGGCGTGGGTTTTCTCCATGTGCTCCGGTTTCCCCCCACAGTCAAAAGACATGCGGTATAGGTGAATTGAATAAACTAAATTGGCCGTACTCACAGTGGCGCAGTGGGTAGCACGTTCGCCTCAAAGCAAGAAGGTCGCTGGTTTGAGCCTCGGCTGGGTCAGTTGGCGTTTCTGTGTGGAGTTTGCATGTTCTCCCTGTGTTGGCGTGGGTTTCCTCCGGGTGCTCCGGTTTCCCCCACAAGTCCAAAGACATGCGGTATAGGTGAATTGGGTAAGCTAAATTGTCCGTAGTGTATGAGTGTGTATGGATGTTTCCCAGAGATGGGTTGCAGCTGGAAGGGCATCCGCTGCGTAAAACATATGCTGGATAAGTTGGTGGTTCATTCCGCTGTGGCGACCCCAGATTAAAAAAGGGACTAAGCCGAAATGAAAATGAATGAATGAATGAAATTGGCCGTAGTGTATGTGTGTGAATGAGTGTGTATGGGTGCAGCTGGAAGGGCATCCGCTGTTTAAAGCATATACTGGATAAGTTGCTGGTTCATTCTGCTGTGGTGACCCCTGATAAATAAAGGGACTAAGCCGAAGGAGACTGAATGAATAAATGAATGAATGAAATTGCTTGATGGAAATGCCAAGATGGGCATACATTTTGAAAATGAGCATAAATAAACTTATGCTCATAAATTAGTAGGATAAGATTTTTATTCAATAAGAAAAAATGTGCATAAACTACAATGGAAACACTTTCACTGAATAAGTTCCAGTTTGGACATTAAAAAAAAAGTAATGTGATTTTGTTATAATTGACGATTTTGTTCTCTTCGACTCATTGTATGGAAATGCTGCATTATTTGCAAATATGTGCTATTCCAGTTCTGTGTATAAATCTTTGGATGTAAACATAGCTAATGATTAATCTTACCCTTTAAAAAGCATGATTATGTGACACAGATTTTTATGTGACAGTTTTTAATAAGAAAATGACCTAAATCTTCTTATGACGGCTCTGTTGTATGATTTCTAGAGCATAACGATGACTTCATAGATATTTAATTTTTAGAAAACGAGGCCAATTCAACAAAACAACTGACACCTCTTGAATATGCCAAGTGTTCTAATAATTTTGGCCACTGTATATTTTTTGGCCAAGCAAAGCTTCTTTAATTGATTAGACAGGAGATATGCTGTCTAATGTCTAGTAAAGTTTTATTCAAGCTTCAGCTAAAAAAGCAAAGATGTTTCAAAGGATGCTCTTTTGGAATTGATATTGATTTTATTTACAGATACACCTCAAATATAGCATTAATATCAAATCGCAGTCTCCTGGGATCATGGGGCCCTTCATCAAAATAAATTTTGACGTTCTTATTTAAGACTTTATTATTTACAACACTATATTGGACTTTGACTTTTTATAATCACTAATATCAATAAATGTAACCCTGCATGTTCTGCAATAAATATGAACTCTCATAAACATCTATGCCTAAATAATAATAATTAAAAAAAAAAAAATTCATGAAAGTGACACCATTTTAGTGCCCATTCAGCAGTTTTCAAATCTGGCCTTGGCAATAGGATGGTGGATGGATGCCAGAGCTCTGCAGGCAGCACGGGACTCTCTTTCCTTTTTTATTTCCCACATTTCAGGCGCTGTAATTACATTCTTTTTCCTTTGCGCTCCTCCATTTCTCCTTTAAAGCTTCCTATCAAGTGGTACCATCTCACGCTGCACCTCAGTGAATTGATCTATTTTACTCCTCTTTGGCCTCTCGTTTTGGCTGTCGCTCAGGATTACAGCCAGTCGTCTTCTGCTTTCTGTAGATCACGCCAACTTCTCTCTTTCAGCCAAGTTACTTTTCTCAATCTATCCCCCGCCTACCATCTGTATCTAGGCTCTGTTCCAGCCGTCCCAGCCTGTCTGCTGCGGTTCTCTCTGAGGGGTCGTGGATAGGGAGAGCTGGGTTAATGGCTGACATGTGTTTGGAGAAGGAAGTGTGCTTGTTTTCAGTCCCACATTCTTCACACTGGCCTTGTTCTTTGTACATGGCAACGCAACCTGTCTGCAAGTAGATAAATGTTGCATTCTCAATCAGAGAAAGCCACGTACTGCTGCGTTTCCTTTGCTATCATTAACAACTCTTTAGCTGTATATTATGGTAATGTATTCAAAGACGACAAGGTTTTATGGTCTTGTGAGGCCCGGGACACCACCCTCTTGTCCCCCACTAGATGTCTGATGCAAGCTGAAGTACCACACATTGTGATTGATTACACATAATTAACCTACTTTTTTGCTCTCTGAATAGTTTAGCATGTTAAAGTATATGATTGTGTTAAATCACTTAATCTTGCCAACTACCACACAGAAGCAGAAACAGTTAATAAATCCAGAGACAAGATGCAGTGAGAATGTAAAAAAAATGTATCGCATAAATGGCAATCACAAATTGCCCTTGGCAGATATAAACAGGTGGAGCTGAAAGAGGTGGAGGGTTTTGATACAACCTTAAAACCTTAAAATTCAAACACAATTCAGCTTCGGATATTCTAGTTATTGGTGTGATGTCATCTAGAATGTCATTACTGAACTAGATATTTTTTTTGTCTGAAATTTGTATTTATGGCCAGTGCTTAAATTTTTTTTTAATAAATAAGTGGGCACATTGATGAAACGAGAAGGAATGCCATCCTTTTTTTAAGG
>CAIGQW010054520.1:416410-429764 GCA_903798125.1 Danio choprae
TTTTTTTATTTAACCTAATTATTTATAACCCTGGAGAACAAAACTTTTTTTGATTAGAATATGCATTGCTAAGAACATAATTTGGACAACATTAATAGCAATTTTCTCAAAAATTGGATTTTTTTTAATCATCAGATTCCAGATTTTCAATAGGTGTTATTTTTTTAATAGTTCAATAGTATCTTAGGCAAATATTGTCATATCCTAACAAACCATAAACCAACGGAAAGCATATTTACTCAGCTTCCAACTTTCTCAATTTCAGAAATCACCCTTATGATTTTGTGATGGTTTAAGCTTTTACTCAACTCATAAAATCCTTAGAATTACTTGATAAATGGTGCTTTAAATTGGGACAATTAAGGAGATGCTAAAAACAAGCTTAAGCATAAACTGAATAACAAAGATTCCTCCAATATGAACTTACTTTCTGTCAGTTTAGAGAAGTGTGATTTATGAAAGAAGTGCCTCCTTACAATGGATTTAAGCACATCTAAACAGATCAAACATTTTGCAGTAAGTGAGGAGGAATATAATGCAAACCCAGACACTTTCTTGGTCCAAAGAATTCTAAAAATGTAGGAGAAGCAGAAGAGGAACAATCACACTGTTCTTGAGAGGATAATTTATAAACTGCAAGTTTTCCCTTGACATATTTCAATACTCTTCTTTGGTTTTAAATGATTCATTTGACATGTCAACCATTATAACAAATGAAAACACAAAATGCAAATTATAGTGTTATGACGTCATTATCAGTAAAAAATAAAGATTTATAAATAAAGTGCTGTAAATGTGGGTTACTTGCATTGCCAGGTTTTGGTTTGCATGTAAACTGGGACAATGGGTGATTCAATAAACTGATTTTTGAGCGTAATCTGTGTAGTTGTGTGCATATAACATACTCTATGAAGCCGCATGCAAAAACCTTCAGCTAAAATCCTCTCTAAGATGTTACAGCTACAGAAAAAGGAAAATAAGTTTTTCCATCTGTAACAAACATTTAAACACGAATTATGATAGTTTTATGAAAGAATAAGTAAGGCATAATCAATGGAATGCCGTGCTTTAAAGGATTTTAAATACATGACGTGGAGGCAAAAAAATCCAATGCACAGCGCATTTAAGTGCTAGTTTTTCTCTTTATCTGTTAAGACACGTTAAATCTCCTAGTCCCAGTCTCCAGCAATCACAGGCAGATTGTGCATGTTTATGACATGGGCATATCAAATAGCTCATAGTAACATGCGAGCTACCACTTTGCAAACATTTCTGAGCATATTTGCATGTTGGTTGATCAACATTGGCTCTGCTGCTTAATGTTTGAGGAAAGTGCATTTATTTCAAACTGTTTAAAGCACAGGTAGTTCCAGTTAGTTTTGCAACTTCCAGACAATCAGAATTAGGCCATGGAATAATTATATATAAAGTCAGTGTATTTGTTGGATAATGTTGCTGTCTGGCAAAAGACTGAAGTCTTCATTTAATCTGTATTCAATTATTTGTCTGTTGTCAGATATTGTTTAAATTTAAATTGTTGTCTTTACAACTTTACAAAAATAAAAATTAAGACTCCAGCACCATGGTGCGCTCTCTCTGTCTAGCTGTTGTTAAACTAATGAACACCCATGAGAAATGTGTCAGGGTCTGATGGACCCTAATTACACAGGGCTTTCTTGAAACCGTTGTTTACACATCCCATTCTGAAAACCTGTAATTTTGTGGAAAACAACAAGCACCACAAAAACTGAGTTTATTTTGGATGGAGCTTTAAAAAAAAATTATAAATACTGTGGGTTTAGATAAACCTCTCGTTTCTTTCCTTGTTCTTGTATCACCTCATGTAACAGTATCAGAACAAGCAGAGCTACATTGCTTGAACCCTTGTGTAATTTCCTCATCACCTCATCCTTCCCACTGTCTATTCCTCGCTCTCATTACAAGGTTCTTTCAAGCTCTGCCAGCAGTGATGGCTACACAAAACAAGGCCATAAAACACCAGCACAAAGCCTGTGACAAGACACTGCACGTTCATAGAAAGACATGGGGGAGGGAAAATGTCGAAAGTAAACGGCTGAAAGAAAACAGATGGTAAACAATGCAAACTACAGACGGCGATGAAGGAGATATGAAAGAAAGAAAGAGGAATCAAGATAAGAGTGAAAGCTTATCAAACTCAGTGTAACAGTGACGGAGATAGAGAGGAAAGATAAGGACCGAAAAGAGTGGATATTCATCAAGTTCTTTTAATGTTAATATGCAGCAGATGTTTTTTCTGTCAGAGTACAAAATGCATTACAGCTCACAAGCAACACAACAACTGTAGCAGGTTTGCATCAGCCTGGTTCTGCAAACAAAAGACTTTTGTGCCTGCACTAAGGTTCACTTTTAGTTTTCAGCTGTTTTTCTTGGAGTCCAAGGACCCGTTTACACTAATACATTTTAGTTTTAAAAGGGATAAGTTTTGCTATGGTTACACCTTCCATCCACACTACCCCAGAGTTTTCGAGCCCTGAAAACAGAGCGTTTTGAAAACGCTGAAGAGGCCATTTTCGTTTTAAAACGCTGCTGCTCCAGGTTAGTGTGAATGGGGGAAAACGGAGAAATCTGAAACGAAGGTGTAGCTGCAGGCATTCCTCCTATCTGATGGGGGCTTTTCTCAATATTAAGTGCACAAGGTTCAATCTTGCATCCTTTCCTTGTAAGTTAAATCTTTAAAGGGAACAGTGTACTTTATAACTTAATTTGCATCACCCTGGCTACGTTGCTTCACTATCTTAACAATAGAATGAAAACATAATATAAGGAACTGCATATTTTCATTTTTGATATTAATAACTTAACAGACACCAAAAATGTTGAGGCATTGTGTAGCTACATATTTATATGACCGTCATCTTCACTGTATGCTTATTTACAACAAAACAGAGCCTAAACCATAACTGCCTCCTTTCATTTTCATTAAAAAATACAAATCATACCAGGTCTCCTTTGCTGAATATCAGTTTTAATAATCAATAATGGCCATTATAAAAGTATAACGTACAATAAGTTTATACAATATAGGAAATAAAGGCTCGCAATCAGTCAAATGTGCAGAATCAGTGTATGTGGTTGCATAAATGAATATATTAACTTCTGGTTAACTTGTGTAATATATTAACTCCAGTTGAATATCCTTGATAAGCACCCACTGACATACACTGCAGCTCATGCCTGTGTGTGGTCACGTGATGTGCATTTTCAGCGCTGTAGTGTGGACGGAGATCTTTTCAGAAATGCTAGCAGAAATGCCAGTGTGGACGCCGTTTTAAAACTAAAACGTATTAGTGTAAACGGGGGCTAAATCAACACTTAAAGGGCTAGTTTACCCAAAAATGAAATTGTCATCATTTGCTTACCCTTTACTTGTTTTGAACCTTTAGGAGTTTCTTTCTTCTGTTAAACACAAAATAAGAAAATCTGAAGATAGCTGAAAACCTTTAACCATAGACTCCCATAGTCCAATAGTAGTTTTTCCTACTATGGTGACAGGTAGGTTTTCAGTTTTGTTCAAAAATCTGATCTTGTGCTCAACAGAATAAAGAAACTCATAAAAGTTTGGACACACATATAGTTTACTTGCAGAATTTGCTGCCTTTTTCGCTATTCAGTGCTGATTTTAAATATAATAATAGAACTAATTACTAGAATTATACTGGTAGATGAAGACAAACAATTAGACATTTAATTCTGTAGTAATCTGCATTTCAATTATTCAGTGCATTTATATTCTGTGTGGGCCTTTTGTGAGTGTTCAATTAATGGGCACACAATTCCTCTTTCTAATATGGTCACACTTGATGAAAAGCAACCTGACTTGTCATGGCAAATTGTGACCATTTTTGCCCTCAATTTAACTTCCATTTACGTTTTATGCGTTTAACATCCTTTTCATCCAAAAGAGAACAAAAGCAATTTGTCCAAGCTACTCCTTAATTTAAAATGTCAGGTTTGTTAGAAAACTAGATTAGAAAGCAAGCTAGAGAAAATGAGAAATGCAGAAACTATATTGTCTCTGTGTGCGTGTACAATTGATAAAACTAGGAGAGCTGCATTTATGTCACCTTAATTAAAGACTGACCAGATGTTTGTGGACACCAGATTCACACCCTGAGGGAGGAAGAATTCCTTCTTCCAGACTCACATTGCAGAAAATTACTGAAAGCATTTTAGTGAAGCTTATAAATACTGACAGTGTTGACAGGAAAAATGCTGTGTATGTGCTATTATATGGAGGAATGAAGGCATCAGATCTAGTGTTTGAGTAACTATGAAATGTCTAAAATACGATACATGACTTTCCAAATCTGAGCTTACTAAATTTAAAACATGACCATTCAAGATTGTGAAAATGTGCACCAATGCAAGGCTGTTACGTTAAACCAAAACACAAAGTCTGATCAAAATTATAGTTGCCTTCCTTCACCCATTCGTTGTGTATTTTGTTAATTTAAGAGTATTTGTCATACCAATTATTCTTGTAGAGCATTAACCAGAACGTTTTAAAAGCACCATTCATTTCAAATTAAGAACCTATAATTCACACCGCCAGCATATGAAAGTCCTTACTGTACTTAACAATTCATTTACACTTATTATTTACATTAAAATGTCAAAGTGATGATGATGTATTGAACGTGTCACAAAAAAAAAAAAAAAAAAAAGTTCAACGTACTGTAATAAAATGTGCTGAATTCAATACTGGTGATATTCAAATGCGGTCTCTGAAATATTGATAAAATGTGCATTATTTGTCAGCTCTTCTACAAGTTTTAAATATATAATTTTTTAAATAAAGAATTTGTCATTGTTTTTGACAGCAGCTCTGTACAATTGTTGAAATAATCCCATAAACTAATTTCATTTCAAATTTAATTATAGCACATTCGAGAACCCGTGTTTGTTTTAAGCACTTTCCAGGCCTTGAATCCATATGTCTGAAATTCAAGTACTTTCAAGAAGCGTGGGAACCCTGATTAACAAAAGGAAGTGTCTTAATGAAATGTCAATTTAAAAAAAAAGAAGCCTGACGCAAACTATACATATATAGAAAATTTTGGAAATCCTAAAAGATTCATGTACCTAGGCTAAAATCTGTGATCTTTGATCACTGGTTTCATGTTCATCTATAGCCGATTAATGCCATTGCGATTGAATTTTCTGGCCCTGTCCAAAGATTTCAGACACATTCCTGCAACGTAGGTAATAGGAGTACGATCGCACACAATCGCAAATGTTTTTTTTCCTGATTTTATTATTAAGGCATGTTATGAGTAAGTATGTTATTAACACTGCAGCAGAGAGTTAATATTTGCTGTAAGGTATCATTACTGAACCTGTGGTGGATTAATGTCAAACTCCACATGCGTTTTCTTGTCGCATCTTGATTGTTATATATATTATTTTGTGTTCAACAGAACAAGAATAAAGGTGAGTAAATAATGACAAAATTTTCAGTTTGGAGTGAACTACAGTATGCCTTTAAAGAGTTGTAAATGTTTATATGACAAATTGAAGGGCATGCATCTCAATAGTCTTAAATATGGTTGATGATTTGGAGATGGTAGAGTAATTGATCAGTTGATAGGCTAATGATTAGTGGTCTACCTAAACTAAACTATGCTTGAATTTAATTCAGATACTTGCGTTTTATTTACAATTTAATGTTAAGCGCCATCTAGATATAGTGTAAAAAAATAATGGCAGTGTTGTGTTGGGTGTGTCAACATGAAAGTCAATTAAATGAGCACTATCTATAATTTTAATAGCTTGCCCCTGTTAATAGGTGTAAAAGGGCTATTTCTCCATTGATCTCCATTCATAGACTTGTATTCGATTCCACTTAAATGAATGAGAATGCTAACAGACATCTCTCGGCAGGTTTTACCAACCTCCTTAGTTATTTCCTGCTCAAGTGAATGCGTTCTAGATCATTAGACATGACGCTATGGTGTGCTGCAAGCCTGTCTGAAACCAGTTTCCATATGAGGCGCCTTCATATTAAAAAACGAAGTCTTTGACTGACTGGGCAATGAAAGCAGTGAGGCAGCTGGCTTTTTTTGGCACAGCCATTAATATGCTAAACAAAATCATAGCATAGTGCATACACATTTCTGTCATTATGATGCTCTAAAAGACCAAAAGCATTACATCTGGAAAGATCAAAACTATAATATCAGCATGGGCTGATTTGTAATTTGCTAAAAATACACCATTACAAGTTGAAATCACAGCAGAGGATCATTAGAGCCCAGTTACTCTCTCAGTGAAGACCTCTCAGACGGGGAACAGTGACCCTGACAGTGTTCTCTTTCATTCACCTCTCTTTTCCCCAACCTCACTCTCCTTTCTACCTCATTGTCTTTTTCCCCTCGGTAACTTCTATTTTTATCAGGGCTTAAAGCTCAGTCGATTCACCTGCTGTAGGGCAGCAGAGAAACACGGGTAGAAAGCAACTCAAAACTCTGGGAGCTGTGTTTTTTTATTATTGTAGAATGGGATTTAGGTAACTGCATTATCCTGCTTCTGCTATTACATTTAGCCATGTTAGAAAAAACCCATGCCCGGAGAAGAGCTGAAATTCATTCTCCTCTGCAGTTTGTGATAATGTGTTTTTTATGTCTGGTTGTGTGATAATGTTTCATATTGGACAGTCTTCTTCTATTTTCTTTTGTTACAACGGAGGATAAGACTGAATAGGAAACAAAAAAAGAACTCATCAATTTTAACTGCTGGCTATATTTTGTTTTCTTTGTAGGTTAATTCTTACGAGGCATTTATATAAGACAGTTATGCACAAAAACAGGTTTTTTTTATTCATTTCGACAACAGTATTTTGGCAGCCTTAAACAGCAAGCTTTTGAAAATTGGTTTTAAAAGAGCATTACTGCCTTTGTGTAAACTACACTGCATTGTAGTGTGCAAGACTGAACTCATTAGAGAATAATGTGGTTCTAGGTTTTAATATCAAGTTCTTGCGTATTTCTTGTTTCGATCTTCCAAGACATAGTTAAGCATTTGTAATTGGGATCCTTATTCACCCCAATTTTCAAATGGTGTATTTGAAATTATGGGCCAAAGTACATTATATTGTTTATTATGTTATTTATTTGATTAATGGTGTTTTTCCTCATTGTTTGAAACAAGCCGTGATTTCACCATTAATTAAAAGGTCTTGCGTTTTAATTCAAAGTCTTCAGAGTCTTCACAGTACAGAGACGGATCTGGTAAAAGAGGGTAGTACATTTTCTATTTCTTTTTTTCTCCAAATACTATATCCCCTGTTGTCCATTTAAAACTTATTGGTATCCACCAAGGCTCTATTCTGGGTCCTATGTTGTTTTCACTGTATGCATGTCTATTGGTATCCATCTATTGGTGCCATCATATGCAGAAGATAAATAGATATATTTAACACTTACAGTTTGTAATAGACGGTGTCTGAAAACCTTCGATTTTTAATAACATCTTAGTTTAAGTACCAATTCTCAATATTAACTAGTGTCTTACACCTGCCCATTATTAAAATATTGGCTGTTAATTTGATCTTATAATGCACATATTTTGCATGATCTTATTCTACATCCCCAATCCTACCCATTACTTAAACGCAACAACTCCTAATTAGCAGGAAATTAGGAGTCTATTGAGCTAAAAGCCATAGTTAATGGTTTGTTAACAGCGAGAACTGTTCCTTAAAGGGTGACCTATTCAAAGCAGAGTATATTCATGAAAAAGAGGCATTTTAGAGAGACAGAACACTTGAGGTAAAAGTGTTTTTTTGACCATGAATCATGTAAATCGATTAAAGGAGACCTTCAAAACAAAATGAGGAACCTTTTTAAAAGCAAAATAAGAGCACTTTTCTTTGCATTCTTAAGGTGAAAATAAATGGGGATAATACCTCTGATACAAGGTCAAGGATAATGGACTGAATTGTAATAAACGACAACACGGAATAACAAACGATGCAGAAGATACACTTTCTTTGCCTCACACTTCCTTTATACTTGCACACATAAACTGCACTTAAAAGTGAACACTTCCTAGCAACCACAAAATTCTCACTAGAGCAAATGTAGGTTTTAGGACTAGGAAATGTAGTGTGTTATAATTTGGGGTGACACTCTTTAAGAGCTTGTCTATGTACGCAGCACATCATGCCTTTAGGGAACACACGCTCTGACAGCTCCAAAGCCCCTACTGAGGGAGATACAAGAAGGAGACAAACCACAGCATAAGCTATGTGAATAGCGGAGGGTGGAATCCTGCGGGCTGCATGACACCCATTATGAGTTGAGTATTCTCTTATCAAGCCTGTCAGCATGAAATTACTTACACATTATTCTAGGGCGCTATACCACACAATATTGTGCATGTCGTATTGTAATACAATTGCAATGCATATTCTGACTGCACTCTATATTTAAATAAATAAAAAAAACAATAAGGCTTAGAAATGTGATCTAATGTGATACATTTTTAGAAAGGAAAGCCACTTTCTTTTTAGCACACAGAGTATTTGTGCTTATTTGAGAAAGGACAGATGTTTTACACAGGAAGGACATTCTCGATTCACGTGTCATTGACACAGCTTTCACAAAGACCTGTATTGTTTCTCATGCATAGATTCCAACACTATATTGCATTTTATATGAACAGAGAAAATTACTTAAGCATTTATTTTTAATGAGATCCAAGAGAATGCCTTGGTGCTTTTGTGTTGACATTTGGCAGGATTGGTTGGAATAAAAGAAACGCTGGTGCGATTGATTTGTTAGTGCTGAACCATTCATTTGAGTAGGTGTACACACTGCCATCTAACCTTGGTGGACACTAAACAAGTGAACCGAGAACTATCATTTAGCTTATAAAATCTGTATATTCTTTATCACACACATAAATGAAGATTTGCTGTATGTATTAAATTGTAATGAGCAACATGACTATAATGAGAACATCCAGGTATGCTTGACATAATTTTTATGGTCACATGACTCACATCTAATGAGATTATGTCCTGTTTTTAGATGTCTTTGGTCTACGTTGCATTCATATTTTAGCCAAACCAGACCAGAGTTCATCTGGAAGCAGACTGAGACCCACATTTTCAGTCGTCTTCAGTCATGTTTTTCAAGTGGCAAGGTTTGTTTTAATCCATCCAAACCTTCCAAATGTGAACACACCCTGAAATACACACAGTACCAGCTATAAGCCATTCTCTTGGATTTCATGAAAAATAAATGCTTAAGTAATTTTCTCTGTGCATATAAATTACAATATGTGACCCTGGACCACAAAACCAGTCTTATGTTGCGTGGGTACATTTGTGGATAATAGACAAAAACCCATTGAACTCAACATTACTGATTTTTATTGTATGCTAACAATCATTAGAGTTTTTCAGATGACATATAAATCTCAAATTTGTTTTCAAAAAACAAATACACGTATAACTGGCTTTGTGATCCATTCGCTACATTTAGTGTTTTAGGTGGCATTTACACTAGCACATATTTATTTAAGAACGTTTATGTTTTGTATACATTTTGCCTGCCATTCACATGGTGAAAATGGAGCATTTTGAAAGCAATAAAGACACAGCAACACAATCACAATCTTCTAGACTATTCTGTATCATTTCCTGATTCGTCAAGCCACTTATTTATATCACACAACTGGTAGACTGCTATTATAGATGCCGGCAAAATATGCACATGCCCAGTAAGCATGAATGATCACACATCACATGTTTTAAGCTGTATAGTGTAGACAGAGATTGATTTTCTGAAACAAAGTAAAAACACCAGCTTGATCGAGGAGCATTTTTATTCTAAAACACCATTAAAAAAACAACAACTTTAGAATATAAGCCTTTTATATTGTATGTGTTGCATTTCTCTAGCTGTGTGACTTTTAATGCAGCTCACCTGGCAGGTTGTTATTGCACCACAGTGCGAAAGGACGCAATTAGCTCAACACTAACAAAGACAACATATGGCCCCCATCAGCAGCTGCATCTGAGCTCTGAAATCAGTGTAAACTCACAGGCCAAACGCCTCCAAACAGTTTGTTATCTGATTGCTTTTAACAGCTGTCTGTTTACAGCTCTTCCAATTCCCAACGCAAAGACCACCAATGTCTCACCACACACAGAGTTCATTAACCACACAAACACAAACCAGGTGATGTAATGTATGTTTTGTGACATGCATCTTGACATCTTAGCTAGTTCGGGGATTTTAATAACCACTCCTTATCATATGCCTTCTACACCATTCTGCTGTTAATCAATAAATAGTAAACAAATGTCTTAAATAGAGTATACAAGATTACACATTTTAACAAAAATGTAATATACATATTTTAGTCATTCATTTGCAATTAAATAAGTGAAGTTTCATGAACTAATTTGAGAGGAGCATGTTATAAGATTGATCGTGGCTGGTCTCTCATCTGTAATCATTAGTAAGCCAATCAGATTATTCCAAACGCACCATAAATAGCCTGTCTAGCATTACTCCCTTATCTTTGTTTTTGGAAGAATCCACCCCTTTTCCTCCTTTACCAGGGAGAGCTCTTGAGAACTACCTGATCTCGTACCCTCTTACATGTTTTTCGACCAGGCGGGAGACCTGGGCTCAATTATCTCCGAGCTCAGGGTTCTCTCCCGGGACAGCATGCCAAACCTGCTATTATTATCAAGCAATATCTAAATGTGAAGTCTTGAAACAAGTAAAAAAAAAAAGCATTACAATGGTAAAAGTATTAACCTTTTATGGGTCAAATTGGGCCTTAAACATTAAGTTTATGTTTATAAAGAAAGTTAAGCCTTCTGATATGAAAGAAAAACTTGTATCAATGGTCAAAATGACACAAAGACAATTCAAGCTGAACTAAAGTAGTCAACATTTAAAGTAAATCATAAACATTTTTCAAAATTCACAAAAAAAAAAGACAAGCCTGGATATTGATCAATAGTTTTATGACAACTTTGATGACAGGTGATGATTTACTTATAATGTTGACTAATATGGCCAAAAGGTGCTATTCTTTTATTTTTGTGTACATTTACCAGCTTATTATTAGGTAACTTCTGTGTGACAGAAGTTTCATACATTATACTGACCTCTATCCTCAATATAAATGCTTGCTGACTTCACACTAAATCTAAAGTCAAATATACATATTAGTAGTAGTGCTGATTCAGTCACGTGCACAAATGATCATGTGATATCAACATGAGGTGCGACCCGCTCCATGTAGAATAAACCTTTTTCTCTCTCTCTATTTTTTCCTCGAAGGCGTCTGGTATGATCTAATGTAAGTAAACGTCATCGAAGTTGCTTTTCATTATGTGCAAAACATTTTCAATTTAAATGAAACAACAAACAACACTGAACGCAGTTTTAACATTAACCATAATTATCCATTGTTTTGTTGTAAGTTAATGTTAATTGACCGCACTCATGTTTCTTTAACAGTTCATTTTGGGCAATTCAGAGAAACTATTATCAATAAACTCTCCAATAAACATTTTTTTTTCCAAAACGCGAGCTCTTCTCGTTAATGTAAGCGGGTTTCGTGTAACTTACCTCGGCATGACAGTAGACTACAGCCAGGAGGAAAAACACGGGTAAACACCGAAACATCTGTAACGGGCGGAGAGATCGGAGGAAAAGACATTACAAAAGGAGAAAGCGCAAGGCAAAATGACACAAGTTGTTTAGACGCTGTAAAAGATTGTAAATTGTAAATAGTGTTCGGGTTTCTCACCATTTTTGCAAAAAAACGCCGACTGGGTGTCTGTGTGGAGGAAAAGCGCGGCGTCTCGGTCCGCTGTGGATCTGAGGATGTGATCGCAGGAAACTCGAGCAGCGCTCAGGAATCCGTTTCTTCCCCCTCCGTGACGTGACGTGGCCCGTGAAAAGCCGTGAAGCTGATCCAGATAATGAGCACAAGCTCAGACGAAACTGCTAGAGCTTTGCGGAACCAATAAGTCTATATTAGCCTAAATATACAAAAAAGAAGTTTTTTTTAACAGCAAGATATAAAGAAATGGAGAAATTATAGAAAAGTTGCACGCTCAAATAAATGCGATATTAAGCTGAAAACAGATGTGATTAGGCTAAAGGGAAATAGAGAAAGAGTAGAAGAGAGAGATAGAATGCTTTATTCTAGAAGTATAGGGCCTCACGGTGGCGCAGTGGATAGCACGTTCGCCTCAAAGCAAGAAGGTTGCTGGTTCGAGCCTCGATTGGGTCAGTTGGCGATTCTGTGTGGAGTTTGCATGTTCTCCCCGTGTTGGCGTGGGTTTCCTCCGGGTGCTCCGGTTTTCCCCCACAAGTCCAAAGACACAGGTGAATTGGGTAAGCTAAATTGTTCGTAGTGTGTGTGTGGATGTCTCCCAGCGATGGGTTGCAGCTGGAAGGGCATCTGCTGCGTAAAACATATGCTGGATAAGGTGGCGATTCATTCTGCTGTGGCGACCCCAGATTAATAAAGGGACTAAGCCGAAATGAAAATGAATGAATGAATAATATAGATATAGATAGATCTATAATATAGATCAATGAATGAAATAGTTTTGAATAATACCAAGAATTCTATCTTGGTAATTCTATCTACCAAGAATAATATCTTGATATAATTCACACAATTTAGAATTTTATCAAGGTATTTTAAAAGAAATATTATATATTTTTCTTTGGTCAAATCTGTTACATTGGTTATTAAAAAGCATGACAATCGTTTAAGCACTGATAGAAAAAGCTTGTGATTTGCTCCAAGTGATTTTCTCTGGAAACTCTGTAAGGCATTGAGGCATGTCATTATTCTTCTCTCTTTAATTTGTACAAAATGTTAAGGATATATCAATAGTAGATTAGTTATTTGTCAACTCTGTTATTGTGATCTGTTATTTTATTGAATCTCCCATTCACCTTTTAAAAACTAAATGAAAATGCATACAATTCTGTATATACACATGCCCTGTGGTACCTGAGGTTAGCGTCTTGAGCTAAAGCACAAAAGGTTGGAAAAAGTCAACTCTGTTATTGTCAACTCTGGTAATGGTTTAATATGTTTAATAATACGCTATACAATCTATTATTTGATCAAGTAGTATCAGAATCAAATGTCCCCTATCAAATTTAGGAGTTTTGTATTATTTTTACATCAATAAAGGATTCAGTTTACTGGAAATTATTCATTTGTTATATAGCATTCTATAAAATGATGTTCGATAAAAACAATATTCAATATTATTCAATAAAATGAATGGAAAATGAAATGAACCCATAATAGGCCTTAT
>CAIGQW010054520.1:479764-531476 GCA_903798125.1 Danio choprae
CCCAGGGATGGGAGAAGCCCAGCTCGACCGCCGCTGCTCGCGCTGTCGCTCGCACTGGAACCGGGAGAAATCAGTGTCTCAGAAGACGACAGCTTTCTCTCACTCTCCCTCGAACGAAGTTGGAGGATGACAGCAAAAACATCTCTTTCAGTCTGCACGTGAGGCTTCTGAAGCAAAAAAAGGTATTGTTGCGATGCACGGCTGGCATTCTTATATACAAATTGATTGTGATTGCTGCCAGCTGCGTGCACTGACACCGCCAACTCATTGGCATTTCATTGGCCCGTTTTTTTACTTTTCAGAGTGAGTGGTTTCTGACGAAATCCCCATAGTGGAAGTTTCCACATAGCATTGTAGAGGGGAACTACAATGGGGAACACACATGCAAACACACAAAATGTGTTTGTGTGTTTGCATGTGTGTACTGTAATTTTTTTTCTTATAAAAATCAATTAAATCGATTATTTTTTTCAATACTTTTTTTTAGCATATTTCATTCATTCATTCATTTTCTTTTCGTGTTAGTTCCTTTATTAATCTGGGGTCACCACAGCGGAATGAACCGCCAACTTTTCCAGCATATGTTTTACGCAGCGGATGCCCTTCCAGCTGCAACCCATCTCTGGGAAACATCCATACACACCCATTCACACTCATACACTACGGACAATTTAGCTTACCCAATTCACCTATACTGCATGTCTTTGGACTTGTAGGGGAAACCGGAGCACCCGGAGGAAACACCACGCCAACACGGGGAGAACATGCAAACTCCACACAGAAACGCCAACTGAGGCTCGAACCAGCGATCTTCTTGCTGTGAGGAGAAATAGTGTAAAAAAATAGTGTACTACGTAAAACTCATAAAATATAATCTAACAAACTTTGAACGTCATGAATGCAAAATACATTATCAGTGACACTGCCTTGCACCCCACGCGTCGCGACACATCTCTGACAGTAAAATGAGTTCCTCTAGTTCAAGCTGCAATGGTCGTGCCTGTTTACCAGAGCTTGCCGTCATGCCTCTGTAATTTCAGCAGTTCAAGATTCATCGTTTAGGACGGCGTATATAGGTAAAGAAGACGGCTTATTAACAAATAAAAACGTTCGATCGAATGCGATGTTTAGCAGATGTTACGCAACGTACGTGTGCTATCTGGGTGACCGCTTTAGTCTATCAATACGCTATTATTTCACGCAGCCGCCATTTTAAAAAACGAAAGCGAGGCTGCATTGGAAAGAAATAGGCTATGACACTTAATAGGTAATTCCCCTTTATTTAAGAGAATAAGGATGTTGCATATTATTCGGTAAGTAAAGTAAACCTTTAAGTGTTTCAGGACATAAAAGAGCAAATAAATTAATAAAATATAGGCTAGCCTATATTGTTGCGCTCCCGTCACAGCAGCTATCCACAAGTCACATCAGCTTTAAGGAAAAAATGTATCATACATTTAATATTAGTAGTGTTAAATATTTGAGAATGGCATATCTCCACTATCTAATTCTTCCCAAAGCAAAAGTTGACATTTAAAATATTTAAAATCCTTCTAATAAAGCTTCATTTAAAATTCCATTTTTACAAAAGAGATAACAGGATAATGTTGAATAATGACTGTAGGAAAAAAAAGTGTATATCTAAATCTATTTTGTCAAGATTTATTTTTTAAGCTCGACGCCCCGCAGATGTGTCTGTGGACATCCGGTGCCATCATTAACCGTTTATCAAGTTAAATTTTAAATTAAATCGATAACTGTTTTTGATTTATTCGTATAGCCCAGACCATGTTTTCCTTTTCAAAAGCAGTAACAGTAGCCTAAACAGAGCATCGTAGTTTTACAAACGTACAGATAAGCATTTTTATAAATGAACATCACAAAAGGCCTACAAGAATATTCACTTAAACCCCATTTCTCGGTTAGGCTATATCCACAGGTGCTGCCGTTGCAGGTCAGGTAATCCAAAAATTGGCTGCATATTTATGGGTGGGTCGCGGGTGGATAAGATTGATTATGCAAACGTTAACCTTTTTTTCTAAAATATTGAGGAATGACAGACATTTGATTAGCTTTTATTAAACGTGGGTTGTCCTGTGTTCTTTTAATTATGAATGCCATTACAATCTCTGCCTCTACGATTATATCAAACACAGTTTATATCACAGTTGTTCCAACCTATTCCGCATCACCAAAGCAAAGAACTGGGTAGAATCGCGTTGGTTTTAATAAATAATAGGCTATATCATTTTTTAAATAATTATCCTTTTGTATTAGCCAGAGAACGTTCTTATACCAGTGTGCAGATATTTATGACATGTATAGCGGGTAAACGTTGCCAGTTATCTCTAAAAACCAAAGAGATTAAACATTTTAAACTGTGTTTTTTAAGATTTTTTTCATTTATTTAATTTGATAATAATAATAATAATAATAATAATAATAATAATAATAATAATAATAATAATAAGTTATTATTAGTAGGCTAAAGCGAGTTATTCCCTTCATGGCTGTGACAACGTACTGCAAGCATAAAGAGAATAGCTGGTGAGAATCGCGTCGGTTTTAACAAATATATAAATATATATAAGCTTATTTATAATGAACTTAAATTATATATATTTTTCATTAGCCGCTTTATTCTTTGAGTGCGGTGTTTATGACCCAGATGTGTAGCCAATAAACAATGCTTAAACATTAAAATGTGCTTTTAGAAACTTAAAATATTTATATTTTGTGTTGGCTATGTTTAGGACAGGGGATAGAATACCATACAGTATAAAAAAAACCCATTTAATAATATATTGTTCCACACTATAGGCTAGTCTATGCCATGCAACAGGTAACAAATTTGCTTTTGAAATATATATACAGGCAAAGCACACCGCATCACAGCATTATGGATATATTATTAGCTTAATATTGTTATTATAGACATTCGTGGACATAATGCACTCTTTTAAACAAGCAGATTTTTTTCTTTCTGCAGGCTGTTCGCTCTGCATGTGTGTGTAAAAGAGAAATAAACAGAGAAAAATTTAACATGAATGAATGAGTCTCGCTTTGCGTGCGGATATGCACATTTCTTTAATTCATAACCGCCACTAATAGTGTTATTTTAACGAATGCATTACAATTCATTCATTCATTCATTTTCTTTGTGGCTTAGTCTCTTTATTAATCTGTCGCCACAGCTGAATGAACTGCCAACTTATCCAGCATATGTTTTTACGCAGCGGATGCCCTTCCAGCTGCAACCCATCACTGGGAAACATCCATGCACACTCATTCACACTCATACACTACGGACAATTTAGCTTACCCAATTCACCTGTACTGCATGTCTTTGGACTTGTGGGGGAAACCGGAGCACCCGGAGGAAACCCACGCGAACACGGGGAGAACATGCAAACTCCACACAGAAATGCCAACTGACCCAGCCGGGGCTCGAACCAGCGACCTTCTTGCTGTGAGTCGATTGCCCTGCATTACAATGTGTTAATTTATTAATTTGTTTGCAGGTTTTGAGATTTTTTCATATTCTAAATAAAACTAAAGGATTTAGAAATCAAACATTCTTTTCACCCCAATGCAATTTAATAGGGCACTATAAAGGCTAAAGAACTTAATTCTTTGCTTAATTTTTGCAGCCTTGGCTATGCTTCTCACCATGTATTGTATCTTTTCTAAAACATACAGTATAGTCAAAAAAGCATATTTATTACGAAGAAAACCAAAACTACCTAACAAAATTATATTTAAATTGAACACATCACATCACATAAGGTACACATACAGTACCGTCCTATCTAGTATTGTGAAAAGGCAAAGCTGAAAATCTATGGTTAATGCGTCACTCAGTGGTCAAAAGCTGCAGGCGCAGAGGGAATATATTGAAGTGGTGACACCTGCAAGCAGACATCTTCATTCTCACAACGAGTTTCTGAGTTCTCTCACCCATCCAACCAAGTTTGTTCTTCCGAAGTAAGTTTCAGTGCTGCTGCAAATACTTTGTAAACACCCATCCTGCTTATTCAAATTACTTACTTGATTAAACAAATTAAAATGTAATTGACCGGAGCTATTTTTGTCATTAACAGTGAAAATATTTATTTTTTCTTAATAAATATATTTCACGAATATTTCACTTTAATTTGATTTAGGCTAGATTATTATTAAAATTATCAAACCAGTTCGTGTTTTAGGTGCTGAAGCATGTAGCAGACTTGTTCTGAAGCACTTCACCTCAAATGTTATTCTTGTTTATCTAGTATAGATAACGGACCAACAAGAATACATTAAAATTAAGATACAAATTATACCAAACGAAATTCGTTTCAACAAGACATTTTTTTCCAAGAAAAATATATGAATTATATTTTTGTTTGAGCCTGTCCACTACTCCAGTGTGTGGGTGGATGATTTGTTTAATTCAGTGGAAAGTAAGGATTTAATTAATGCTTTACTGTAATTGTTGTATCACAAACCTCTGTCATATATTTGCAATGTTTTTTCATGATAAAATTTTTAAAAGATTACTTCTTGAGCATCAGATTTTTCCTCTGTGCTGATGTGCTTTCATTTTCTCCATCTCATTGCAGCAAGTTCAGGTGAGGGAGTGTTCAAGCAACCTTGGCAGGAAAATGTACATTTAGATTTCAAAGAAAATATCTTAATATTAAAAAGGAAACATAAGTTTGATCCGGTCAATGTCGGAACAAATGCCCTTAAATAATATAGACTTTGACAGCAAGCAATAAATGGAAATAACAATAGTGTTTTTGAAATAAGCAGGGCATAAGTGTAATCTGTTGACAGGATGTGATGAGTCAGGTGTGGAAAATGTGGTTTCACTGGTAACTGCAGACAGGTCAACTAAACTCATTCAAAATATATTTTAATACATAATATTAACATCCAAAAATATATATAAAAATATATATATAAATTGGTCTTATAACTGTGATTGGCAGTGTAATTTTATGTAAAATGACATTTCATTTTAGGAAATGAAAATAAGTTCATTTTCATCAGTTTTATTTTAGGCATTGCCCTCTTCCTTCTTCCTTTAGTTCAGTCTCTACAGCTCGCCACAAGTCTTGAAGATACTAAGCAGACAGTAAGACAATTTATTCTCGTTCACATTCTCGTTTGCTGTTATGGCCAAATTACAAACCTGGATTTTTCATCTGCGTCTCAGTGTCGTCATTATCTTCATCATTCACGCAGGTACTTAACACTTGTTTTTCGATGTCTCAAAGATGATAAATGGGGTAAAGTACATATTGAAATGGCTATAAAGTCCAACAGAGTTTGAAATACTATTGTGTACTATTTTATTTTGTACAGCTGTTAAAAAGTTATAGTTGTATTCTGTGTTTTACCATCAGGTTCAAAGATTAAGAACCACATTGACAATGTATTGTGTTTCATGAGCTTTTAGACATTTAATTTTATTTATTTGTTTACTACATGCCGACTGTTATATATTTTTCACCATGTTATAATTTAATGCAGTGACTGTGAAACAGAAGGGATCATTATTTTATTGTATTTTCATCAGATTTTTCAAAATCCAAACAAAAGCCAAAGATTCAACAGCACATCAACAAAACAGTGTTTGTGGGGGAAACGGTTACACTTCACTGCAACAAAACTGACTATGATGATGATTTCACATGGATAGTGAACAGCTCTGTTATTTTCAGACTGAGCACTTATAGTAAATTGACTTACTCAAACTTCAGCTCAAACAGGACTTACATCAACCCAGCAGCTCCAAGAGAATTAAAAATACAGCAAATACAAGCGTCTGATGCAGGAAACTACACCTGTTATCCAGCAGCACTAAAATGGACAATAACAATAACAGGTTGTTACATGATTTCGTGGATTTTTATTATTATGTAAAAAACATTGATTTCAGCAACTACAGCAATGTTACTTTCTTTCTTGTCTGCTAGAAAACCAGACCACCCCAGAGTCACTCGAACTAATGCCACTCTTCATCTTCATCATCATAATCATCTCATGTTTTGGAGTCATTCTGATTTGTCTGATAATCTCCATAAACATCTGCTTTCACAGGTGAGAGACTTTTAAGTTCATATTAATATAAAACTCCTTAGTAGCTCCATAATTCCAAGTAAATTCGTACTATATAAATAAAACAAGTTACTTTACACTACACATGATGAACCGATTGCTTCATACTTGTTTATTTTATGATTTACACTATTCACATGATTTGCAACAAATGATTCAAATATATATATGAGCAATATCACACTTGTAGGCGATATGGCTACACAAGGGTGAAGGGTTAAGGGGCTGGACGAGTGCTGTTATTTGCAGAATATCGCACGCCTATCAGCCAATTTTCTATGTGCCACACTACCCAGTGTGGTAGTGGATCAGTGGAGTGCTCCTGTGGTCCTGGCAGGTTCTCAGCTGCTGTCTGGGAAAATAGAGAGAGATCGGATTAGCCCTTGTTCTCATGGAGAGCAAAGACCGATGACAATACCAACTGGCTCAGGATCTCTCTCTTTACATCTGGATAACTCTCTGATGATGCTGTAAGGAGGGAGAAGTAGGCTTGTTGGGCCTCGCCTGTTAACGGGGAGGCCAACACCTGAGCCCAGTTTTTGGGTGGCCAGCCTTCACAATGGGCTGTGTTTTCAAAGATTCTACGTCATCGTAAGGTGTTAACTTTGGCAGTATTTTTGCGACTTGGGCTCGAGGGTCCTGCTCAGTTTTGCCCTGCTGGGTGGCGAGGTGCTCCACAATCTGTTGTTGTTGGCAGAAGCTAACCTAAGTGAGTTGTTGGAGAATCTCTTCCATGCTGGGAGGGGACCAGAAGGTCATTCACCTGAAAATTAAATAAAAATATATATATGAGCCACAGTAAGGAATCACCAAAAATAAAACAAAAGTATATATTTGTTGTATGTATTTTAAATAAGTACAAATAGAGCAGAAGTACTGTAGTTCTTCTGTTTTCAGCTTCACTCTTTACCCTCATCAAAACAATTTTAAAATAATGAACTCTTATCAGAAAAAAAAGTCTTTGTTAGTGTATAACAAAAGGAGGGAATGGGATTGTTGTGTGTGTACAGTATACTTTCGAAAACAGCTAATATGTTTTAATGTGGTAAACAATGGTAATAGTTTCTTTATTATGCAATATATAATTTATGTATTGTATAATGTCCATATACCTTTAAAAAAAAAACAACAATATATTTTTGAGTGTGCAATATTAGTTTTAGCGATTGCAACTGTTAATATTGATGTTTCTGGGCTGTGGGTGGGGAAGCAGCACATTGCCCACCTGAAGTGTCACAGCCAGGGACTGATGAAACTGCTCTCTTCCTGCACAAAATGATAACCCTGGGAAGTATATATATACTTATATAATTATAATTTTTATATATAATTTAAACATGTTAAAACATGGCTGATAGTGTTCAACTCACTGCATATTTGAGATAAAATGAGCTCTTTACCTTGTTTTACCTTGAATGTGCCTGTGCTTTGTTTGAAACAGAGAAAGTTGTGCACAGTGCTCTTGTGAACGTGCACCTTCTACTGACACTGAGGAGAAGAAACTGTTAAATGAAGTTTTTTTTTTTTTTTGTGTGTGTGTGTGTGTGTACGCAAAAGTATTCTAGTAAATTCCTAATCTTCTGATTGAACCACTGATGTTTTTTTGTTCCTTTCTGAACTTTGAACAATTTGGGATCATTGATGACTATGAAGAAACTATTGGTTCCCTCTCAGGGAACTCGCGCTGTGTCTCTATTAGGAGACACAATGGGATACAGTCCCTCTCATATAACTTCCTGAAGCGCAGGTGAAATCAATCCAATGTAAGGCGGGACGTACCGTTTGTGTGACGTCAGACCGGGAGGTATAAAAGCACTACGGAAGCAAACAACTTCAGCTTTTTCTCTCTTCACTCAGACGCATAAGTCTTTTTCCTCCTACTTACAAGCACTGATAAGGCACGACGATAAGACATAAAACTGACTTCTACACACATACGCTCTCTTTTTGCATCACTATTAAAAGTAAATGTCTAAATGTTTAAATCGTTCAATAAAGACCCGTTTCCCGTTTCCCGCGGCTCATTTTCCGCTCGCGCTGAGGCCAAGCGGCGCATGATTTCGCAGGGATCGCAGCTTGATATGAAGGTTAGGATAGAGACAAACTCGAGCGTTTCTTCTCCTCCTTGTCCTCCAGATCGGCGTCCTTTCATCGCGAGTCGGAAGCCCGTTCGGCTGCCTTTTCCTCTCGCGCTGGGAGATCGCGGCTCCGCCTCTCTGCTTCCGAGGGAGCAGGCAGCATAGAGCTGTGTTGTGACAAAAAGACATTCCCCCTTAATGTCACGAATATGATGAACTGGCTGAGGTTAAGCCTGTGTTGCTGTTGAATTAATCCCCCATAACAATATTATAATATAATATTTGATATATATATATATATATATATATATATATATATATATAATATAGCACAGGGAAGTATTAAGCTGGAGCAGGTCTTACACAGCCTGTGTGTTTAGCTATTTATTTATCTATGACTGGCTTAGATTCACACGGTTGCAGAATGATGCCTCATATTGAGGAAATTATCATCTGCAAAGACCCTGCTTTGCCATCAAAGCCTGTGAAAATAATAAAATTGGCTCTGATTGGTAAAGCGTATGCGGCGACCAGTTGGTTGTTTGCATACTATGTCATTTTACAAGCATACCAAGTAGACCTGAAGGACCCCTATGGGGAGGTCGGGGCCCGTTATTGTTTGAGAACTACTTCGAGCTTCAGACCTGTCTGTGCCATTAAAGTGGATGGTCACAGAGAGACATTTGTGGCTAAATCAGTCCGGTATCAGAAAGAGGACAAATGCCTCTTCCCCGCTGACTCTTTAGAGAATCTGTTAAGCGGGCGGAAGGGGGGTGGGGGGGTTGAACTCCTATGTGAGCTTCCTTCCGTAAGAAAACGTTCTTCTGGGGCGGCTAGGCAGGACCAGCCCCAGCTGCAAGCCAGTTCATCCGCTCAGCATTGTGTTGGGCAGAAGAGAGCGTTGCATCCAGTCAGCCCCCAAAAAGGTGGGGTGGGAAGACATCCCTTGTCTCATAAGAAGTCCTAGCATTAGGAATTTCTTTGGGCAGCCCCTGTGAGGAGCAAAGGCCTCCTCCTCGTGCCCCACAGGGGGTCCATCCACCAACCCTTCCACCGCTGGTGCCTCAGGGCGTGGAGACCCCCGGTGTTGTTCACAGGCGTTTTATCCCAAAAGTGGTGGAGCTAGTGGACTCGCCCCCTCTACGAAGGGCCCAAGAGCAATTAACTCGCAGGCCTCCTGTTGTGAGTTCACCTAAGTGCCCAGAGTTAGCTACTTAGGGGAGCATAGAGGCCAGTCTTGAGGGACTGGTACCCTTGCGGAATTTTCTGGCAGTGGGCTGCCAAACATTTTGCAGTAGGGTCCTGCTTTCCTTAAAGAGGGGCTACAAAATGCAGTTTGGTTCACGCCCCTCTTGCTTCAAAAATGTGGTTCACATTTTTAGTGAGCCAGAGCAGGCTCTAGTTATGGAACAGGAAGTAGACTTCCTTTTGAGGAAGGAAGCCATAGAACAGATCCTCCTCCGGACATGGATTGAGGTTTTTTTTTTTTATTATTACTTCATTGTTCTAAAGAAGGATGAAGGGTTACATCCCATATTAGATTAAGACAGCTAAATCACTCAGAACAAATGCCGAAGTTCAAAACAATGACTATCAGCACCATCTTGTCACAAATACAGTCTGAGGGCTGGTTTGTCACATATCTATCCTTCAAAGTCACAGGAAGTTCCTGAGTCGCCTTCAGGGGCAAGGCATACAGGGTTCTTCTGTACTGTTTGGCATTGTCACCCCACACGTTTACCAAAGTAGTTAAACTGGCATTGGCTTTGCTTCAGCTACAAAGGGTTCGTATTCTCAATTTTCTCAATGATTTTAGTCAATTTTAGTCCAGTCGAGGAAGTTAGCAGTTCAACATCGAGGTGTTGTTCTTGCTTACATAGAGAAGTTGGGGTTGTGGCTAATCCTGAAAAAAAGTGTTCTTGTGCCAGTTCCTGTTAAGGCAGGGGTTGGCAGATGACCACTTTTTTAGGTGTATTATGGGACTCCACAACAATGTTCACGTGTCTGTTCCCCTACCCGAATCGAGTTGATCAGGGTGGCCAAAAAGAATATCAGGCTGGGCCTAGCTATCACTGTCAAACACTTTCAGAGGTTAGCAGCAGCCTCCAACATAGTTGGGTCTGCTACACATGAGATTGTTACAGTGGTGGCTCAAATCCGGGGATTTTTTTCATGAGGGGAAATCCATTCTGCACGATCGAAGCCTTGTGGTATTATCTACAAGCTTTACTGATATGGTAAAAACCCTGGTTTCTGTCCCAAAGCCTGCTCTGAAACACTTGTTTCAGTATGAGGTCACCATGTGTTAGTGAAAACTGACAACACAACGGTGGTTTTATATCAACCACCAGGGGGTCTGAATTTGCGCCCTCTGTGCAGGTTGGCGGAGCAGATCCTTCTGTGGGCTTAGGAGAAGCTGTGCTCACTGAAGGCAGCTTACATCTCAGGCCCAGTAATGTAGAAGCAGACCTCCTGTTGAGGCAGGGGTTGGTGCCCGGGGGATGGCAACTGCACCCAAAAGTGGTGGCAGCCATTCAGCAGAGATTCAGCAGAGCCTATCTATTTGCCTGTCAAAACATAAAACAATGCCCATTGTGTTTTTTTACTGACACACCCAGCACCATTTGGGCTGGATGTCATGGTGCAGACATGGCTAAGGCTTCGTCTGTATGCTTTTCCCCTGATCGCTCTGCTCCCGGGAGTTCTAGAGAGGGTCCGTGTAGGGAGCTCAACCTACTATTGGTGGCCCATTATTGGCCTGGAAGCTATGGGTGTGGCCTCTGAGGGGACCCACCTCATAGATCTTGGTTTGTCAACTGAGGTTCTTCAAACCATACTCAGCTCCAGAGCCCCTTCCACGAGGCAATTGTATGCTACCAAGTAGAAACTTCTGCAGGCCTTTAATCCTCCATCCTTTATGACGCAATCAAGAGCATGTAAGAAATGAAGTCTGCCTCGACCCAACTTCCGCTCTAAATGGTGTGTTAATGCTCATTTCCCAAAAGGGCTGAATTATGATAGAAAAGAGAAGTCAACAGTTTGTTGTCTCTGCATTGTTTGAGGTGACTACAGTTTGGCCAAATGGTAACAATTGTAGAATGGGGATGGGTATGTGGCACAGAGAACCATCTCATCAATGGTGTTGAAACTGCATTAACATAGAGAGATACAGAGAACAGCTGTGTCAATAGCCAAGGAGCAACTTCATTAACATCTAAAGGCAAGTCTAAAGGCAAGATCTAAAAACAGTATAAAGGTTTGAGTTTGAGAATGTTCAGGGTTCATTCTGACTCCGGTAAAACCAAGGTACTGCTGTGTATTTTGAGACTGCTATGCTGAATGAACATCTTCATTGAGATCTTCTACTACATCGTCCTCATTTTTTCTTACAAGCGCTTAAATCTGCTTTGCCCAGTGCGGGCATTAGGTGCATATAAACATCATACGTCTGGATGGCATTCAATGTAACAATTGTTCATTGTGTATGGCCTACCTAACATAAGGGCACCCTCATCTAAGCAGACTCAGAGCCGTTGAATAGTCGAGGCTATCTCACTGACTTATGAGGCCCTGGACAGTCCTCTATCGCAGGCAATAAGGGCCTATTCTACCAGGGGTATGGCGGCTTCAAAAGCCTTCTTTATTCTGGCCAGTGCATGACTAGCATCTGCAATGTAGCAGGGTGGTCTACCCTGCACACCTTCAAAAGGTTTTATCAATTAGATCTGGATCCTACTCTGGGATCCAGTATCTTTTCTTGAATTAGGAGAACTCATACCCGGCATATCAAACTATGGCATGTTTACGATAGTTTTCCCATTGTGTCTCCTTATAGAGAGGCAGCACGAGTTTGCTGAGAGTGAACGTCTCAGGTTACGCATGTAACCATGGTTCCCTGAAGGGAACAAGACACTGCACCGCTTTGCCATATTTTTTCATGCTTGGTGCACTTTGTTTGAGAGGTTTTAAGCTGAAGTTGTTTGCTTCTGTGGTCCTTTAATACCTCTCGGTCTGACGTCACACACACAGTACGTCCCACCAATACATTGGATTGATTTCACCTGTGCTTCAGGAGGTTATAAGAGAGGGATTGTATCCCATTGTGTCTCTTAATAGAGAAGCAGCGTCTCGTTCCCTTCAGGGAACCATGGTAACATGCGTAACCTGAGACGATTTCATCCAAAGTACCTTAAATAGTGTTCTGAAGACAAATTAAGGTCTCAGAGGTTTGCAACGAGTAATTATTGACAGAATTGTCATTTTTGGGGGATCTTGACCTTTAACTGGATCTGAAGTTTTTTTATTGGCAAAAATAAACCTGTGCAAAATAAGACCGTTTTGGCATCCAGTGTCACATATACTATAAAGCATATATACCATGTACATATACACATACCTTTTAGGTATAAACATTTTTTTTCTTAGTTTTCTTTTCTGGCAAAATAATGGAGACCTTTTTTAAATGATCAGTCAATTACCTGCACCTTCTTCCAGTTGAAAAATGCAATGTCTAAGTTATGTTCAACCCATTCTGATAACACTACCGCTATATACATTTCTGAAGAGCGCCAAATACATTCCAGGAGGTACAATTTTTTTGCAGTTTCTGTTGTGTACGCTTTTTGAGATCTCAAATTTCTCTAGCGAGTGCCATTCGTGCCTGCTGTTCTCATGTAAATCCACCAGAGGCTGCTGTCAACTGACTGACTATCTGACTGATCGACTGACCCACCCTCCTCCTTCCCTAAACCCAACCAATAGTGTTTTCAAAAGCACCGATTGACCTGCCACCCACTTCTCTAAACCCAACTGACAGTTTTAAAAGCAATCCAGAAAAAGAAAAGCCCTCAGCTGATTTTTAACTGGTAACAGCAGAAAAGCCGTCCATATGGAGGTAAACGGTCAGCTGGTAAGTGCAAAAAGGAACAACATCATACCGCCCTGAAGCGTTCCTTCTAAAGATGAAATGAAGCCATACGGCCATCTCCAGAAATGTATATAGGGCTACGTTTTCAGAATGAGCCTATGTTGGTTATGTCACATGTTAGTGAACAAATGTAGTAAAGTGTGAATATTCTGAGACGTTAAGTGTGTTGTTATGATCACCAGTGATCTAGCGTTTGCAGATCACTGGAGAACTACATATCCCATCAGGCACCTCACACACACCAGTTCCAGATCACCCCTGATTACACTCACACAGCTGAGGCTCGTTAAGACTGATCTTCCTGTGAGCATTACTAAGGCGTTACTCTTTGTCTAGCCGTTTTTTTTTTTTATCCTTGTTTTTTTTTTCATTTACGTTGTCTCACCTGTTATTCTGATTACACTCTTGAATTACCTATATGATCCATTTTGAACCTGTTTTGACCGTTGCCTGTCTGACAATTCTCTTTAATAAACTGCACGTGGATCCTCACCTCTGTTGCCCCATGTTACAGATGTACTCACATTGGCACGGTAGCCTTGAACTGAGCCCAGGTGCAATTGTTCTCTCTTGAATTGAGCTGTCTTTGTTGTTCACTAAATACTTCATTATTTAACAGGAAGGGAAAAAAGAAGATGAACTCCACTTCAGACGTAGACCGTGTAAGTACATTTCCAGTACCAGCAATTGAGCAATTGAGTGAAATTCAGCGGTAACCCTCCTGTGAAATTTTTATTCTTTTTCAAATATTTCCTAAATGATGTGTAACAGACTAAGAACATTTTCAAAGTATTTCTTATATTTTTATGTACATTTATTTTAGTTTGGCTGAAATAAAGGCATTTTTTTCCCCCCAACAAACACTGCTAACCAATAACTTGCCTAATTAACCTGTTAAAATAATAACATAGTTAAGTTTTTAAATTGCACTTTAAGCTGAATACTAGTATCTTTCAAAATAAATATTACCAAGGCGAAGACAAATTAAATTAGTTATTAAAATTATTATGTTTAAAAACTTAAAAAAATTATAATTAACAAAAAACCCTCTCTGTTAAAGGGGTGGTCTACTTCGATATCATATTTTAAACTTTAGCTTTTGTGTATTGTAGCTGTGTGAACATAAACAACATCTCTGAATGCAAGTCGAAAGTTCAATGCAAAGCTAGACACTGGCTTTTACAGAGTTAGCTTAGCAAAGCCTACAGCCAGGGGCAGATTTAGCACATGACACAAAGAGAAGCAGTATAATATATTTATATATATGTGTGTATATATATATATATATATATATATATATAAAACAATAATGTGATTTCTTACAAATAAAGCATGAGCACACATTGTTCTGCACCCCATAAACACAATTAAGATCTAAAAAAAAACACTCTGGACCACCCCTTTAAACAACACTATTTAAACAACCAAATTTTTTTTTTAATAATTAATTTCTCACAAGGGCTAATAATTTTGACTTAGAAGTTAAATGTTTTTCTGTATTTTTGTCTTCAGGTGAAGATGATCTCTGACTGTGACCAACACACAATAACAGTTTGTGTAAGACAGTTGAACTTGACACTCACTTACACTCCTCCATCATGTTCACCACAGCATGTCTGTCTTTGACTCACAACTGCATTATTAGGCCCTGTCCACACGAACACGGGTATTTTCAAAACCGTACTTTTTTCGGAAGACGTGAATGATGCAAATCTGTTTTCAAGTTTGCATTGACTTGAATGCAATTTACTTGCGAAATATACTTAATTCCCCATTTGGGGTGAACGCAGCATATAAGCCTCATTATCGGTACCTGTTGGGTCAGCGTTCCCATAACATGCATCACAGTGTGTTTTTGTGTTTTTTATGTAAATACCCTTGTACGCGTGGATGTGCGTATAAATTAACAGCTATAAATATACATGACAATGAAAATTGCACATCTGAGCTTTAAATACACATTGGAGCTGAAATGTCTGTTTCTTATGACTTGTTGTTTTGTCTTTGTTTTCATCAGGTCTACAGGCTTCACACAGTTTCATGACATTTTTTTTCTCAGCACACCAGTGTTTGTCCGCCAGTCAGTCATGTTAGTCGTTGGATTGTAAGTTATTTTCATGGATTTCCCCTAAAATGGTATTTAAATAAAATATCTTTGAAAAAAATTTATTTCTTAATTTTCAGACAGTTGATTATGAAGCTTGATATGACTCTTTCATGTGCCTAATTACATGATCATTTATTATTATCAGAATATCAAGATGTTAACAGATATAAGTATGTAGAAAACATTTCACAATACATATGTAACCATAGTTCCCTGAGAGGAAATGAAACACTGGGTCAAACTGCTGTAGGAAGACGTACTTGAAGCATGTGTGCGATCAGTCCAATGGTGAGAATGTAGTTTACCACATATGTGACGTGTGATGTTAAAACCAGGATGGGACTTTTTGGTTGGTCGAAGGAAGTCAATAACAGCATGCAGGTAGTATGGCAGGGTGACAGACATTCTCAAATGTCCATATGGTGTACACTGCCCATTCATGTTGATAGCAGCTGTGAACCTGGAGTAGTGCCCAAGTCAAGAAAGTCCAAGTAATAAACCCTGACAAAAGTGTAAACAACCCCACTGCCTCAGAGACCTCCTGCAGGCAAACCCCTGGGTATGTCACATAACCTCCAGAAAGCAGGTTATGTGACATACCCAGGAAAGTTAAGGAGTAAGTAAGTGGATAACCTCAGCTTTCGGTTTCAAAAACTGAGGTAACTTTCGGAGTATATAAGTAACCTTAGCAAGTTACTCTCTGAAGATAGCCTGCTCCAGAGCAGGTTATGCTCCAGAGTTAAGTCTGTTTCAGAGAGTTTACTGAACATTGCGTGCTCTTTTGATGATAATCCTGTGGACGTAGAAGCACAGATACAAGTTTTTTTATCATGAGAGGGTTATAATCATCATATATATTTATCAGGGTTATTGCACATATAGGTTTTTTCATATCCAAATGAATATTTAAATGAGTGTTGTTGTTTTTCAAAAGAATTCATAATTTATTTAACAAATCTTTTGAAATCAAACGTGACAAACTGCGGATCGGCACTTACCATAGAAAACATTCAGTGCACAGCTTTTACTGTACAGTGTAGAGCCATCCGAGTGTTAATACATAGCTCCAGTATTGAAATATTACCTTTTAGGGTAATGTTTCTGTGTTTAATTTAGACTTTGGACAGAGTTCTTCTAGCTCCAGAAGGATTACAATTTCTATAAGCCATATATTCATTCATTCATTTTCATTTTGGCTTAGTCCCTTTATTAATCTGGGGTCGCCACAGAGGAATGAACCGCCAACTTATCCAGCATATGTTCTACGCAGCGGATGCCCTTCCAGCTGCAACCCATCTCTGGGAAACATCCATACACACCCATTCACACTCATACACTACGGACAATTTAGCTTACCCAATTCACCTATACCGGATGTCTTTGAACTTGTGGGGGAAACCGGAGCACCCGGAGGAAACCCACGCCAACACAGGGAGAACATGCAAACTCCACACAGAAACGCCAACTGACCCAGCCGAGGCTCGAAATAAGCCATATATACTAGACAATATACATTATTATTGTAGCCTTAAGAAATTAATGGCAGGCAAAGTAATTGCATGAATGGTTATACAACATACTCAAAAAGGATGTTAAAGATAAGTAAAAAATTGTCTTAAATTAAAGGGGGAGTGTAGCAAGTGTAAATTAATAAACTAACACATTTTCTCTTATTATTTTTTTCTTTTTTTTTATCTATTTATTAACTTATAATTATTTTCTTCGTTGATGCAGATGTATTGCTTTTTCATTATAATCTGCTTTAATTCCTTGCAAGCCAGCATTTAATCTTTTAACTCTGTTTCTGTAATGTGCGCTGCCCTTTTTTCGCACCGTGACTTTGCATGGTGACTCGTGAATACAGCAATCCACTGAAAATGCCTTCAGGTATGCACCGTGCGTGTGCATTAACACGCGGTTATCTTTAGGAGGTTGATTAAACTAACTCTTCTCAGGTGTTTTGGAACCGACAAACTCGCGGTAAGCAGGTTTTGGGTTAATCAACCGAGAGTTCAGGGTTTAGCAGATAGTAAGTTAACCCAGCTTTCTGGAATACCCCCCCAGGACATGTTCTATATAGTTTTACAAATACTTAATAACATCAGATGGCAGGTGCACACAGAGCTCCTGCTGTCTGACTGGAGCTCAGACGTCTGAATACCCTGAAGCAACTTTCAGAGCATACCAGAATGTGTGTATGGTCACGTGATGTACGTTTTTAGCAGTATAGTTTGGACCGAGACCATTTCAGAAACATTAGATGAAATGCCAGAGCTTTTGACAGCAGATTGTCCTCTCACAATACTGCGTTACTATGACCCAAATACACCACAGGTGAGTACACTTTTTTTAGCCTTAGTAGTAGCACCTCTTTCAATTTAGATTTTTGACGTGGTCTCCCATCCCGGTAATGACCAGGCTCAACCCTGCTTAGCTTAAGTAGGCAGTCACGTGAGAGCTGCTGCATTAATCAACAGGAAAGATAGTCTTTCACTCACCTTTCAGAACTCCTCATTGAGACTTGAAAAAATTAATTTATGGGGGTGCTGTTCTGTGCCATTCGCTCCATTACACAAACTGTTCAGCAGTACCTGTCCCAGTGCTGTGTTTAACAAATCTGTCCATTCACCTGTCTCCTAATGGTGTTTGCTGTTCACACCACTGTGGGCTGGGTTGCAGCAGGAAGGGCATCTACCAGTGCAAAAGTAATTGCTGTCGAAGAAATATCTCAAATGCAAGAGTGCTGTTGTTTTGAATATTAGAGTTATTCTTACCTTCAGTCACTATGAGAAGGAGGTTACCCAATACATCATTTACTAATGTGTTTGTGGTCAAATCTAAAAACAGCGGAAAATCAGGCTAATCAAGTGTCTCACACAGTGTGTGAGTAGCATGAAGGTGAAAGTGAGTTGCCACAATGAGTTAGAAATATTGCCCATGCATGCAAAATGACAAATCAATGATTGTGCAAACAAAAGACAGGGATGAAAAAAATCACAAGGCAACATTACCTTGGCTTATTTATTGATTTGCAAGTATTCAAAATATACCCAGAGATGCTTCTTGCTCAACAAGTGTAGATAACTGATGATGTGAAATCTAGTTATAATGCATTTAGCATGTTTAAGAAAGCTATGTTCATATATAGTCTTTCCATTGTACAGTAAGTGTGCCCTTGGGTGATTACATACATTTTCTATACAAGGACACAATTTGTTGCTACAATATGGGTTTCAGATGTAAGCAAATAAACAGGTTTATGTTATCAGACATAGAAACGTCTCAAAATGTCTATAACAAACTACAATATGTAAAATATTTTATTTAGCCAACCCATGTAGCTCTCTAACAGTAGTATAATTTAATTTGATCATAAACAGTAATTTTATTATGAGTTCTAGTAGTGATTTTATTTTCCAAAGACATGCGGTATATGTGAGTTGGGTAAGCTAAATTGTCCGTAGTGTATGTGTGTGAATGGGTGTGTGTGGATGTTTCCCAGAGATGGGTTGCAGATGGAAGGGCATCCGCTGCGTAAAACATATGCTGGATAAGTTGGCGGTTCATTCCGCTGTGGCGACCCCAGATTAATAAAGAGACTAAGCCGAAATGAAAATGAATGAATGAATGATTATGTAATTACTCAAAATAAAAAGAGGACACAAGTACATCAAGTGTGGCCCACATGTAGTGAAAAGTGAAGCCAAAACATTTGATTGCCCCCTGGTGTCTGACTGCAGTATTGGTCCAAAATCTGAACTCTCTGTGTAAGGACTTTTTTTTAAAACAGCAAATGGTTACCATGATTTTAGGTAGTTCTTGTCATGATCATTTATGTTCAACTGTTGTTTTTTATACATTTGCATTTACTTTTTTATGCTGCTGTATAAAGTTGGGATGTGGTGTCATAATTGTGTGCTTGTAACTTGCTCCTTAACATTACAGTGTAACTACAGTAGTATCCCAATTAAATTCTCATACAAAGGATGACAGTTACAGGGACATATATTGGCTCAACATTTTCATAGTGGAAGGAAGTGGAAACATGTCACCAACCCACTTTTAAAGTCATGTACACTGATGCCTTGAACCCCATTCAAAACCACAGAATGCAAAGCCAAATCAACCAAAACAATGTTCTACCACAACATGCATACACTTTTATTTGTTATTTGTTATAGATCAGAGATAACATTTTGTAAAATAGAGGGTTTGCTCTTATGTCAAAATTTGATCAGTTATCTGCATGTGCGGTCATACTGTAATATAATCAATCTGAATTTAATTGGTGGTAAAAGATACATGAGCGGTAACTAGCCTAATATTTACATTGTTGACCAAAAATGATTAGAACAAACATTAATGTTATCAAGATAATTGCCTTCGAAATCCTGGTTCAGTTCGTCACTTAGGAGCTGATGGAGACAATCCAGAAGGAACAGGAGAGAGTCTTGTGAGTGTGGTGGTGAAGTGTAGGTGAGTGCTGGGGTGTGTGTCTCTTAAAAAGTTTGGTTATTAGGGTCCTCGGATGTGACGGGGATTAGAACTCAGGTGAGGCTAATATAACTGACTGTACCCCCTCTACCAGGGTTGCCTCCTGACACATTTTGTGATGCTGGGGGTGACGTTGGCCTCTGGGAGTGATTCCGGTCAAAGTTGTCCAGAAGTGTAGTATTCAGAATTTCATCATGGGGTACCCAGGAGTGTTCCTCTGGTCCATAGCTCTCCCACATGGGAGAGGTATGGACATGTCTATATGGTATTCCAGATGTGAATCCCAGAGTTGCAAATCCAAGATCTTTCAGAACGTGTTGATGTAAGGCTGGTTCAATACTTCTGAAGGAGAGGGATCCATCTCAGCTTCCAAGGTGTCTGTGGTAGGGAGAAGTGTTTCAGTAAGGACACACCAGTGGGTAACTAGGTGTGAGCTGGAGTTGATAGGGCACCTTCTTGAACTGCCTCTGCATAGAGAATAGACGGATGCAGAGGGGAATCAGCTTCTTACAGAGAAGACTGAGATGCAGCAAATCTCTTCATCTGTTGTGCAGCTCGCTGTAGGTGGGCATGAGTTGAGTCCCACACTTTCTTACTCTCTCAGAACAAATGATCGATAGTTGGAATGTTGGAGGGTTCCTCCATTTAGAGGAACAATGGTGGCTGGTAACCGAGTATGCAGTAAAACAGTGTTAAGCCGGTCGTATCTTGTGCCAAGGGGTTCTGTGCGTACTCGGCCCATGTGAAGAAACAGTTTCAGCTCTAGATATACCTGGTGACATAGCCAATCATACAGGGTCACAAATAGTGGGGATAGAGGAGTGAGAGTGTCTGTCTGCTACTCTACCTGGGTATCCACAGATAAATACACAATGCACAATAAAGTAAAGATAGGGTCACAAAATTTTAACTTCCAGCATTCTAGTGGTTTTCCCTGGGTCTTTTTCCCTGGTCTGGACGTATAACACAAAGTCATGTTTTTCTCTAATGAGTTGAAGTTGATCCAAGTATTTTTGAAAGATGCCCGGATAAACTTAAGTCAATAAGAGCATAGAGGCACAGCATTGAAGTGAGGGTGAATAGTTTCACTGGTAATTTAGATAGGTGTGTTATTACAGGTTTGAGCTCATCAATTATTGAGGTTTCAAGCTTTTACACTAGCATGCACACATGCAACATTATATTGTTCCCACATGAAAATACATCCTACCAGGAGTCACTCAGACAAATTTAAGAATTTAAGTGTTTGCTCATTGTTTGACACAAAACTTACAGAGAAACAACGTGTGGTTAATGTGTGAAGTGCTTTTAACTTTCGTGAAATGGCTGCACATATAAAAAATGCATATATAGTCTTACAATAATGTAAGACAGCATGAGCTCAGTAAATGTGTAACATTTACAAGTATTCTGCTTGTATAATGGAATGCTTCATGTTTCATTGTAGATTAATCACTTTTCTTCTGTTATAAACTCTCTGTTGTGACTCTCTTCCTGCTTCTCTTTTCTTCTAATTGACTCATCATTTCTTTACTTGGTAATACATTGCATCACGAGTCCATAACCAATTGTTATGTTAATTTGCTTTTCTGCCTATTACATACACTCCAATAATCATAGAAAAATATTTTTTAAAAGATGGTTTAATTTTTTTGTATAAATTTAAACGTGTTACTTGCCATTTGCAAAACTGCATTACAATCTAATGTCTCAATGAAAATTTAAGTTCTGCATATGCACCATTTATGAGTGAAAATAAAGGCTCATCATATTTCAAGCACAGAGTAAAATCATTTGTTATATGACTTATTCCACATCATTTAGTCATTATTTTATTACTTTTACTACATAAATGCATCAGTTGTCTTTGCCCTCTGTTTTCATTTGTTCCTTTAGTTCAGTCTGTACAGATAATCTACATGTGTTGTACATATTGTACATACGAAACGGAGTGAACAGAAATAGTTTATTCTCTTTTACAGTGTTATATTACAGTGTCGTCATTATTCTTCTGATTAACCTGGCACATTCCCAACCACTTTTAAGCATGTCTGGGGGTTTTTTAAACCACAGAATAACCTGCTGGATGCAAACCAGGCTTCAAATGTGGATATTTGATGGACCAGCAGATCTTTCACGGTTGCCTGGAGAGGAGCGGGATGCAAAGCTTATCAGCTATTCACAGTTGTACCTAAGGGATCTGTTCTCTGTCTCTTTCTATTTTCTATTTACACCACATCACTGGGAACCATGGTCATTCTCTTATCATTGTTATACTGATAACACACATCCCTATTTTTCATTTCAGCCAGATGACCCAATGGTAGCTGCAAGGATCTCACACTGCCTGGAAGATATTGCAGCTTGGATGAAAGACCATCATCTTGTTCCCTGTAACTCCACACATTCAAAACAATTTCTCCATTCAACTGGGATCATCTACTATTACCCCATGCAATTCAGTAATGAATCTTGGGGTGATCCTAGATGATCAGCTGTCCTTCAAAGAGCACATTGTTAACACAGCTCGATCATGCAGGTTTGCAGTTTTCAACATCAGAACGATCAGACCCTTCCTAATAGTTCATGATGCACAACTTCTAGTCAAAGCTCTTGTCATTTTTATAGGCTGAACTACTGTAATGCTCTTTTGACTGGACTCCTGTCTTGCATCCTTAAACCTCTACAAATGATCCAGAACACTGCAGCTTGTCTGGTCTTCAGTGAGTCCAAGAGAGCCCATGTCACACCTCTCTTTATCTCTTTGCATTGGTTATTGGTCGAGGCTCATATCAAGTTCAACTCATTGATGCTTTCTTATAGAACTGGCTATGCACCCTCTTACCGCCTCTGGTCAGCAAGTAAAGCACCGCCTTGTGGTACCATCACAGAGAGGCTCTAAGTCACTTTCCAAAACCTTTTCAATGGGAATGATCTTCCCATTCCCACGTGGACTGCTGATTCTCTGGTGTCATTCAAACGACATCTAAAAACCTATTTCTTCTGCAAACACCTGAGCACTTAAAAAACACTCCACCTCCTTAATCTAACTCTTAATTCTCTAAGTACTAACAGTTCCTTTTTATATGTAGCACTTCTTGTGTGTATTGCCTCTTCTTGTTGAATTGCTGAATGCCTCATTTGTAAGTCACTTTGGACAAAAGTGTCTGCTAAATGATTAAATGTAAATGAAATGTAAAAAAAAAAAAAAAAAAAAATTAAGGAAGAGACACATTTCAACATACATCTTCTCCAGGATTCAACACCAAAATAAAAGTCCTTCACAAAAATATGCAAAACAAGAATGTAATAAATCTTCAACAAATATCATCACATTATCATAATGAACTGGTTTAAATTCTGTAATGTTTGATTGCTTCATTATATGAAGGATACTGAGGCAGAAGATGAACTGCAAAGTCAGTGAAATAAACCAGGAGTTTGAAGTATATTCAGTGAGTCAGGCTATCATTTGGCACAGGGATTCATTTTCTGTGATTGCAATTTATTTTTTGCATTTTCAGCAGTTTTCTTTTTTTGTGTTTGTTGCCTGTATGGTTGACCTTATAGGCGTAGATATTCTCTGACTGTGACAAGCACACAATAACAGTCTGTGTAAGTCAGTTAACTTCACACTCACTTACACATCTGTCATGTCCACCACAGCATGTGTTCACTGGCCCACGAATGCATCTGCATCCGTCATTGCACCTGATGCGAACCATAACACAAATCACTGGGAAAACAGTTATGTACATCTGATTAATAATGGTGTCATCACTTGCTTTTCAATTTTTGCTTAGTTTTTTTATACAGTTTCATAAACATGAACCTCTCAGGACACCTTTGTTTGTGTTTGCATATAGGAAGATTTAGTCATTTTAATGGGTTAGAAAATGTCTAACCCATAAAACTTACTGTCTCAGAGGGCTAGTGAGAATGACTTTTGACTGAGTGTATTTGTCCCAAAGGCACACTGCCTACATTTAATTTCAAAGGAATATGAGTTTTAATCTATGCACCCTTTTTTATCTTAATCTATGAGATTTGTATTTCTTAACTCTGAGCCCACTGCTTTGCACATTTTGCATGTCTTCCTTATTTAACACACCTGATTAAGACCATAAGCTTGTTAAAATGTGCAGAACAATGAGTCATTAGAGCTGGAGTTTAGAAACACAGCGTTTGATCATTTATCATTATTGGACAATGATTGGATTTAAGATGTTGACAGATAAAAGAATGCTGAAAAGATCTGAACAAACAGAGTGATTCACATATGGCAAAGTAATCAATGATAATTAACATAATAACACATAATATTAAATAATATTTAAAAAATAACCGTCTCAATGCTGAACTCCCATCTCAGGAGGTATTCTATGGATGAACTGATGGAGAGACACTCCTATACCATTGAGTACAGAGTTTGCCTGGGCAACAGCTTCCTACTCGGGAACACCACAGGTCTCTTCTCGCTGGCTGCTCCCTGTGTCAGTACCACACCAATCCCTCTGTCTGATGTGTCCACTTGTACAATGAAACATTGGATGAAATTAGGATTTTAAGTACAAAATATGCACAGAGCCTCTCTTGTCAGGAATTAAGTATCAGTAACAGCCCACAAGCCCCAGGAAGGAATGCCCATCCTTCTTTGTCCTGGATCTAGGACTTCCTAGAAATCACTTCCACCTCCACCAATCATGTCCACCTGAGGTCTGACTTTATGATTTCCTAGTTGGTACTTTAGTAGTTTGCCTCTTATTTGACTCACTCACACTGTGCAACATTCAAGTACAGGCCCAGGCTTGAATCTTCTCCAGGTTCTGCCTTAGGTGCTGTAAATGTTCCACCCACATGTGACTATGAGTCTCAATGTTGTCTAGGTAAGCAGCTGGCCACTCTTCACAGCCGTGGAGAACTCTGTTCATCAGCAGCTGGAAGGTAAAAGGTGCCCTGTGTAAACTGAACTGTGAAATGGTATAACCCAGGTATTCTGAAGGTGATCAGGGGTTTAGATGCAGGATGGAAGGGTATCTGCCAATACCGCTTGGACAGATCCAGTGTGGTGATGTAGGGGGCCTGTCCAATCCTCTCCAGCATGTTATCAATGTTTGGCATAGGCATCAAACCTTGACTGAGCATTAAGCTTATGGAAGTTGATACAGACACACAAGAATCCATGAATCAGCTCTGTTTAGCTTGATCTATGCTGGGATATTGATGGGTACGTATCAACTATGTACAACTTTACGTGTGGTCATTGTGTGGAGTGAGGAAGCTTCTGGATTTTGTGAGGTGTAGTCACAAATTACTAGTATGTAATAATGTCCAGCACTGCTCTTCTCCAGAGGTCCCACAATGGTGAGAAAGAGGTGGATATGATTGGCAGTGGGTGGAACGGGGCCTTGTCTCTCTCAGTTATAGAACTGGTTTTCTAAGATTTAATACATGTCCAGTGTGTCTGAATGTTAGTATACATGGTAGACATGTAGAAACGAGAACTGATGCTCATGGAATTGTGTGTACAATATGTAACACAAGGGGATGACAGAATAAGGCTACAACCATCCATAAACTATCACCAGCTTGCACATGTAAGATATCTTTCATCACATGTAAGGCACTTTTCATCATTCTAGTTAGTGTTATCAGGGTATTCAGCTCTCACAAACAGTGGTTTATGGTTATCATTGTTTTTGTTTTTTTGCAGTTCGACTACATTCTCTGAATCTACCAGACACTAGCCTAAAACACCGAAAGGCAGCATTTTCCTTTTTTTTTTTTTTTTAGAGAGATAAAACAAAATATCATTAAAACCCAATCAACACACAAACTGAGAGCTACACTGGAACATTATGCACTGTAATATGTGTATTTTTATAATATATGGTAGATGTTAGCATGTTAACAAGGATGCATTTTTTCTCTAACAGTCCTTGGAAGAATCCTTCTTAAAAGTCAACACTAGACTCAAGTGGTCTAGTAAATGTGCATGGCTATGTCAAAAATGTTTCCACATCCACAGTGGCTCTGATTGAATGTTGTTAAAATTATTATTTGTATTATTTGTACAATTAATTATTATTAATATTTTTACAATTATTTTTAATATTAAGCAACTTTATAACCAGGCATTTGTGCGATGGTAACAATCTGTGGTCTCCGTGCAGGTTTATGTTATATATGGATTTGTATTTTTAAATTCAACCACAATATTGAGTGAGTCATCGCTGAAGATGGGTGTGACTGGGACCTGTGGCTCATACATGCTTCTCAGCATCCAAGAAATCTCCTGGTAGTCATTGAGTTGTGACATAGGCCCTGATCGCGTCCCATCATCATGGTCCTGAAACCCAATAGCACCCTCTGTTTCTGCAATGATTTCAGACAGTTCAATGAGTCTCAGCATTAGATGGATATCCTATCCTCTGGGGGGAGCTCCTGGATCAGCTTTGCAGATCCTGTTACCTCTTTATGCTTGACCTCTCCAAAGGGTACTGGCAGTACCGGCAGGAATGCGCAGTATTTATGATACAAGTATTTAATTCATTCATTCATTCATTCATTCATTCCTTCATTTTCATTTCGGCTTAGTCCCTTTATTAATCTGGGGTCGCCACAGCGGAATGAACCACCAACTTATCCAGCATATGTTTTACGCAGCGGATGCCCTTCCAGCTGCAACCCATCACTGGGAAACATCCACACACACCCATTCACACACATACACTACGGACAATTTAGCTTACCCAATTCACCTATACCGCATGTCTTTGGACTTGTGGGCGAAACCAGAGCACCCGGAGGAAACCCACGCAAACACAGGGAGAACATGCGATACAAGTATTTCAAATATGTATTTCAAATACAAAATAGTATTTTGTAATTTGTATTTGACAGGGTTGATGAAAATGGGTTTATATTTTGTATCAAAATACTTTAGTGTCTTGTATTTTTGTACTTTAAAATACTGTAAAATACTTTGTAAGATGTTTACATGATGACATCATAACAATGTGGCCTCTGAATTTTTTTTTTTAATAGTTATTTGCCTAGGCTTGAGATCAGAAAATGTATTAATACTTAAGAAGGTGGTCAATGCTTGGAGTATGGATGGAAATTTGCAACACACATAAAGACAATAACAGACAAATGGCATAAGTACTTGGGAGCAGGTCCACAATCATTGAAAATAATGTACTGCACAATGCTAAGACCAGAAATATATAATGGCAGTATAGTGTACAATGCATTAGCATCTTGGTTTAAGAAATAGGATAGAATCAGTCCAAAAACAGGAATAAGGAGCCTACAGCACTTTGATTCTCAGTCTCAGTGCTGCAGGTAAAAATGCAGAGGACGTTTAGAAATATAAAACACCTAAAGACTGTGTACTGGTGTTCACTAAGGGGTTAAACCGAGACTCTTCCAGTTAAAGAAGAACTGAAAAACTCTTGGGAGAATGAGTAAACTGCACAAATAATAGTAGTTCTGGATGAATTGCAGATGTAAATGACTGAAGATTTTAGTATTTTTAATAAATTATGTTTTTACACTAAGTATTGAGGATTTCAATTGCAAAAACAATCTAAATTTATTTTTAAATTATTTTTTTAAAACATATGCTGGATAAGTTGGCGGTTCATTCCGCTGTGGCGACACCAGGTTAATAAAGGGACTAAGCCGAAATGAAAATGAATGAATGAATATGCTGGATAAGTTGGCGGTTCATTCCGCTGTGGCGACGCCTGATTAATAAAGGGACTAAGCCGAAAAGAAAATGAATGAATGAAATTGGCTGTAGTGTATAAGTGTGTGTGAATGTGAGAGTGTATGGGTGTTTCCCAGTACTGGGAAGGGTATCCGCTGCATAAAACATATGCTGTTGGCGGTTCATTCTGCTGTGGCGACCCCTGATAAATAAGGGACTAAGCCGAAGAAAAATGAATGAATGAATATATCACCCTTTTAAAATATACAACTGTTGAGATGGTGTCAATTTTACTGGCCACCCAGTGGATAGAAACACAATGGGGAGATATTCAGTAGTACTATATTCCAACTCATTATCTGCATTATATGGTCCATCTCATTATATGCATTAAGAGACCATCTTTAAGAAAGGACTTTCTGTATGCAATTTGCACAACATTTATACTAAAATGAAAGTGAGACAAAGGTTTATGAATACCTCCTCATGTACAAGAGTAGAGGTGAATGAGGTGGCAGAGAAGCTGCTCAGAGAACTTGCTCAGAGAAACACTGTTGCTGTCAAACATTGTTTACTTCACTGAGTCAGTTTAATGGTAAAAGGATTGATCCAATAGGCCTATTGATGGAAGGTTTGCGAAGAAATCTCATGCTCCCTTATAAAAGTATTTTGTAGTATTTTTAAAATACAGTATTTTATTTTGATACATTTGTGGCTGCTGTATTTTGCAGTTTATTTTGATACATGTAAAACTGAGGTATTTGGTATTTTATTTTAAAATACATTTCAATGTATTTTTGCCTACTTATCTTTGGGACTGCACAGGCTCCTTCTACTTTCCAGCAACTAATTTCTTCTTTTTGTTTTTTTTTTTTACTTTTTTTTAATTGTTTTTTACTTTTGATATAATTTCTAGCAAGAAATTGGCCTTGGATATCTTGCAGAATAAAATAATGGGGCTTGTGCACAACAAACTTATATTGCATATTCCTAAAACAGGTTGCATTGCATCTGGTTTCATTGTAGTCTTTTGTATGTGCATTGTTAAATATGGAGTTGTTTTACTGGTTGAAACTTCCAAAGATAAAGAACATAGTCTAAAATTGAAAGGTAAATGAACCCGAAAAGACATCAGCAGAGGTCACTCGTGCATTCAACAAATAGTAAACAAACGATTTTTTTAAACTAACATTTAACTGCAGCAACACATCGATGCAGTGATAACAGTGATGGTGCAATAATATCAGACATGTAAGTCAATTTACAACCACTTCAGTTTAACCAATCACAATCAAGAACCACAAATTATGTAGTTCAAACGTTATACTTTATATAATAGGAGCTGTCAAACACATATCACTGCAGAGCTTCCATCACAGATTCTTTTTGTTGCAATCTTACACTATCAAAGACTGCATGTTGCTGTAAAAAAAAAGATGCAAATGAACTAAATATCCTTAATGTTTTAATGAAAAATGTGCTGTTAATATTTGTAATATGCCAATCACTTATAAAATAAAAATGGAAAGCTACAATAAATATAATCACTTTGAAATATGCCAAAAAATGTCATTCATACATTCACATTTTTTTGTTTGATAGAGTTGTAGAAAGCCTGTGTTCTCAAAAGCATCTCACCTCAGGATGTATGTGGGTATTGTCATGAACATGAATTTTTCACGCTCTCCTGCAAGGGTTTTTTCTTACAGCACACTGTGCCCACATCTTCCTCTCAAGCTAATGCCAATACAAATTAAATTATTCAGATCTGCATGCTCATGTGTTAACATAAATACATAATAAATGATTGTAGGTGAATTTGCAGATGAAGCTGTAGTCCTCTAACCAGAGTGCAGAAAAACATAACAGGTCAAAGTTACTTTTATACCACTCCAGTACTAGCTCACCTATAACTAAACAGTGTGCTTATTAAGTGAGCCTCACACTCCTTGTCTCAAACTTTGAATTCTAAAAAACATTGTTGCAGCCTAATTAAGATTAACAATATTATTAATATTATTTTTTGTTATTGTATAACAATTTATGCATTCATAATTTTATTACCTTTTCACAAAGTGTTTTGTTGTTGTCTCTGCACTGGCACGTTGCACCTCGACTTGTGGTTGAGGTGTAAAATTGTTTCCACTGAACCTTATACACTCGTAAAACAGATGCGTTTAAAAACAACACAATTTATTAACATACCTGTGTGCCTAGTGAAAGACACATTTTGATCCAGGTTTATTCTTAACACAGACAGTTTTACATACTAGATGCAATACAAAAAAAGGCAAAAAGTATAAATATTTATTTATTAAAACATGACTGCAGCATTTACAGTATTTCTTCTGACTAATCATAATCTGAAGAATCACAGCAGTTTATAAACTATTTTACATCTTGTTTTACAAAAAGATAACAAAACTCATATTCTAGCAAGAATGGCATGTCTACAAACTGTTGGGTGCTTGTTTGCAATTCATAACATCCAGATGAACCACTGATTTCACTATGTTTGCACTTATTACCATAATAAATGTTCTTTTGCTGATTCTGAAATTGATGATCCTGTGGCTGCCACCACATCATCCAAGTGGATGCTGCACACTCCTGGTGTTTGTCAACTACTACTTACTACTACTACTACTACTACTACTACTACTACTACTACTACTACTACTACTACTTATATTAAACAAATGCAAATTGTCATAAATAAACTCACCACAACAGAGCCAGACTCTAAAGACCACAGCCCATGACCACAAAGTGGCACAAATGTATTTGCTATTTAAACAACATGGCTCAAAAGGTGAAAATGACGCTCTGAAAATAGCACAAACTTGAGTTTATGATAGGGCCCATTGTGTTGGCCACATTGTGTTGTTGTTTTAGCTCATCCCTCCTTTCATCTAACAGACAATCAATAAAAAAGAATTACCCACTATTTCTGAGAGTTTAGACTGCCATAGAATCAACAGGCCTTCTGTTGTGCTTTGGATTCTCAAGATCATTTGATTATAACTTTATAATCAGTCCAGTTTTAGCAATTTTGTGATCGTCCAGACACAAAACTCATCATACACAGTGAAAATGATCATAAAACACATTTTAATTTAAAAAATCAAGTTACTAAGTTTAACTTTGGCGACATGGATGCTTAGTGGTTAACACTCAGAGCAAGAAGGTCACTGGTTCGTGTCATGGCTGGGTCAGTTGGCATTGTGCTCCTCGTGTTCGTGTGGGTTTCCTCCAGGTGCTCCGGTTTCCCCTACAGTGCAAAGACATGCGGTTTATGTGAATTGAATAAACTAAATTGACCGTAGTGTATGAGTGTGAATGAGTGTGTATGGATGTTTACCAGTACTGGGTTGCATCTGGAAGGGCATCCGCTGTGTAAAACATATGCTGGATAAGTTGGCGGTTCATTCCGCTGTGGCGACATCCTGATAAATAAAGGGACTAAGCCGAAGGAAAATGAATGAATGAATGAAGTTTAAGTTTTTAAAGTTTCTTAACCGAGTTTAGCATAGACAACATGCAGCTAACTTAGACAACTTAAGTTCAACCAAAACAAACACTGTTCACCATGTGGTGTTTATAGCTGGACAACAATCTTTTGTCAGATGCATTGTTTTTGTGGTTAATTTATGAATAGCATAAGTTCTGAGAGTGAGAGAGACACAGTGAATGAGAGAAGATGCCGCAGGCTGTTTTCTCCCAGTCTCAGAGTGTTACAACGCAGTGGCAGATAGTAAAGCTGGGTCCATTCTCCCATTCCTGAGCGTTCTCTGGTCTGGTTCTCCTAGAGCAATGAGTAATTGAGCAAGTTCCTAAAAGAGCAACACGGTCGTCTTTTTAAAGACCTTTCTGGATGCAGTGGTTCCCTGTCCACGGATGATGTGTACGAGCACTATGTTGCATTTCTGGGGGTTCAGCATGTTAATGCGGTGCTCGCGGGCAGCGCATGCCATCACTGCGATGGCATGTCTGTTGTGCAGCTAAGATCGCAGTTCGCTCTTGCAAAAGGGCGAACCACCCCTGCTGTCCCCCGCAAGTAGTGGTTGGCCCTTGGGCAGATCTGAGGGTCACAGTGGGGGTCAATCCGCTGCCATTACGTCAAGAGGGTCGGGTATCTGGAGGCATTTTTGGTGAGCAAAGTGTGCCAGAAATTCGGGCTGGCCCACTCTCATTTCTGAGACCCCGGCCCACCTAGGTGCCCAAGGTTCCTATAGTGCTTTTTTTCAGACCACATAGTGAACCTGCAAGCGCTGCCCATGGAGGAGGCAGACCCAGCCCCTTTCTTTGCTGTGTCCTGTTCACGCTCTGTGCTATGTGACCGCATTACGACTCTAAGCAGCTTCTTTTCTGTTATGATCGGCAGACGCAAAGTTCTGTATCCATACTGAGGTTGGCCTACTGGATAGTACATGCCATCTCCCTTGCTTTTCAGTGCCAAGGTATGCCGTGTCCCCGGGGGTGAGAGCGCACTCCACTGAGAGTATCACTTCCTCTTGGGCATTAGCACGCGGCGCCTCTGCGCCACAGTGGTTGCGCCTTAGCTGACAGCTGTAGTTCGGCTCTACAGCTAGAAAAGGTGCTGAGCATCGCGTGGCTGGCATCTTTCTAACACTTGATTGTGATTGCTGCCAGCTGTGTACGCTGATGCCGCCAATTCATTGGCATTTCATTGATCTGTTTTATTACTCTTTCAGACGATTGGGTTTCTGATGAAATCCCCATAGTGGAAGTTTTCCACATAGCTGTTAGTAAACTTTTTGATCTATATAGTAGTCAACATTTAAAGTGGATCAAAACATCAAACTTTCATCAAAGTTCGCCTAAAACTATTGAACAATCCCCATTCTTGTGGGCAAATCTGCTTCAAATGTTGACAACTTTACACTTCACTCAGAGCCTACATTAACATTAGAGCTTAGACTATTGTGGCAGCAAGCATAAGTTTTACATTATTCCTGTTATAAGCATATATGTTTTTTTATTTATTTCTATACTTTGTAATTAGAATGTAGTGTTATGTCATTATATTTAGTGTACTCTAATTAGTTAATTTCCAACAAAGCAATCTTTTAGTGGAACTTGATATCATTTGAAATCTCTCTTTGCTACTTAGGTCTAATAAAGACATTTCCTGTTGCTCTATGTGGTTTTTAGGTCAGTTGATTCCAGGATGATGGGTTCCATGAAAACTTTCCAGACAGCATTTTTTTTCTTGTTTTCTCCCACACTTAGATAATATTTAACAATGAGGGTCTCAAATATAGTCTGGTACAACATGCCTATGAACCACCCACTGTCTGACTGACACAGAAATGCCAACACTTCTCTGAAAGCGGCTAGTTCTAATCTCCTCCATGCACTTTGCTGCAGGTTGGGTGCACATAAAAATGAGATTGTGATCATAGGGTACCGTCGATAAAATAGAAGAATTAATGAATAACAAATTAAAATAAAGAATTAATCACTTGATATGCTAAATGTCACCCAGGTTAATGACATCAAATGTTTGGACATTCAGAGTTTTGTATGCTTAATGTACATTTTCATACAACTGAACTCATTCGAATTAGCCACAAAACTGACAAAACGTAAAATAGTTAAGTTTCCTCGTGAGAAAAGGCTAGATGACCTGTTTATCTTTCTTTACTTCTGCTTCTTAAAAAAAATCCTCATCACCTTTGGAGGAACAGAAATTGGAGAACAGAAAAAAGGGTTATGCTAATTTCAGGGTTATGCTAATTGTGTGTGTGTGTGTGCGCGTGCGTGCGTGCGTGCGTGCGTGCGTGCGTGCGTGCGTGCGTGCGTGCGTGCGTGCGTGCGTGTGTGTGTTGTACCATTTCATGCTATTATTGTGACAGACCTGCCCATGGATGTGTTGGCATATTTAAACAAACAAACTATGAATGGGTTCTCTGAATATCGGTCAGAGAGACTCTTCCTGTGTAAGTGGGTGGCTCTTGACTGGAGCAAGGGGCCATTAACATGATGTTGAAAATAACTTTACATTTTACTTATTCATTTACATGAAAACCGCATTTTGAGGGTCTGAAAGGGCAAACTTCTGAAAATGGGTTTTTAAAGTGCAAGCTTTATTGCATTATAGTGTTATTGAAAGAGTTTAAAATAGAAAGGATTCTATTACTGTCACACCCTCTGCACGTTCCATCAGCCCCAGTCACCATTCACAGTCACCATCCACCACACACTGCAAACAATCACCAGAATACACCACGATCACTAACTCCCTGTCCTCTCTTCCTTGTGTGACCGTGACAATTACCATATTACCAAACAACCTTAACTGTAATGTCCAAAGTTACAGAACTAAATGTATACTAAATCTGTTTTTTAAAAAAGTAATTAACTTAGATCAATAGCATTAGGGCAAATCTCTTGAAAGCAGCTGATGACATATTAAAGTAACACTTGAGTAACTTGAGTTATCCTTCATCCTCAATTTTGTTATTTTGTTTGTCCTATGTTAATGGAGCTCTAAAACATAGATAAATGAATTAGGGAAAGGAAATGATTATGCACAAGTGAGAAATAAAATAAAAAATTCTCTTCAGAAAAAAATTAGTGTCTTCAGTGTTTCTCGTTGTGGAAGTAGAGATGAGATATTTATGTCCTAATCTTTTGATCTGATCTTTTTTCTATAAATAGACATGAGATGAACAAGTCAATAGTTTAACATAGAAGTCCATTGCTTTAATCTACTCATCAACTGAACCAACAACCTTTCAGTTACAAAACGAGCTCTACATAACACATCGTAGTGGTTTTTGGTCTGATTGCATCTTGTACTTCTATGACGCTGAGCCACGTGGAAAAACTATGCAACAAGCTTTGCATGTTTGCTTTCAACTGCTTTGACCAGTGGAATGTATTTACCACACAAACTCAACAAATCTTTCCTGTATTGCACAGAAGATTATTTAATAAAGCATAACGGGTGCTGTACCATCTGTACAGTCGCGGCAAAATGTTTGCCGTTCAAGATGCATGCTTCATTGCTTATATATTTTTTTAAAGTAAAATTTTAATTGTATGTTACTAAGAAAGCTGTTTTGGACAATACAGCCATGATACAACATTGCTATGCCATTGACAAGAGCAACTCCTAGCAAATAGAGAACTGTCTCCCAAGGTAATCAACAAATGTCATTTTAGTGACATTAATAAAACATTTATCAGATTTATGTGGTCTGTAATAATGTTCATTTTGTAACATTAATATGTGTAGTCCACTTTAGATATTATCCTAACTGTAAGCAACTTGTCAACTGTAACTAGCACTCATAGTATATATAGATTACTTAAGATCTGCAAAAACTATATTCTGATGGACACCCCAAATTCTGCAGACTCTAAGTAACTTTGCAACTGGAAATCAGCTTTGACTCAGTTGGCATGTAGTTGGAAAAGATACTTATAATTAGAGCAGTGTCTAAAGAGGACAAGCAAAATAAAATGTAAGCCCATGGACAATTTGACTGATCAGAGAACATGTAGTAATAACAATTTATAAACTAGTGTTAGCAAAACATATTTTTGTAAGCTGGGTAAATGGAAGTTGCACTCATTTAGTGAAGAGGTGTTTTGAATCAGAGTGTCTGGAACCATCAGTAAGCTGAAGCAACCTTTGGATTTTTACATCCCTTTTTATTTTTACTCACACCAAAAAAGTCCATTTTAAAATAGTGAACAAGGTCATCATTAAAGGTGGGTAAAATTAGAAATATCCAGGCAAACATGAATAATGAGAGATCAGTACATGGAAATGACATACCATAATTTCCTCCTTTTTATACAAATCTTGTTCAACAAAAGACTACATAAAAATAGGCAACTTAGAACAAAACACTGACTGCTAACATTTTGGATCGATGATCGAGTTTGTTCAAATATTTTTTGACAACACAAGTATGTTGATTTTGCATGTGTGTATTTCAGCAGGAGCATAAGAGCAGAGCTCATTAATATTCATGAACTATTCAAATATTGATAGTGTAAAATATTAAAATAAAACATTTAAGTAATTTACGTAATTTTGTAATTTAAGACCATCTCATCTTAGGGCCAATTCCTAGGGTTGTAAATGAACATGTAAAATAGTTTCTGGAGAATTGCTGCACTTATCTAAGCCACATATCTTCTACGTAGATACCAGAACTATTGAGAACATATCATATATTAATGCATTCTATGGCATCTTTAAATTTGTTAAAGTTTTTTTAAAATTGAAAGTGCTTATGTGAAAGAAGCATAAAAGTAGTTAGCGGCATGCGCTGCTTCAGTGGTCCGCAAATGTCTTCTGCTCGACAGAGGTCCTAGAATACAGGAAGTGTGTGGGTTATAAGGCTTGTCTAAAAACTTATCACAGAGGCCATATTAATGCACACTGCCGAGTTCCGTGTCAGAATCTAAAGTTAATATTAGTCCTCCCACTAAATTGGAATTAAATGTACGCATTCTATTATTAATTGTGCATATGAAGGTTTCATTTGTTCTCTGAAAGGCATTGCATACACTTGTTCCCAGGTTGAGATGTTAATTTGTTCCTTCATTGTAAAAAAAAAAGAAAGAAAAAAGAATTTTGCCACCTTAATTTTGTTTTGCTAAATCAACGTTTCAAGTCATCTCAACTTACATCATTCAAACTGACTTAAAATAACAAGTTAAACTTTGTGTAACTTAAAATGTAGTTAAACTGATTAACTTAATAAAATAAGTTAATCATAATACAGTTCAGTTCAATTCATGTTTATTTCTATAGCACTTTTACAATGTAGACGGTGTCAAAGCAGCTTAACATGGAAGTTCTAGTAAATTGAAACTGTCAGTCCAGTTTTTAGAGTTGAATTTCAGTTTAGTTCAGTTCAGTGTGGTTTAATTGTCACTGCTGAAAGTCCAAACACTGAAGAGCAAATACATCAATCCCAAACCAAGCAAGCAAGTGGCGACAGTGGAACAAACTTAACCAATTGACGAAAGTGAAGCAAAAAACCTCAAGAGAAACCAGGCTCAGTTGAGTGTGTTGTCATGACGTTTTGTCTTTCAAACATGGCAGTAAACAAGTATAAGGTAGTTTTGAAAAGCTCACATGGTATGACATTTTGTACTTAAAAATAGTTCTATAATTTATGCAATTATTATACATGCTGTTTTTATGAGTTTGCAGGTAAGCCTCTAGGGAATGTATAATGAAATGTTTTTTAAACCACTTTATTTTTATTTTTAATGGTTTTCTTAAATGATGAGAAAACTTATAAAAATGATTAATAGATATAATATAACCTGATGTAGTCCTTGTGGTGTCTAAAAAGAAACGATGCATCAACTCCTTATATAATTTCAATAGCATAAAGAATGGAGCTGAAGAAAATGTAGCTAGAACCTGCTCTATATTTTGCGTGTGTGCATCTTCTTGTATGAGTTGTCATGTCAAGCCGTTTCTCACCCTGATCATCACGTTGTTCTCTTGAGCGAAGTGGTTCTCAGTGGTGTCCCACTCTCATGTAACCACTTCCCCTTGTTCCTGTCTGCAGACTCTCTCAGTTTGATCAGAAGTGTTAAACATGTTGAAGGGAGAGCGACAGATTTATTTCTGCCTTCGTTAATCATGGAGGTTTTTCAAACCAGGATCCTGCAGCTCAATATGTGTGTGATATTTACTTTGCTGACATATTTAGGTATGTTGCAACATTGTTCTTTTTTGTTATTGTGTGTGTTATGTTTTGCGCAGTGTGATGTCCTTTTGTGTGTTGGTGGTTGCTGAGGACACGAGCAACAAGTGCATTTCATCAGCCTTTGCATGTGTGTGTTTACATGTGTTTTACTGCAAAACTGAAGCAATTGTGACTACTGTGTCTTTTCATCAGATTATTCAAAATCCAGTCAAGAGTCAAAGATTCAGCAGCACATCAGCAAAACAGTGTTTGTGGGGGAAACAGTTACACTTCACTGCAACAAAACCAGATTAGATGATGATTTTACATGGAAAATGAACAACGTACCTATTTTTAGACATGCAATGAACAGAACTCACACAAACTTCAGCTCAAACAGGATTCTCATTAACCCAGCAACTCCAAGAGATTTAACAATACAGCAAATACAAGCGTCTGATACAGGAAACTACACCTGTTATCCAGCAGGAATAGGATGGACATTAACAATAACAGGTTATTCTATGACTTTATTTATTAATTCGTTTAAAACTAGCTCAGTGAACTAGTGGAATCCTGATTGACTGATATTAACTGTGTCTGACTTTTTTTTTTTTTTTTTTAATCAGAACAACCCCAACAAAGTACCTACATTATCATTCTCATCATCATCATCCTCGCATCTTCTGGAGTCACTATAGCCTGTCTCATAATCACTATCTACATCTGCAAACACAGGTGAGAGACACTGTTGCAAAAGTAATTAATTTGTTTATTCCAGGTTTCATTAACCATCATATGTGCTACAGTAGTAAACAGTGACCTCCTTTTTGTGTGTACATCTATTTCATGCTCTATTTATTTATGCGTTTATTTATTTATTTACTTCTTTACTTATTTTGTCCGTTATTTTAATATAAATTGATATAAAAGTGATGATTTGAGCTAAAAATATTGAAAAGCTAAAATATATGTGAAAACAACAAACCATTTTTAAATACAAAATGAAGGCTGAAGCAACTGTGTGACTTTTTTAAATGGAAATGTGTTGTGTTCTATTTAAGGAGATGTAAAAACAGCACAGAGAGTCAACAACAGTCACAGAGTCACAGAGAAACGGTACAGGTATTTCTGAAATTTCTCCCTTGGTGAATAGTTTACATATATAAATTATACCAATATTAGTTATAAATTATTATTTTATAATGTATGATATGATTGTTTTGTTAATTTTTTTAATTCCCTTAATTAAGTTATTAATCATTTTGTTTGTCTTTTTTTCTTCTTCTTTTTGGCACTTCATTCACAGGCACCATCCAGAGGAAGGATACAGACTCAAAGAAGTCAGTACTTTGAGAGATACAACTCAGTGTATGGACAAATATGATGTAGTTCTTTGTGTTTGTTTAGTATTTCAAATTGGGTTTCTGAGATGGAAACCAGGGACATTTTCTAGTTATTGGTCAAAATTACATTTAAAATTTGTGGACATTTTTTAAATGTTTTTATGGTTTTAATGGTGCCATATAGTGAACTGCTTTTATATATTAAATTGTTTTCTGATATCTAGATAGTAGGTACAGTATGTGGCTTAGGTAAATGCAAAAATTCTTCAGAAATTCTTACAGTATAATTTATAGTTATACTATTTGACAGTGTAATTGTATTTGAACATAGTATAAGCATAACACATAAGCAGTTAGTATGTTAGAAACCAAAAACTTTTGATCATTAATTATTATAATGTTCTGTTCAAAATATGGATAACGTAGCAGTGCACAGTCGATTACTCAGGGTAGTTCTCAAAACCTTTATTGGTGAAAATAATCACTACAAGTTTAACAAGTTGTCTGGGCTTTTTTAAAGCGATGCACTGTCATCCATTCCACATAACATGTAAATCCATCAAATACTGTAATTTTATTTGAATGTTAATAGTAAAGCATAGACGTCGGTGGCTATTGTGTTGTTCATGAAGGAGCAAAACACAGACAGATAAAGGCTACTTTGGACTTTTGGATAGGAAACTAACTGAATCAGTGTTTGAACGAATGTGTTTGATCATAAGGTGATGCTGTAATTTAATGTTAATCAAACAATAAAAGAAAACAAGAGAATTCATGGCTCTTCACGAAATAACCTTGGTAATGTTAATTCAGGATCAGTGTTTGTTTTCTTTTTATTACCACTCCTGTATAGTTGGTCTTCATCAGTTTTTACATTTGTTGTATTAAATTTGTCCTATGGTTCACTATTATTGCTATATATGTCCTATTATTTATTGTATTGTAAACCATTTGAATTAATTACAATTTTTCTGAAAGAAAATATTCAGGGGTTTGGGTCAGTTTTGGTCAAGTCAAGATTCTCAAGTCAAGGGCTCAAGTCTAGTCTAGGGCCTGTCACTGCTAGCATCAAGGTGTAGATAACGGGGATATGCAATAGATATAACACAGTGAGTGATGGTTTATGCAAAACAGGAAAAGTCTATCATCATTTACTCTCTGTTACATAAAAAAAACAAAAACAATATTGTCTTTTATGTCCTGAAGAGGGCAGCACGGGGTAGCACAATCGCCTCACAGCAAGAAGGTCGCTGGTTCGAGCCTCAGCTGGGTCAGTTGGCATTTCTGTGTGGAGTTTGCATGTTCTCCCCGTGTTCGCGTGGGTTTCCTCCGGGTGCTCCGGTTTCCCCCACAAGTCCAAAGACATGCGGTACAGGTGAATTGGGTAAGCTAAATTGTCCGTAGTGTATGAGTGTGTATGGATGTTTCCAAGTGATGGGTCGCAGCTGGAAGGGCATCCGCTACGTAAAACATATGCTGGATAAGTTGGCGGTTCATTCCGCTGTGGCGACCCCAGATTAATAAAGGGACTAAGCTGTACAGAAAATGAATGAATGAATGAATGTTCTGAAGAAGAACTAAAGTCATACATGTTTGGAACAATATTTGGGTAATCTAATTATTAGGCATTGTTCATTTTTGGATAAAGTATCAATATAAAACACACCTTAAAACACTTATTGTAATAATTGTTATAAATGTTTACTGGGTCGTTAATAATGATGCTACTAAAATGATTTTTTAATATAATGGGATTTAATATAATCCACTTCTTTATCAGCATTTAAGATACAATGGTCAATGTAATATGTGAAATATTTTAGTATTTCAAATGAGTTAAAAGTAGAACTGATGGATTTTAATGACTAAATATAGCACTCAAAAGAAGAAAAAAGTCATTATCATGTAATAATATGTTGTTAATACATGTGGCATCATGTTAATACACAACATGATGCCACATTCATAGTCAGTCATTTAGTCAGCACCCTCTTATGAATCATTTTAATATTGAAGAATGGCTACAGTAGATTGGTATGCCTGACCCTAATAATGACCCTAATAATAATTAAAAAGAAAAATATTTTTTTCAAGCATGTAAATTAAGAGAGTAGGTAAGTAGGGGGAATAATACAGTTGCCACACATGCTCACAACGTATGTGTTAAGTAATAACATGGAGGATGAGGATAAGTGATGACACAGTTTTAATTTTTGAGTTAACTATCCCTTTAATAGGTACACTAAAGAGTTTTTTTTATCATTATGTGTAATATAATTGCTTTCCTGATGCCACACAGAACATTGATTTATTTTTATTGTTTTGATAACCATGGGCCTCACAGTGGCGCAGTGGGTAGCACGTTCGACTCACAGCAAGAAGGTCGCTGGTTCGAGCCTCGGCTGGGTCAGTTGGCATTTCTGTGTGGAGTTTGCATGTTCTCCCTGTGTTGGGGTGGGTTTCCTCCGGGTGCTCCGGTTTCCCCCACAAGTCCAAAGACATGCGGTACAGGTGAATTGGGTGGACTAAATTGTCCGTAGTGTATGAGTGTGAATGGGTGTGTATGGATGTTTCCTAGAGATGGGTTGCAGCTGGAAGGGCATCCGCTGCGTAAAACATATGCTGGATAAGTTGGTGGTTCATTCCACTGTGGCGACCCCAGATTAATAAAGGGACTAAGCCGAAAAGAAAATTAATGAATGAATGTTTTGATAACCCATTCATAAAACGCTAGCTGAATGCTAAGCAAGCATTGTCCCTGACTAAAAATGGTTGCAGTATGAGGGAATAAATTGGAAAACAATGTAACAGATAATTTCTTAAAAATGCAAAATAGAGCAGCTACCTTAAGTTAATATACCACATTTCTGTATATGTATACATGTAATAATATATGTGTACATAATATATGTATGTACATGCCTCAATATCTGTGTCTTTAGATATGTGTAGTTAAATTTATACACTGTTGTGAATGAGCTGTGAGAGGAAGTCCACAAGCTACATCCTTTACACATGCATTTCTAGTCGGGTGGATCTACCATGTACTCAGGTAACATTTTTATTATCTTTGGTACACTATTATCAATCAGATGTATATTAAAAAATATGTCAGGGAAGGGGGCATCTGGATGCTTTATAGGCTATAAACATCCTGGTCAGTTTAACTAATGTTACACTGCATTATTCAGTCCAACAGGCCAGCGTTCACCATATTCATGTGGTCCTCATGCATGTTGTGCGTAATAGTATTAATGTATATGTGATTTATTACAGAACAGTTTATATTTGTGTCTTAAATTATGTTTATATATATATATATATTTTTGCTCGCTGGTACTAATTTTAGGGCATTTTTAAGTCAAATTTGACAATTTACAACTGGGATTGTTTCATATTATACTAATTGCCTTAATGCATTAAGTGGTGTATTCATTTTATCTTGGAAACATCCTGGAAGTATCAGATACCTCACGATACTTGCAATAGTAATGCATAATTCATTGAGTGGTGCATTCATCTTAGCTTGGAAATATCTTGCAAGTATCAGAAACGTAAATCATCATGAAAACTGATGATGATTTAGATTTTTTATTTTATTTTTTCAAATGTACACTGTAACAAACAAAGTGCATCTTAACAGACTGATCCTGAAGATCATATAACATGTTATGGTTTAAAACATTTTATACTGTTCCAGTTCATTGATGAAGCAACGACATTTGATCACTTTAATAAGTGGTCAGATGTGTGCAGACAGTCAACATCTTTGCAGCACCCATCAACATCAAGGAGGGAAATTACACTTTATTGTTAATATTGACGTTATTGCAGTACTTTGTCAGTTAAAGTAGAGTTTAAAGAAGTTTTATTTAGTGAAATGATGACTTGATAACTGAGTTAAAATCACGGAACCAGTTCATCTGTTATTAGATGTATGACACTGCAGTCAATCTGCAAAATAATATACTTTTAAACTCATATATGTTTACCATTCTCTGATGACAGTGACCTTCTGAGGTATCATCGTAAAGCATTATTGATTCAAATGAAATGAACAAAATGAACAAAATGAACAAAAGAATAACTTAGGCTGTTGCATTCACAGCATTGCCACTTCAAACGTTTCTTGACTTGAAAGTCCTAAATGTCATTCATCTAAGAAGACAATAATGTAAATAATCATAGCCTCAGTGCTGGTTACATCAATACATAAAGGTAAGCTGCATCCAGATTGGTCCATACAGCCATCTAGTGGAGGCTATGTCATTAAACGGACCTTTATTACAGCGGAATTGAACACCGGAAGCGCCCTTCGAAGTACCGCTTTTTCCGGTTTCACTAGCAGTCGCAGAAACATGACAGCGGATGACATTCTCACTGTCAACTTTGCCATAATTTAGACAAGAAGATGTTGTTCACTTGGTGAATATGTAAAACTGACGTAGCCTAAATAGAACAGCATTGAAAAGATTATACCGATTTGCAGAATTTGTGCAGATAATTTGTCTTACACAAAGTGTTTGCAGCGTTAGGTTACAGTAAGGTGCGCAGCCAACAGCATAAGATCTGCTCTTTCAAGCCATTCATAAGCAAGACTAACTAGACTATTTAACATCCAACAGGATTCGTTTTATGTTAGTAGTTGTCCGTAAGCTGTGCTAACCCCCTCCTTCCTTTGTATGCAGGGTCAGATGTAGTGAACGGCGAGGTAGTTGTACAGGCGAGTTGCTATCGGTCAATGCGAAAGAACGAGGAGCCCCATAAATTACAGGTTGCTTAATGCTCGTAAGGTTTACTCAAGTCATACTTTAGCTCCTACTCGCGGAACAAATAAAGGTATTCGTTGTATTTTATTTTTTATTATTTATTTAAAGAACAGCAAATAACATTTTTCTATACAAAAAATATACATGCCAGGGGATAATTATAAATAAAATACAAATATACAAAATGTACATATGTAATAAATAAATACATTATAGAGTTCACACATTTTTAAAGTGGGTATAAGGGCTTTTTTGTTTAGAGAGTCTCTGATACAAGCATATTTCAGTCATCAATATCTTAAAATTTGGTTTCTTATTAGTAAATTTACATTTATGAATGTAAAATTTTGTTAACAATAAAAGTTTATTAATTAAATAAAAATAATTCTCCTCTGGGGCCTCACGGTGGCGCAGTGGATAGCACGTTCGCCTCACAGCAAAAAGGTCGCTGGTTCCAGCCTCGGCTGGGTCAGTTGGCATTTCTGTGTGGAGTTTGCATGTTCTCCCCGTGTTGGCGTGGGTTTCCTCTGGGTGCTCCGGTTTCCCCCACAAGTCCAAAGACATGCGGTACAGGTGAATTGGGTAAGCTAAATTGTCCGTAGTGTATGAGTGTGAATGGGTGTGTATGGATGTTTCCCAGAGATGGGTTGCAGCTGGAAGGGCATCCGCTGCGTAAAACATATGCTGGATAAGTTGGCGGTTCATTCCGCTGTGGCGACCCCAGATTAATAAAGGGACTAAGTCGAAATGAAAATGAATGAATGAATTATAATTCTCCTCTTGATTATGATAGACAGTAAAGCCAAAAAGTACATTTTCCCATAATGATGAAAGAGGTTTTGAACACTGAAAATTGTTATTAATACATTTTTGCACCTCACCTTATAAATTGACTATGTACAGTATGCCAAAAAAAGTGTAAAACCGTCCCCTCATATTCATTACAAAATCCCACTCCCACTTCAATCCCACTTTTACATTTTTGTAAATAATGTTTTGCTGGATAAAATCTGTGGAGAAGTTTATAGGATATTTCTTTAATTTTTATTTCTAACATGATATTTCTGTGATAACAGCCACACTTTTTCCCCCAGCAAATCAATTCAACCTTTAATAAAGACATCCCATAAAATTGTATATAAGGTACAGTAATGATTTCTTTTTGCAAAAGAGTACAAATAGCTCTATTATTATTATTATTATTATTATTATTATTATATTTAGTAATATCAAAAGACGATGTATCAGAAGGATGATCTTGATTAATACCTCTAAATAACAAGTGGGTCTCTGAAGGAATTGAACCAATAACAGTTGAAAACTTGCTGGGTTATTGAGATTTTGTAATGAGAAAGGAGTGTGAATCCACTGTGAGAGAAGTATACCATCTTTATTATATAACTGACTAACCAAATTCATTTTGTTGTCAAACCAATTTTTAAAAAAGAGATTTGCATTTGTATAAATTGTCTATTATTCCAAATTAAATAGCGATGTGGGAAGAAATTATGCTCATAGATAAATGACCATGATAGGAGCACTTGTCTGTGGAAGGCAGATAACTTAACTGGATTTTTCTCTATATTATAATTACACATCAAAATAAAACTAAGACCACCAATATCTGATAAAACATGATCTCTGATTTGAAGTGTGTATACGGCACACAAACGAACTCCGGCATATAACTTGAAATGACATTCATCCCGTCTAATTAATTTCACCCATGATTCCTCTGTCATTCGTCTTGCGGGTAATGGAAATTGAGGTAAGGGTGTCTTTTTTGAGTTGGAGCAGCCGGGAACGCTACAATAACAGTGATGAGACGACTCTGCCATTTTTCTTACTCCGTTGCATTGGAACCGGATGTTGTGATATGCTGTTTCGCTTAAGGGAACCAGGAAGTGTGATAAAGGTCTTATAGAAATCACAATGGAAACACCTAGTCCTCATCTATATGCTAACTGTTTCAACCTTACAGGTTTTAAAAAACTACTTCAGTTATTAAGACTTTAAAGTTTGTGTATAAAATTTACTTTCTAGTTTAAAATGCAATTAAAAGATTTAACTGCAACAATGCTCTGTTGGAGAGTTATTCATTCATTCATTTTCATTTCGGCTTAGTCTCTTTATTAATCTGGGGTCGCCACAGCGGAATGAACCGCCAACTTATCCAGCATATGTTTTACGCAGCAATTTTAGCTTACCCAATTCACCTGTACCACGTCTTTGGACTTGTGGGGGAAACCAGAGCACCCGGAGGAAACCCACGCCAACACAGGGAGAACATGCAAACTCCACACAGAAACGCCAACTGACCCAGCCGAGGCTCGAACCAGCGACCTTCTTGCTGTGAGGCGAACGTGCTACCCACTGCGCCACTGTGAGGCCCAAAGTTAGTATAATTTATTCAAATTATATTATATTATATTATATTATATTATATTATACAGAGAAGGACCACCATTCCTGACCCAGCCGAGGTTCAAACCAGCGACCTTCTTGCTGTGAGGCGAACGTGCTATCCACTGCGCCACCGTGAGGCCCTTGTTGGAGAGTTAATAGATGCTATAATAGGCTGGTATACAAGTGAGAAAAATGAGCAATTTAACTGTTTTACAATAAACACAAACATAATGCAGAAATAAACATTTTATTTTGAAAATGAGGAAATACACAGTGGGGTGACATAGTGACTCAGTGGTTAGCAATGTTGCCTCACAGCAAGAAGGTCGCTGGTTCGAGCCTCTGCTGGGCCAGTTGGGATTTTTGTGTGGAGTTTGCATGTTCTCCCCATGTTCACGTGGGTTTTCTCCGGGTGCTCCGGTTTCCCCCACTGTCCAAAGACATGTGAATTGAATAAACTAAATGGGCCATTCATCATTATTCATATCTTCAGATTCACACGATCATTCAGAAATATTTCTAAGATGTTGATTTAGTGCTGAAGGCTGAACTAATATATATTGATGATAAAATGATGCTTATTTGCTGCTTAAGAGACATTTCTGAGTATTATCAATGTTAAAAGCAGATGTGATTACAAATAAACCAAGTACACTACAGCAGTGAGTGAGATATTTTAATAAATGCATATTTATATTCATCAAGGATGCATTAATCTGATCAGAGGTGAGAGTAAAGATTTCTGTTTCAAATGCTGTCATCAATGATGAATGCTGAAAAAAAGAAAAGAAAATCAGACATTTTACTTGATCAGCAGCGAATCTGTGACATGTGAGGATCAAAAGTCAGCTTTGATCATTGTAATGTAAAAACTGTTAAAACCACTCAGGTTTGGATGTCAAAACCTTAAAATAACTGCAATGAAGACGTGTAACAAATGCACAATTATAAAGACATACTATGGGAAAAATGCAAACAAAGTGATTTAATGAGCTTTCTGAATTCACCTGCATCGGCTTCTTTCAGAAATGTAAAAAATCTTGGATCATCTATTTGTCACGGTCACACAAGGAAGAGAGGACAGGTAGTTAGAGTTTGTGGTGTTTATTAAAACACAGGTAAGATCAACGCACTGAGTGCGGGCGGTGAAGACAACACACAGAATACAGGCACACTGAGAGTCACTTCCCTTAGTATGGTGAGCAGACTGAGAACAGTCGGACTCGAAGATTCCTCGAAGGACAGATGAGGGCACAGGAGGATAAGGATGAGCGCGGTGAATGGGTGACCATCAAACGTTGATTTCAGCCAGTGAGTGAATGAGTGAGGTGAGCTTATGTAGTGCGTGGGCTGTAACTTGCCTTCATGGAGTCGGTGTGGAGTGGTAGTAATGGCACAGACCGAACACCCCCGAACATACTGAGAAACATCTCGGGCCATGCCCGGCCACCAATATTTCTCCCGTAGGAGCGAGAGGGTTCGCCTGCTGCCCAGACGTCCTGAGCCGAGGGATGTGTGCGCACTATTGAGAAGCGGGAGTCGATGACTGGAGGGCACGTAGGTTAGGCCTTGGGTAAGTCCAGAGGGCGCTGGCTCCTCGAGGGTAGCGGCACAGATTTCATCATCCACCTTTCATAGGATGGGTGCTAAGAAGATTGAAGGCAGAACTGGTTCTGGAGTGTCTTGGACAGGGTCAGGTGAGTACATGCGGTACAGGGCATCGGCTTTACAATTCTTGTGTCCCGGCTGGTAGGTGATGGTGAAGTGGAAACGTGCAAAGAATAGGGACCAGCGGGCCTGTCGGCATTAAGACGTTGGGCGGTGTGAAGGTATTGCAAGTTTTTGTGATCGGTGATGACGGTAAAGGGGAACTGGGATCCTTCAAGCCAGTGCCGCCACTCCTCAAGAGCCAGTTTTATGGCGAGTAGTTCGCGGTCCCCAATTCCGTAGTTTTGCTCCGCGGGGCTTAGTGTCCTGGAGTAGTACGCACACAGATGGAGAGCTTTGGGTTCACCAGACCATTGGGAGAGTACAGCACCTACTCCCACATCCAGTTTGCTGAAGACCCATGCCTCCCGGAGCTCCTCAAGAGCTGCTGGCACGAGTGGTAGTGGGTAGGCAAACTTAATGGTGGCCTCCTTCAGCACCCGGTAATCAATGCACGGCCTGAGTCCTCCATCCTTCTTGAAGACGAAAAAGAAGCTCGATGCGGCAGGTGACGTTGAGGGCCTGATGAACCACTGGTGAAGGGCTTCTGTAATGTAGCTCTCCATAGCCTCGTGCTCAGGACGGGAGAGCGGGTAGATGCGTCCGTGTGGAAGTTTGGCATTGGGCAGCAGGTCGATACTACAATCACAGAGCCTGTGAGGGGGTAGTCGTGTGGCCTGCTCTTTGCTGAAGACGTCGAGGAAGGAGTGGTAGGTAGAGGGAATGGTGCTGGTGAGATCTGTTGTCAGGCTCCCCACGACGGCAGCATGAAGAGGGAGTGATGAGTGGATTGACGTGGGTTTAGTCATGGACAGCTGGGGGGCGTGTTCAGCACATGACTCACTCCATTCCTAGATTTCCCCGGTGCTCCAGTTTATGGTGGGTTGGTGCTGAATTAGCCAAGGTCTGCCAAGAACCACGTTTATGTTGGCCCTGGGTAGGACCAGCAGGGTGATCTTCTTCGTGTGATGAGGAGGAGTGAGGAGTGTGACTTGGCGGGTTCGCCTGGTGATTTTACTGTCGCCCAATGGTGTATGGTGTAGATTTGGTACCTGGTTTCATTGAGTATGGTGGGTATTCTATGTTTGGTGACAAAGTGAGAGGAGATGAAATTCCCTGCCGCTCCGGAGTCCACCAGGACATGAATGGGAAAGGTAAAAGATGGTTAATGGTTAGGGAGGCTGTGATATGAGGTATGCTGGAGACAGAAGGGGTGATGGAGAAGGCACTCACCATTGGACGAGGTGGGGGAACTGGACAGCCGGAGATGAGGTGGGTGGCTTCTCCACAGTATAGGCAGAGCCTATTGTGTACCCGTCGTTGATGTTCCCCTGCAGACAGATGGTAAGTATCTGTCACCATGGGTTCGTCAACAGCAGTAGGCGGTGATAGACGACAGTACGGAGATGTGCTGGGGTTAGGCGTGGTGGTGGAACAGGCTGTAGTAAGGTGTTGGGAGACGCTGATCGCCTTCTTTATGAAGACTTCTAAGTCTGCGCTGTCCTCATAGATGACCATGTGCTGGCGAATACTGGGTGTTAGTCCTTTGCAATAGGCGGCTAGCAGCGCCACCTGGTTCCACCCGCTGCTGGCTGCTAGGGTGCGGAAGTGCAGAGTGTACTCGTGGATGGTGAGGTTCTGTTGGCTGAGGGTGATGAGTCCATCGTGCACGGTGAGAGAGGTGCTGGGTGAAGGCATGGAAGGAGTGCCAGTGTTCCAGAGGGCATCCGCCCACTGGAGTGCTCTGCCAGTGAGGAGCAAAATCATGAAGGCGACTTTGGTGATTTCGTTGGGAAATAGTGGTGCGTTACCTTCGATGTATAATGAGCACTGGAGAACAAAGCCTGTACAGGCGCTGGGTTCACCAGCGTAACTCATTGGACGAGAGAGGGGTGAAATGGCCACAGAAGGAGGGTTGGCTTGGGCACCCAATGGTGCGGAGGGAAGAGCTTGCTGGTCTGTATTCGCCATTTCGCGAATGAGTCCATCGCGATCCCAGGAAGTGGTGAACACATAGGTGAGAGCAACGCACTGAGTGGGGAATTGGAAAACAATACACTGCGTAAGAGGATACTGAGAGTCACTTCCCTTAGTATGGTGAGCAGACTGATGACAGGAGTCGGACTCGGTGCTTTCATGATTTCATGAATCAAACGTTGATTCCAGCCGGTGAGTGAATGAGTGAGGTGAGTTTATGTAGTGCGTGGGTGATGGCTGGAGCAGGTGAGTGTGATTACATGTGCAAGTGCACGTGATCAGTATTTGGGTGATTGTGTGCGGTGTGTAGTGGATGGAGACTGTGAATGGTGACTGGGGCTGATGGAACGTGCAGAGGGTGTGACACATATCTCTCTCAATTTGGATTTATGAAGGGAAGAAATATCTCTTTTGATATTAGATTGGTATTAGATCTGTTGTATTACTCAGAGTTAGTAAATGAGGAGGCTATAATTTTACTTTTAGATTTTTACAAAGTCTTTAATACAGTTGAACATTTTTTTATGTATCAGACACTTAATTATTTTGGTTTTGGCCCAACCAAAAAAAATGCTACAGACATTTTATAATAATATTTTAAGCAGTGTTTCTTTATCCAGTGGTACTTCTTCTTGTCTTATTATTCAGAGAGGCATAAGACAAGGGTGCCCTATCTCACCTTTTTTATTTAGTTGCAGAAACCCTAAATCTTTATACTGTGCATTGTTCCCAAATTAAAGGTATTGTAGTTAGTAAATCAACCTCAGAACGGATTACAGAAAACTTTTCACAAAGGCTACAAAAGACAAAAAATATTTTTAATTGCTGGCTCCAAAAGAATTTATCTGTTCAAGATAGAGTGCTGATCCCAAAAGCCAAAGGTATTTCCAGACTTGTATACCCTGCACTGTCCCTTTATGTAGACTCTAAGATGTGTACCACAATTGACAAAGTTTTATTTAAATTTATTTGGAGAGGCAAAACAGAGTATGTTAAAAGAAAAACAATAATTAGGAATATATCAGAAGGAGGATTAAATGCATTAGATTTTGAAACTATTAACAATATATTTCAAATCAATTGGATCAAGAATTGTCATAACAATAATTCCTTATGGTTCTTTATCCCTAATTTTATTTTTAAAAAATGGGGTGGCCTCCACTTTTTACTAACTTGTGGTTTTAAGATGATTAGGATGTCCAATTTTCATGAACAAGCCTTGAACTTATGGAAACTGATTTATAAGCATAACTTTTAGGGGTTATGTAGGTTCATGTATTATTTGGAACAATCAGTATATTTTATTCAAAATCAAGTCTATATTTTGGAATGATTATGTTAAAAAAGGATTAATTTTTGTTACAGACTTATTAAATCATGTAGGGGATTTATATAATTACAGTGAATTTATTAACATTTTGGGTTTAAAATTTACTTTGAATGAATACAACAAATTAGTTTATTGTATCTCCCCAAAATTACTTCACCTTATTAAAAACCACAAAGATGTATAACTATGTATCTGGTTCTATTCCAGAGCTTTCTATTAAAGGAATTTCTATTGTGGATAAAAAATGTAATAACAATTATATTAGGAAAATCCTAACTGCAGATAAAAGTGTTCTTCAAATAGCAATGGTTAAATGGAAACAAGCATTCCCTTCATTCTTTCCCATTCTTTGAAGTGTATTATAAATGTACAAATATAACTGATAAAATGGTTTTATTTTTGGATTGCAACTCTGGATTATTGGAAATGGACAAAATAACAAACATTCTTATTTATTTGGAAAGTACCACATCCACAAAACGAAATGTATGCTGACTGTACCAAATTGTAAACTATTTTTCATTGATCTAAAAATGTTTATTATTCTCTGACTTCTATAGAGTAATCCCAAAGCTCTTAAGACACCCCAACTTCTGAAATAAATACTTAATGTACATGATTAATTTTTGTTAATTCCCTTGTATACTGTTTTATGTATAATTCTGTACTCCCCTGTTTAATTAATAATAATAATAATAATAATAATAATAATAATAATAATAATAATAATAATAATAATAATAATAATAATAATAATAATAATAATAATAAATCGGTCTATGGGGAAAAAAAGAACACAAGAACAGGAGTTTTTCTCAGCGTTCTTGGAATTGAGAAACAGCCAAGGTGTACAATCAATCGGAGGTGAAGCTGGCTGTAAAATCAATTAGTTTTATTATACATTTCTGATGCAGGGACTGGACAGAGCAGTGCCGTCTATGAGAGTTGAAGGACTTTTATTTTGTAATCACGGATAATCCAGCCTCGAATTTCCGGTTATTTAGTTGCGTTCATTTGTTATTTATTTCGTTTTCATGTAATATTTTATCATCAGACAGTGAGA
>CAIGQW010054520.1:551476-634023 GCA_903798125.1 Danio choprae
CACGCCACCGGCAGTTTTTGCGGTTTGCGTGCGAGGGTCGAGCATGGTAGTACAAAGTCCTCCCTTACGGGCTCTCCCTGTCTATGAGAGTTTTTCACCAAGCTCGCGGAGGATGCCCTAACGCCCATTCGGCTCGCGGGCATCTGCATACTCAATTATCTCTATGACTGACTTTTTTTAGCTCACGCAGGATCAATTGGTTATGCACAGGGACTGGGTGCTTCGGCACCTCGACCTGTTAGGGTTTCGGGTCAACCGAGAAAAGAGCGGGCTCGCCCCCGTGCAGAGCATCTCTTTTCTCGGGTTGGAGCTGGACTCGATCACTATGACAGCGCGGCTCCCCCAAGAGCGCGCTGATGCTGACCTGTCTGAGAGAGTCGACAGGAAAACTGTGGTCCCACTGAGATTATTCAGAGGCTCCTGGACATATTGCATTCGCAGCCGCTGTCACGCCACTCGGGATGCTCCATATGAGACCGCTTCAGCATTGGCTTCACGATCGGGTCCCCAGACGCGCATGGCATGCGGGCACGCACCGGATGACTGTCTCCGCTGTGTCGCCGCGCCCTCAGCCTCTGGACGGACCCTGCGTTTTACAGGCCTGTGTGCCTCTAGAACAAGTGTCCAGGCATATCGTTGTTTCGACGGATGCTTCCAGTACGCGCTGGGGGGTCGTGTGTTGCGAGCATGCAGCTGCGGTTCCGTAGAAGGAACTCGGTTGCATTGGCATATTAATCGCCTGAAGCTGTTGGCAGTGTATCTCGCGCTGCGCCGTTTTTTTTCCGGTGCTAGAGGGGAAACACGTGCTGGTCAGGACGGACAGCACGGTGGCGATGGCGTATATCAACCGTTCGGGGGGTTATCCGCTCTCACCGCATGTCTCAGCTCGCTCGCCGTCTGCTCCTCTGGAGTCTTACGCGGCGGAAATCGCTGTGTGCCATTCTTTCCCCGGCGAACTCAACCGTGCAGCCGATGCGCTCTCACGGCAGTTCCATGCCCGGGAGAATGGATGCTCCACCCCCGGCTGTCCAGCTGTTATGGGTGCGTTCTGGAATGCGCTGGCTACACAGCTGGCCCCGGGGCATGCGTATATGCATTTTTCCAGTGAGCCTACACGCACAGATACTGTGTAAAGTCGCGGAGGATGAGGAGCAGGTCTGTTATTGCGCCTCTCTGGCTCAACCGGACCTGCATTTCAGCTGTCTCCTCGTGATGGCCCCTCCCTGGCATATCCCTTTGAAGAAGCACCTTCTTCTTTGGGACAGGCACCATCTGGCACCCGCGCCCAGATCTCTGGAACCTCCATGTGGTCCATAGATGGAGCGCGGAGGACTTAGGTGACCTACCAGTTCGGTGGTTAACACCGTCACTCAGGCTAGAGCACCCTCTACGAGGCATGCCTACGTCCCGAAGTGAAGTCTATTCGCTGTGTGGTGTACTTCTCTCCGAGAAGGACCCCGGACATGCCAGATCAGTGTGATGCTATCCTCCTTCAGCTGGCTGGAGCTAAGGCTATCACCTCCGCTCTGAGGGGTTGGCGTTACGATCATCCCCCGCTCTGAGGACGCGGGGATGACGGCGCGCTGGGAAAGCATCGCCTCATCACCAGTTCCCAGAGGCGCGAGACACTGGATAATTAATTCAATTCGGTCCCCCTCACATACCCACTTGGAGATTCTCTAAGGAGAGCTCTGCTCGATCCACTCGACTCAGTATCTTTAAGATTTCTGTCTAGGTAGACAGCTCTGCTGGTCGCGTTGGCATCAGTCAAGAGGGTCGAGTATCTGGAGGCATTTTCGGTCAGCGAAGTGTGCCAGCATTCGGGCCGGCCCACTCTCACGTTTTCCTGAGACCCCGGCCCACATAGGTGCCCGAGGTTCCTACAATGCTTCTCTTAGACTACGTAGTGAACCTGCAAGCGCTGCCCACGGAGGAGGCAGACCCAGGCCCTTTTATTGCTGTGTTCTGGTTGCGCTCTGCGCGATTTGACCGCATTAGAGCTTACGACTCTAAGCAGCTCCTTTTTCTGTTATGATCGGCAGACGGGAAGTGCCGTATCCATTCTGGGGTTGGCCACTGGATAGTGGATGCCATCTCCCTCGCTTCGGTGCCAGGGGGAGCCGCATCCCCCGGGAGTGAGAGCGCACTCGACTAGAGTATCACCTCCTCTTGGGCGTAAGCACGCGGCACCTCTCTAACAGACATCTGTAGAGCTGCGGGCTGGGTGACACCGAATACATTCGTAAGAGTCTATATCTTTGAGTGGAGCTGAATTTCTTCATGTGTGCTTTATAAAGCCAGTGAATGAGGAAATTCGGTACGGTGTTGAAACACGCTTGCTGCGCCTTTCTCTCTAACACAGAGATACGTGCGCTTTTTTCACTCTGTTCAGTTGAGTTCCCCATTTGGCGAACCCTACAGAGTTCCTCCGAGGCCCCCAGCATCTGACTTAGCGGAGAAGTCAGGTGCCTGGCCCATTACGTTTTTGGCATGCCCACTTGGTCAGCCCGCGTCCTGGGTATAGGTGCCTGCTATGTGCGATCCCCACTGGCGATCCCATATGCGTCATTCAGCCACGGCATAGTTCCTCCTCTTAGGCGGGCCCGTGTCTTCCCTCCCCGCTAACCATCCTTCATATGTGTACTCCCCCTTTTCAGGGTTAGTTCATATGTTTATATGCCACCAAGTCTCCCCATTGGGCAGCAGGTGGCCTCCGCAGCGTCCTCCCTATCGGGACTGCACGCTTTCCCAATATACTGTCGTACTTTAAAATTCCTAGAACTTAACTAGGTGTATTTTTACGACTCCCCGAAAAATATAAATAAGCCTTTAAGTGCTCCACAGGTAAGTAAGGTAAGTTAGGGCCAGGGGGCACGTTGGAGGGCTGCGTCTCTGGTGATGATGGTGCGCGCACGCCGAAGCCTGGCAAACCTCTCACCAGTGACGTGGTAAGGTTCAATCGCTGTGGCGTTTTCCATATATTTCCCCATAGTGGAAGTTTCCACATAGCATTGAAGTTCCCCTCCTGCTGGGGAACGAAACGGTTACTATGTAACCCTCGTTCCCCGAGGGGGGGAACGGAAATGCTATGTTCCTTCGCCACAGCGGTTGTGCCTTAGCTGACAGCTGTAGTCCGGCTCTTCAGCTAGAAAAGGTGTCTTGCTGTGCACAGGTGGCATCTTTTATACACAATTGATTGTGATTGCTGCCGGCTGTGCCCGCTGACGCCGCCAATTCATTGGCATTTCATTGGCCCGTTTTATTACTCTTCAGATGATTGGCTTCTGACGAAATCCACATAGTGGAAGTTTCCACATAGCATTTCCGTTCCCCCCCTCGGGGAACGAGGGTTACGTAGTAACCGTTTCGTTTTTCCTACAGATGTCAAAAGTTGCCAGCTTCCAGCTTTCTTCATAATATTTACTTTTGTGTTCAACAGAACAAAAAACTATTCAAACTGAACTATGCCTTAAAAAAAACTATGTATTTGACCACTTTGCCTGGTGGTTTTCTCTTATTTCTATCAGCTTGCTATTAAGAGTCCTGACTATTGGTAAGCTTTGACCATTTGTTGACCAATATTCTATTGTGCAATTAATCTAGCTATGTTTACTTGGCTGAAGAACAGTACAAGCAGGTTTGCTGAACTAATGTGAGCATATACCTGAAGTGACTAATTAAATAAGAAGGGATATTTCTTGGTCACTCAAGCAGTCCCAGGCAGACATAGCTAGTAAGCATGAGGCTTTCTGGCCTTTCGCACCAGGTGGTTATGGGAGTTCAGTCAAAAGAACTAGCCCCTGTGGCAATTTGCTTGTATGTATTTGCACCAATACTAGGAACTCTTGTGATGTAAACTGGCGAATGTTGACATCAAGCACAGGATTCAGAAAAATCAACATGGATGATTGGAGCTTTGTTTTAATGGAAATGGAATACAAACATAAATTATTCGACTAAAAGAGGAAAGAAAGGAGGGCTATGTGCTACATTTGAGGCTTAGAGCTGAACGCAACACTAAAGGCAAACATAAAGTTAAAGGCGACAGCTGAATACTTCTAGCACTGTCTTTGCCTTGTAACACTTTAAATGCTGTGCTGGAGTTTTTTTATAGCTTCCATTCGCCTTATCAGCATATACTGTACTTGCATTTCTGGTAGTTTCTGTTGTGCTGAGTTTGATGCTAATCTCATTTATTTTGCCTAAAAAGTTGTTACTTACTGCAAATAAAATCATCCATAGTTCATCTGATGTAAGAATGCCAAAAGTCAGGTCCTGCACTTTCTGGTGCGAAAGTGTCATTTTAATGACAATATTCCTCTATATATGTGCTTAAATTGACTTAAACATCAGCAGTTCACAAGTATTGGCGACTTCATTTATGGCTTGTTTTGTGTTTGTGCAGCTTCACTGCTTTATTTGTCAGTTTGTTAGTCCAGCGTTTGCATGTCACTGCATGTCTTAATGACCAATAAGGTTCAAGAAGCTGTGCTCTATTGTGAAAATATCTCAGCTTTTTGAGTACCTTATTGCTTTTATAAAACAGTTACCACACAATAGAAATGTCCTGTAACAGTAAATATTCCTACATGGGAAAAGTCAATTGTGCAAAAATAGATCCTCGAGCCCGGGGCTCGCTCCCGTTTGCAAGGCGAGAGGGGAGTTTGAGCTCAGGTAGATCTCGAGAACTCCCCTGCTGTAGTAGGTAATGAACAGATAGTGTTTCCTCTTGAGATGACTACTTACTAGGAGCATGTCTATGATGCCGATTTGGATTAGTCAATTAACTTAAGTTGTATGTTTTTGGACAGTGGGAGGAAACCGGGGAACCCGGTGGAAACCCACGTGAGCACAGGGAGAATGTGTAAACTCCACACAGAAACGTCGGCTGGCTTGGTAAGGACTAGAACCAGTGACGTTCTTGCTGTGAGCCAACAGTGCTAACCACTGGGCCACCGTGCCACCCATCTAGGAAAGGAGGAGTAGGGGTGGAAGGGAGGATTCTTCAAAACGAAGATGGCTGTGATATGGAACTTAGGGTATTTATAGTGGCTAAGAAATCATCTGATTGGTGAATCATGAATTGGATAATGTGGGACCAGCCACAGCAATCATAAGCACGTGATCCTCTGGAAATTTGTTTATAAATAAACTTCACTTTTTCACACTTTGCTTATCTCGAACCATTAGAAATGTTTGTTTTCTCTCTTGTACTTTAAAAGAGATCAATTTGCTGCACAGTACAAATTTCCCTATTATGAATTAAAGTTGAACACACAGTACTATACCAGAAACAGAAACACGAGCAAAAAAAAAATAGTGTCAGATTACTGATAAGATAAACTTAAAGGAAGGAAGGGTTTGGTCTGAAAATTATAAGCGATTAATGCAACATATTTGTCAATTGAGTCCATTGAAGGCAAGCTTTCGAACCCAAGTGCAGTTTATTAAAAAAAAAAGACTTAGCAAAAGCTTGACTTCGTTAGAAATAAAAAACAAAAAAACATGAACATGATTACTCAAACAACAACAGGGTTACGTGAACCAAAGCTAACAGAAAACAAAATAAACATGAGGGATATTTATACCAAACACAAAGTAGCACATGACATGAAACAACCAAAGAGAAAAGAGACGCATGACTAAGCAGCCAATGAACACATGGCACATGGGCTGTATCTATTTTGTATGTGCTTTGCTGGTTGATAAATCCCTCAGACTGATTAGGCGTTCAACTTATTTAGTCAGGCCCTGTGACAGTTATTGAACACTTGACGAGCTGTCTTTTAAATGCTTATTTAACAATTAAATGATCATTTGTTCAGAAACGTCACAAGAACTCTCAGTGCATTATGGGTATACGCTAGCTATTGAATACATTGGTTGTACATGTCGTTATTGCGTTGCATTGTGGGATTGATTGAGTAGCCTACACTTCAGAACGTCCATTATGGTTTCAGACACCATACAAATGGCTGCTCTGGTTAAGGGTATAGGGGGAATACAGCTAAAAACAAACAAAAAAAGAAGCATGATAGGAAACAAGACAGGAACAGGAAGACGTGTTGCAAATTAAAAGAATGACAAGAGGACACTCAAAAACATGTTGCAATATTTTATTGCAATACCTAATATATGGAAGAGTTTCGACACTAATTTGAATTAAACTTGTTATTGAGGGTGTGGTGCAGTGATCCATTGGGAAACTGGCCATTGTTGTAGAATTCGACTTCATCAATTAGATACCATCACACTGGAGGTTTTGGATACCAGAAAATAGACTTTATTCAACATAATAAAGCCGAGAGAGTGTAGAGCAGCCCTTCAGGACAACCTGAAGTCTCCCCTAGACAATCTACTGTGTCTGTGTTCTTCACAATTTTTATACAGATTTTCTCTCCCCACCTCCTTGTTTTAACTCTGACCATTTTAGGACGTTTTCTCTTTACTGAGAGCTTCAGTATATCTTTAGGTGCTCATGTTATTCTGGGCCCTGTCCCCTACAATGCAAACACCTGTTTCCACACCAGAGTTATCTCTCCATAGATTCAATCCCTTCTGAGTGTTTACATACATTGGCATGTTGGTACATTAATTTTATAATACGTCACTCACTCTCCTGAAAGCCTCTCCCAGATATAACTTCATATGTGTGTTTTACATGTACAATCACTGTTTTACATATTAACTCATTCTTCAGCAGCTCCTCATAAAGATGAGCTCACACATTCCTCAGCAGTACACCCATTCAACAAACAATCAGCTGTTACCTTTCTTCTAAAAATATACCACAAGTTCTTGCCCTGTTTCCTCAAAATACATGTCTATACATCTCTAGATGGTTATATAGGTTGACATGTTTACGACACACTTTTAAAGAATAAAAAATCTACTTCACCATTTGTTGTGAATAAAACATAGCTGTTGAATAATCAGTATGAAGGAATGGTGCAAACTGTTTTATAAACAGCATGTACTTCTCTTTATTACTACAGATCTTCCTAATTTTCTGCAATATGTCTGAACTGATCTTACAGTTTTGTATTATGTAATGCTAGTAATGCAGTGTTTCCAACTATTTTCAATAAAAGGCGCTAAACTCTGCCCGAAAAGTCGCTAAATTATGTCATACTTCAATTTGCATATTACTGACGTCATCACGTCCAACCGTTTCAGTTTGTTTAACAGCCTATGGTTAATAAAGGAATATTAATATTTGCACTAAGCTTCATGTATGCATGTCAGTTTAACTAAATGTATTGCTGTTTGAATACAGTATATCAGTACAGATGTAGTGAATTTGAAGTAAAAAGTTCCGAAACTGTCACTAAAATATCTGTGATTGTGAACAAGAAAAGAATAAACGGTCAAATTAAATGGTTAAATATAAAACAAAGGAGAGGCAGATCAGTTTGACTGTACAAGGGAAATACCTCACACTCGCGGTGCTAAATCATTTTCTGTTATGCAGAGGAGTGATCTGCTCTCAGGCTGCATGTGGGAGAGACTGCTGTATGAGGACTGGGCCGCCTGTAAGTGCTCTGAGGCGGGGAAGGGGCCGACAGCATCACCCGTAGCTCGAGTAGGAGCAGTACAGCATGGACACATGAGAGCCTATTAAAATCTCCAGTAACACCCCAATAAAGTCCTAGATTTGTCACTATAGTCGCTTTTTTTGAAAATTTGTCGCTAGGGGGGTCTGAAAAGTCACTAAGTTGGCAACATATTATATTTCAATTTTATTATATTTCAATTTTATATTATAAGCTAGACCTAAATAAAACAAGAATGGTTCAATCTAAGTTTTGTTTAGTGACCTCACAACACACTAATGTAATCTTGAGGTTTTACAGAGGCTTGTGGCAACAACAACACAAAAAATTTCATTAAAATGAACAAAAATGGCCTCTAAATTCAAGATAAAAAAGACCCTTACTTAATTCAACAGTTTATCACTATTGCTTTTACAGTTAAATGTACAGTTAAATAATAGATTTCTGTTGAGCTTATGACTGCATCAGCCAATCAGAGCTTTAGATTAGCCACCGCTGAATTGCTCATTAACCTAATTTGGTGCACTTGGGATTTCTCAATCTTCATATTTATATATATATATATATATATATATATACACAAAACATACACTTAGCATAACGTTTAACCAGAATTTGACAAGCAGATTCTCCCAAAAATGCACACAAAAAGTTTGACATCAAAAATGATTGTCACGGTATTGAGGGCAATAATCTCCAATAAAGGTTTACTATAAGACTCTGTAATTAATTCCTTTTAGAATTAATAATTTACCATTTTTATCAGTTTGTTATATTTCTGAGTGACGGAAGTAACTGTCAAATCAAATGGCCCTTCTGAACGTCAAAATGCCACTGGAAAGCAGTTCTAGGGGAGAAATATTGCCTTCATTTCTGATATATACCTTTTCTAAAAGTATTGAACATGTAAATGATAAAACACGATAATGCTTTTAAAAAACTGCTTATTTTATATATATATTTTTTAAATATATATTTTTGTTTAAATCGAAAAGATCATATAATATGGAAACTTTTTGTTATATAAAAAGATCTTCAAGTGATTTTTTTTCAGGCATTTCATAGATTGCTTTACATTCAAGGGATTGACTTCATTGCAGAGCAGCGTCATTTTGTTTTTGTGAGTCCAATGACTGTCCAGAACAAAGTCTGGCCAAAGCATTTTAGCTGTTTAGCATTAGCTTCTATTGATTTGTTTTTTTTTTTATTGTGATTTTATTTTATATGAACTAGAATGTCTTCTAGTAGGTGTAAAGAAAGGACATATTATGTCCAAAATGTACTAAGAAAAAAGGTGCTATAGAAACTTTAGGTGCTACGAGTGGTTTATTAACATATTACGACATACTACATCATTTAACAAAGTTCATTTTTGTAATCATTTCTACAGCCTGTACAAAAGTGACTTAAACATTCCTGGTGTGGAAACAGTTGTTACACCCCTACATTTATCACACACATATTAACAGAAAAAAACCACACCTTGTTTAAACATCAACAATCTGCTCATGTTTGCCATCATGTCGAGATGAAAAGAGTTATCTGTGGCGTTCAGAAGCAAGACTGTTGGCCGTGTATTATTCCGTGTATGAATCTCACTGCAAATCATTACCTTTTTATTTAATGAGCAATTCATATGATTTTATACAGTGTCCTTCATGTTTTAGGGCCATAATGACCCAATGTTTGGGTTTAGGGGTGGTGTTTGGGGACTAGCCTTCCTTTTAAATGTGTATGTTTTCGTGTGAACGAATTTGTATGAATTAGCAAACTTTTCCAACAATACAGTCTGCATTTGGAAAAATATTTCCTTTTCCTCATGAGATTGGGAAAAGCCAATTCTAAAAAAGGAATGTCTCTGAAGAACCAAGGCCATGTCCACACGTGCATGGGTACATTTATAAATGGTGTTTTCCCTGCTTTCGTCTGTCCACATGAAAACATAAAAACACACTGTGATGCATGTTAAGGGCACACCGAACCAACAGCCGGAGATAACACTTTTATGCTGGGTTCACACCAAATGGGATATTAAGTATTTGCCAGAGTAAATTGCATGCAAATGAATGCAAACGAGAGAACAGAGGCTGATTACCGTCCCGTGGACAAACGACACGTTTGACGCGTTTGCCACGAATGGACGGAATTTTGCCTCTTTCACTTTTGGTGTGAACCCAGCCATATTGGCCAATTAAAAAGGAGAAAACAGCGCACACGCTGACATCATAAGTGAAAACTCCACACTGTACCGGGAGTTTTGGAAACTTTTCTTTACTCTGGCTGGAGTTTTCAGAAGGTTTTGCTTTTAGTCAGCTGACGCTGCGTTTTCATGTGGACAAACAGCAAAAGCTGTGTAGAAAAGGTTTGTTTTGAACATACCCATGTTTGTATGAATAGGCTCTTAAGTCTTCATTGTGTGAACAGCCACTAGTATGGGTGTACCACCTATCCTTTCCATTCAAGAAAGTCCAATTTCTGTCAAATTTTCATTATTGTTTGTTGCGCCACCTTCATCCGTCAATACAATCCAAATATCCAAGTATTAGTATGTCCAAACATGTTGATAAGCAACACTTTTCAAATATTGTACATGTTCACAGTGCAGTTAAAGATTGCTTTGGGTCCGTTTTGTAAAGCTTGTTTTGGCTTTTAGCTAAGGGCGTCTACAGACTGCAACCAAATGAGCTCCATGCAAATATAAGAGCAGAACAGAGAAGCAGTTATGACAAAATGTATTCAAATGAATGCAGCATTATGTGTTATTATATGCTAAATATAATAGACTAAATCAATATATTTTCATGTATTAGCAACTGTATGTATTGTATCGTCTTTTTCTACTATTGCTGATGAGGCAACATTTAGTTTTTTTCATTTGTGACTATATACCTTTTCTTCCTTTCCATTACACACAAAAAAAATAGTTAACTTCTGTTTGATATAGTATTTAGTTTTTGCTTATTTAAAATGTTTTCATTGTTCTGCTCATTTATTCTGATTTATAGGCTACAGTAGTTAGACTTTGTGCATATGAAAGCTCTTTGGCTTGTTTGACGACAATAAAGTCTTGATTCATCAGTCTGGCTTGTTGTGGGTAAACTCTTTGTAATGTAAACATTTCAATAAAAAAAAGTTCATAAGCCTGGTTTTCAACCAATAACATTTAAGCTGTAATCATCACAATGATTGTGTAAAAAAAGGGGGGAAAGTTTTCCATAAAGGTCAAGTTGCTGACGTTTTTGAAATGATTCCAGTTTACACAGATCCACAAAAAAATAAAAATACACATACTTGCGCATACTTTGCCTTATAAGTATTTGTGAAGTGTGTACTTTTGAATGTGTAACAGAAGGGTAGGCAGCCTTTAGGACATACTACTTCATAATCACATTTTAACAGACACACTTATTGCATGCTGCTGAAAAATGCCAAGGTAACATGAAATTAGTATAGATATTAATTATTAGCCTAATCAACCAGATGCCTTTGCCTTTACTGCCCTACAAAGGCAAGCATTTTTAATCCATATTTGTGGTACAGTTTTAGCAGTTAACATGTGTAAAGCATGTGCATTTAAATGGTATTGACACACATTTATTTCAAGTATTATTAAGGAAGGATAGTATGTAAATTTGGATGCAGAAACAATATATAAGTCAATAGTCAGGTGATCGTTGGCTAATATATTTACTAACATGAACTAATAATGAACAATACTAGTTATCATTGTTCAACAATTCACTGTTAAAATCATATTTATGCTTGTTAACTAATACAGCCTTATTGTAAAGTGTTACCATGTTTTCTTCATTGGAAAATACATTTATAATGACAAACCTTCAGTGACAGACCTGTTGTTGTTTTGGGGTTGTTACTGGATTGTACACATGGTTAAATCCTTCTGTTCCCATAGCCAACTCTTAAAGATGGGACGCCAATATGTCTGCTATCTTAAACAGTCAATGTGTTAGCTTAGTAAAATCATCTGCTGAAGACTGTTGCAGATCTAGATATTCATCCATGCATAAAATTACAGTTGCAGACACAGTCTGGTTATTCTCGTGTTCAAGGACCAATTCTGACTGTTCCAATATGGCCGACTGCATACATCTTGATTTCTATGGAAAGTGATCTTTAGCTCCGCCCACTCTCAGTAAGCAGAATTAAAAAACAACAACAAAAGTTTGTATTTGTTGGTTTGTTTGTTTCTACATCTGGAAATAATGAATGGGAAATGTAGTTTCCGTAATTGGCACTCCAAAAAAGTGGGTGGCATATTTTCTCAAAATCACTTTTTTTGTAGCAACGAAGGTATTATTCTCGAAAGCTCACATTCTGAAACTGGTTTCATTTTGTTTCACTTAGTATCTTAAGTACTGAAAAGAAACAATTTCAATTATATAGTCAGACAAAAAGAAAACGATGCAACACAAATTCTTAGTGTAACCATTTAAAATTTACTTCCTGGATTAAGAAGGATTAATAAAAATGGAAGCATTTTATTACAGTTAATGGTCAAAATACTGTACGACAGTTGCCATAGCAACTATAATGCTAAATATTACAAAGACAAGAATCATTTTTAGTCAAATATCAACTACAGCAGCATTTTCAAGGCACATTCTTACTAGAGATGAAGGAATTGCTAATATTTCACAGACGTTTTGCTCAAACCTGACCTGGCTGGCTAGTACAGTTCTGATGCAACAACTGGACCACAGGATGAAGTAGTATGCAATTCAGACTGAATGAACTCTAGGTTCATAGTTAGGCAACACTGTGTTGTTAAATACATTATTAAAATGTTAATAAATCATTATAAAAACTCATGAACCCAGATAGTCGTGCACAAATCATAGTAAAATAATAGATGGACAGTCACATGCACATTATGGCTGGAATGTGTACATAAGTTAACATGTTAGTTTTTTGGACGCAGTATCTTCATAATGACGTACCAGCATGGATTCTAACATTATTAATGTTATACTTTACATTATTATACATATATATTATTAAACGCTATGGATAAAATATGTGTCCTCCAGCATTCCCAGGGCTATGATTGTAAACTCTTGCAGTTAATCATGACATTCATATTTTTAGTACAAAGTGTGTAAGAGTAAAGTCCTACAATACGACTGCATTCACCACTACGGCAGGATCCTCGATGTCTGCTTTACTCTGGACCATCCGCAACTCTAGCTGAGCAGGACTGGGCCTTCGATTGGGACCAGCCACCTCTGATAGACCAATGAACATACGGAAAATGAGTCACAAGAACAGCCAAAAGCAAAAACAGCACTTCAAAATATCTTACCGTGTGCATAAGTCATAGTTCTCTTAATCACATGATGGAGGACGGAAGCGGTCTTCTCACAGGCCGTCTACCAAAAACAAATGAAGAGCTTTGGGTTATTATTCAACTTGACCTATTTCAATGTAGCGGTGACAGTAAACACCTCTTATTAGCCAAGGTGTTCAAAAAGTCAACAGATATGTCCTTGATTGGATATAATGCTCAACACTCCAGAAATTATGCAGAGAATAGGAACCCGAGAAAAATAATCTAAAAAGCTCCACATCGAAATTCATTCATTCATTCATTTTCCTTTGGCTTAGTCTCTTATTTATCAGGGATTACCAAGGCGGAATAAACTGCCAACTATTCCAGCATATGTTTTATGCAACAGATGCCCTTCCAGCCGCAACCCATTACTGGGAAACACCCATACACTATGGCATTCACACACACACTCATCCACTATGGCCAATTTAGTCTATTCAATTCACCTATAGTGCATGTCTTTAGACTGGAAGAAACCAGAGCACCTGAAGGAAATCCACTGCAACACGGGGAGAACATGCAAACTCCACATCAAACCAGCAATCTTCTCGCTGTGAGGCGACAGTGCTAACCACTGAGCCACCGTGCCTCCTCAAAATGAAAAATCAATTGATGAAACTAATTTCGATTGGGGGGGCTTTTTTTTCTTTTGCAAACTTTGAAAAGATTCATGTAAAGCTTCATATTGAAATTGATCAACTTGCCCACCTAATTTGTGTTTGGGGTCTTAAACACCTCTGATTGGTCAACAATGTTCCAGAAATCAACAGACATGTCCTTGATTGGCTACATTGTTCAACACTTAAAAAAATGCAGTAAATAGAAACTTATAAGAAAAAAATTATCTGAAAAGCACCACATTGGACGTTTATAGGAATGTAAACATGAATGGGTGATATCACTTTTATTTATTATTGTTCTCCTACAAATATTATGATTAAAATGTCTTTGCTGTTTTTTTAAATGTGTTATTCCTTTACAATGCATTTACAACTACCAAACTGTAGTGCAGTGTGTGGTGAGGGGGCGGGGCCGAGAGCTGTGGGAATGGAAGGAGGCGGTGGCGTAAGTGAATACACCTGTAGTGCACACCGGCTTCGAATCCCACCGAAGGAGCTCTGGACTATAAGAGAAGGAACAACGGCAGAGGAATGGGAGAGAGGTCCAGGCCTGGACAGTTATTTTTTGTTTTGTTTCTTTTTGTCCCTTTTATCAATAAATACTTTTTTTAAAGTGCATCGGTTCTCCACCTCCTTCTTCCCGGCGACCAGGTGGCTGTGAAAATCATTACACAGATATATATATAAAAAAAAAAGACACATAACAATGCTTTTAACATTTAAGTATAAACTTATACAAGCCTAACTACATAAAGTAGCTTCATTATGATAAATGTTTGGTTCTTGCTAGGTGTTCTTTTTTTTTTTTTTTTTAAATGACATTCATATTTAAGACTGTTGAGTGGCCCTGGAAAGTGTACACACACTTAAAAAGCCTGTCACACCAAGGACAAAGCCTGTCAAACCAAGGATACAAACTATAAATAAACAGTGGAGATAAAAAAGGTGACTCAACTATTTAAAATGTCTAAAGTACCTTGAGGTCAGGGTGGTGGTGTGTCCAGGCCAGCAGCATAGCAGCAAACAGGTCACCAGTTCCCACGAACACAGCATCCACCCTGGGAATGTCCATACGTATCTGCTGAGTCCCCATAGTGCCATCTGTCCTCACTGAGAAACAACATGTGCATCTCATTAAACTAACAGCTTGAGTATGAAGCCACTAGTTAGCAATAGCTATGTTTTTATTGCACATTTTAAAGTACATCAGAAACAAAAGTTGGAAACACCAAAACAACAACAACAAAAAAACATTTATCATCTATTGTTTTTATGCTCACTTAAGGTGGTTTTGGCTGAATAAAAAAAGTTCATGGGAATAAGGGAGATGGGAATGCATTTGTCAAATGAATTAAGTCATAGTGAAGAGATAATCCACCCAAACAAAAAAAACATTCTGTCATCATCTTATTTCAAAACTTAATGAGTTTCCTTCGTCTGTCAAAGGACTATATTCTGAAAAACAATAAAAACTTGTAAGCAATGACTTCCATAGTATTTGTTTTTTCTACTATGAACACCCGTATTCAACGTTCTTCAAAATATCTTCTTTTCTGTTCAACACAAGAAACTCATAAAGGTCTCCACACATCAGCTTACACCATTTTACATTCCCTCCAGGGTGCCTGGCCATGGAGCCTTATTCTCATTAACGTTTCCCATCAGGGAATTATTTATAAAAAGGAAAAGTCTTCATTAGAGCGTAAAGAGTAGAGTCTAATTAACTGCTTATGCGAAGGAAAGAATAACATTATAACAAATAAATATTGATATATTACAAATATACTGCCCCAAAAAATAAAGGGAACACTTGCAGTTACATTGTGTTAGGTGTTTCCTTCAGGCTTGCTTTAACACTTTACTTATTGTTAGAAATTGCTAAGCAACACAGAAACTACTCCTGTTGTCAAAGTAAGCAATTTCACATTATTTCATTACAAAGGTTTCATTACACTCTAAATATCTCATCAATGTTTAGAGTGTCAACTATTGATTGTTATAAAGAAACAAGCTCCCAGGTCTGACCTTGTATGCAAAATGTGTCAACCGAAAACTGAAACTTAACTCACTCAACCAAGATGCAATGATGACATTTCTGAAGCAATCTTGAGGCAAGATGTGTGTTTCATTGCACTGTGTTCTTGGAATCAGAATGACAAAATCACCTTTTTTCTGGCTCCCTAAAGCCACCAGATACTGATCGCCCAGAGGAGAGTGCAGGTCAGAGCTGGTGATCACCACTGTATCTGGACCCATTGAGTGAAGAAGGTTCATCACCTGAAACACAAACAACCGTTTCAGTTACTCTCCCACTGGGTCAAACACATGATTAACTTCTGGTTTTCGATAAACCAGCTGGACTATTTCTGAAGAACTACAAACCTAACCACACCCAGCAAGCATGTTTCATTTTAAAGCTTAAGAAGTCTAATAGAGATCCAATGTTTTGGTTAAAACAAGGCTAAATTTGGGCTGTCAGTGAAAATCATTAATAGGTCTAAGGCCCTGTTCACACCTAATATTAAGATGCATTTTCATTGATCAGATCAAAATTGGTCTACACTAGTACAGGTGTGAAATGTTTTGAGCATGCCCACTGCTTAACCAAAAAACAGGATGAGATTTTGCATGTGTTGGTTGATCGGTCTTTTCTGCTTCATCAATTCCTGATGTCTTTTTTTTTAATTCATCTAACATAATTACTTTCGATACTCTAAAATAATAGTTAAACTAATTTTATAAAAACAACAGGCAGGAGTTGATCAGAAATAAAATACATTTTTGATGCACATGTTGAGTGATTAGCCTTTTCGTGTGATCTTTTGCATAATAATTTTATCCAAAGACACCTAGTTAAATCCTAGACTTTCCATGTTCTAAAATATTTGTTTAATGAATTTTATAAAAATAACTGCACATATACATGTTAAAACTGTAAAACAGATTAAGTGTCTAGGCCCAATAGGAGTTGATCAGAAATAAAAGAAATCAATAATTTCGTTACTCAATGCATGAAGTAGCCTGTTCATAGGTGAAGTTTCACAAACTAATTTCGAGAGGAGCACGTGATATGATTGATCGAAGCCGATCTCTCATCAGTAATCACTAGTAAGCCAATCAGATTAATACAAACTCCCTGTAAGTAGCCTGTCAAAAAACTACTCTCTTATCTTCGTTTTCGAAGAAACCCCCCATCCACCCCATCTCCTCCTTTTCCTCCTTTACCAGGGGAAGCTCTAGAGAACTATCTGATCTCGTACCCCCTTATATGCTTATTTACCAGGGGGAGCTCTCGAGAACTATCTGATCTCGTACCCCCTTATATGCTTATTTACCAGGCGTGAGCCCTGGGCTCAATGATCTCCGAGCTCAGGGTTCTCTCCCGGGACAGCATGCCAAACCTGCTATTATTATCAAGCAATATCTAAGTGTGAACTCTTGAAAGTGTGTTTAATTAATCTGTCAATATGTTTTTTTTTGGTAAATAATGAAAATTGCACCATTTTTGCAGTATTACTTTGAAGGATCAGAGAAAGCCAATACCCGCTTATAGACCCTCTCTCATCAGAGAAGTGGTCAAAAGTGGACAAAAAAGACATTTAAATGCCAGATGTGAACGGTAATGCGACTCCTTTTTCTACTTGTGTGCAGGTCGAAGAAAACACATCTAATATGCAAGCAGGGCCTAAGAATAGCTTAAAACCATAGTCCTAAAATACACAGGAAGTAATGACTACACATGTGAATTTAACACCTCAAATTTAGCCTTAATTTAGCCAAGGCATCTATGTTTCGACATCTAATGGACCCTTTTCACAAGGCGGTGATGAAGTGTTAAATGGTCATCAGCACCTTTAATCCTTGAATGTTTTGAAAGTATCATTTTTTTAAAAGTATTTACATTTATAAAGCTACACTTTGTATTATATAATCTTTGCATCTAATTACAAAAAAATTGTATTACTGCTTATGTCAAGTGTTTCTAATGCAGCATCTATTGGCAGGACAGTACATTTGACATTGTTCTCTATTGTGGCTGCTGTCATCAATGTGAAAAGACCTTTGTAGCATTTTTCTTTTATTATTTGAGTGAATAGGAATACAAAGAAAAATTATTCGTAGTACTATCCCATTCAGTGCTCTTTAAGTTTACCTAAGTATAACTATGACAACTTCTGCTGCTGAGATAAAGTGCTTGGTGGGTAACTACCTGCACACTGGACAAGAATTGATTCATCCTGCCACATTTCAAAATACACATCTGTCTGCAAAAATGGTGGCTTTTATCAATTTTGCATTGACAGAGCGTTTTTAAATCACATTATTTTTATTCCTGGTGATTCTTTTAACTGATTGTAACAGGTACAGTTTGTGGTACCTGTGAGTTGTCCTCCATTGTATTAAACACTAAATAATGCTTTGAGCAATGTCATTACATAAGACACCTCAACAGAAAATTTAATAATACAGATAATTTACAACAGAAAAAAAATCTGTGCTGAAAACAGTAGTTTTAAAAAGCCACTGGCCAATCAGAAGAGCAGTATTAATTGTGGCATAAAGCATAAATCAGCTTAAAAAAAACTTACTTCAACAGCGTCTTTTTCTGAATGTATTTTTCTCCCAGTAAGGAGTCTGTGTGAGAGAGAGAAATTAAATTACACATTCACATCTGTTGGGTGTGTTCTACTGACAAATGTCTTGTGGGTGAATCAGAGGACATAGATATCTAACTGCCAACACATGTTTTTTTTTGGGGAAGAGGCTTGTCATACTTTGCATATGGGACATTAGAGATATGACTACAAATCTGGGATAGAGAGAGGGGAGTGGGATCGACAAAGGAATATATGACTCTGATAACTGGGAACTGGGACAGGAATACATTTGCACACATCACTGATGCAAACATTTATATCTCTCAGGTGCCATTTGGATTGAGCATCTCTTTTAGAGTGGAGCGGGCCAAACATTAAACTATCACCACATGACCTGACACTCCTACTGAAATATGTAAGATATCAGCAGAGTATGTAGGGGTGTGAACCATAGACTGTAAAAAATGTTTTGTTTTGATGTATCAAGTTTATCCATGATAGACACGGTGGAGAAACTCGCTCTGCAGACTCGCTCGTGTCTGGATCCACAAGTATCACTTTGACAACCAAGAGTGGAGATGAACGTTATCTGAGCATTTAAAGATGATTTTTAGACAGTATTACAACTTTAATTTCCCCCCTAGCAGTGAAATAGGAGCTCTGGGCATTCTACTGTACTTTCAGTGTCAGTTAAAGACTGTCCCAGCAAACTCACAAGCACTGAATGGTGCAAAGTTGTTTGCTTTTTAAGTAGTTGGAGTGTTTTAAATACTCACGCTCATCTACTTCGTCATAGTATGGTACAGGAGCCAATCATAGATCGCTATAGACTGAGGATTCTCTGAGGAAGGGGCTCAGACTAGATGTGTCTGTTTTACAATAGTTTCTGCAGCTTCACTGTTATGAACCCTCTGGGGTCAGCAAACGCACTGGAATCTCAGTGAATACTTGCTTCACAGACATGAGAAATTGATCCACATAAAGCTTAAAATCTGTACGTTTAATCAAACCAACTACAATTGAAAACAAATGTTCTCTGGTTTTGTAATTTGTATGAAACAAACGGTTAGTACAGTCTGTCCCATCAAAAGCATATCACATGACACCAACTACTCAAACGCTCACAAACTTGCAAACAAAGAGGCCATTTTGGGAGGATATTTGACATCAAAACTAAGTTGGACCAGCACAAATGGACAAGGCAATACCAACAGCAATAAGGGAGGTTGATGTCATGATCATGTTCTCTTCCAATGCGTATGCGCATTAGATTGGGCAACCTTAAAAAATACAGATTTAGAGTGATTTAAATGTTTATAAACTAAACTTATGAGACAGTTCTTGTTTAATTTTATTGGTGATTCCAAAAATGAAATTTTATCGTAAGCTTGAATTTTCCTCATTCCTTGAAGTTTCCTCATTCAAAGAGAATCCCCAAGAGGAGTTTCAAACATGGCCGTCGAGTGAAATGACTTGACTTAAAGAGACTTTGACATAGCACATATTAGATAAACGACATCAGTACACAATAACCGGTTATGATCTCTTACTGAACCGATACTGAATCGTCCATGTAATAGCATGAGACTTACTCGGCTTCAAACTGATTGGGAGTGATTATGTCTGCAGCAGGAACGACTCTGTCACGGTAAATGGGCAGCAGATTCTCAGGAACGTACTAGAAACAACATTGAAAGGGATCAGTTCTCCATAAACTGCTTTAGCCACACCTAAACATTTCACCAAGACGCAAGTGCTCTTTTGATTAAAAGATTATATTTTTGAATATTAAAATAAAAAACAAATGATCAAAGGAATCGTCAGTTTAGATATGCTTACCATGGCCCCATTATCACCCAGCACTGGATCACACACTTGAAAGGCAGAAAACAGGCAAATTAAGCACATCAAGTACAGGCATAGGGAAATCAACTCTAACTAAAGTACAAATGAATCAATAATAAAACCGCAGTTGTTTTTCATTTGTTCAATACATTTGAGCTAATGCATTCCACATTCAAAGGCAGCATTTTCTTTTAGTTACAGCAACATGAACCTAACAAAAAATACATCACACTTTTAAACAAATATTTCACAGATTTACTTGTTCAAGAAATGTCCCAATGGGAAACTAAATTATGGCCACTTTAACCTTTGCTCTGTAAGTATATGTATATATTTTTCATAACAGGGACTGTCTCTTGGCAAATTAGACACACATAATTATTACACTTTTAAGTGATCTGATTTTCTGAATTCCAGCGCTCATAAAATCAATAGGCCTCTTGATCTACTTTTAGCTTATTGTAAAGTGCCACCATTTTCTTAAATACGCACCATACACCAGGCTCGGATTTGCCCTCTTCAGCTCCTGGACAATATCTACAACCATATCCAAAAAGGAATCATCCCTAGTGTATCCTGAAAGTAAGGAAAAAGTTAAGCAAATCAACTAATGCACACATTCAGTTTATTATGAAACATGAAGTATTAATGACGATGTCCATTTGAACTCAATTTGTTTGCATCTTATTTCCTGGAGGTGCAAGAATCAATACATTCTACAATGTCCAACTGATCCAATAGCATCTGGATGCAGACTTGGAGTAAGCTGAGACTGCGTATTTTAGACTTGCAATGTCAGACGCAACTGCACCGAGTCTGCATCCAGACCCCTCTCAGCTGATGGCCCTAAACCAGGGGTGTCAAACTCAATTCCTGAAGGGCAGCAGCCCTGCAGAGTTTAGTTCCAGCCCTGCTTCAACACCTATCTGTAGGTATCAAACAGGCCTGAAGCACTCAATTAGTTTGTCAGGTGTCAGTAGATCAGGTGTGTTTAATTAGTGTTGGAACTAAACTGTGCAGAGCTTTGGCCCTCCAGGAACTGAGTTTGACACCTGTGCACTAAACGCACCAAAGAATGAACCTCAAAAGAAGGAGAAGTGGAAGATGCTCACTGCTTAATGGATGTTACACAAAAACAGTTATGAAGTTTGATATTTTTCTTAAAAAAAAAACACATGGATTCGATGCAGGTGACCATATTCACATTGATGATTCACATTGAATATTATTATTGATTAAAACAATTATAATATTAATAATAATAAACAATAACAATAAAACAAATAATCATGGAATAACAATAACTGTCTTACAATCAGTCCATATCTTTATAAAAACATTGTGCATTTCTGAGTGTGAGTGGGCTTGACAAACCACCTGCAGAAACACTCTTATCTCTCTATATGCACTGGACATTTTACATAAACTCCCTTTTACAAAGACTCAATAAGTAAAACTATGTTTACTTGTGAATGTACAACAAATCATGTTACACTAATTGTTTTCTTCAATCTTAAATCTTTTGCAAAATAGCTTTCATAATACTACTCAGTTAAATGTAAAAGTACTTAAATAGTCTGTCTTAGGTTATGTGTCTAGTTTAAGTATTTATAGTATATGTATAGTTACTAGTTAGTGTACTTAGATTACAACTCTGGTATGTTATCTGTTATCTACAGGTTTAAAATAGCTCTCATGTCTGGTGTTGTGCTCACATTTTTATGATTTATGTAGCACCGTGGTCCTGTGAGACACGACATTTCGTTCCACTCTGTCCACACATAGCGGAATTACAATAAAGCTCACCATGACTTGATAATTAAAATTTTTGCACCCAAAATTTTTTAACTAACTCTGGCACATCACCCTCTGCCACTACATGACGTAACTATACATTTCAAACAAAAGTCATGTCACTTTTAATAGATTTTGAACATACATAAACATATTTAATGCAACATGAGCTGTCTAGTTATTAAATAACATCAGTGAAGAAAGTATTTACCTGTGAGCACATAGTCGTAATGATTCACACTGTTAAGCTTGATACCCTCGTAGAGAACATGCAATTCGTCCGCAGTCAACACCTGCCCTTTCCAGTGCTCATATCCTAACAAGAGAAACACCTTTACAGGGACATCATTCCAGTAGCCTGTGTTAAACCGTACATTAATTAAAAACATTCTTTAATAGTAAAAGTACAATGAGTTGTGCCATATTGTGAATATTAAGTGTTAACAGATAAAATAGTGAGATTGAAAATCTGTAGAACTTTTGTAACTGGCTCTGTTCAGCATCAGAAGTAAAATCTTTTGAATGTTTGAAATAGTTTTTATTTGAGTCCAAGTGATCCTAAGTAAAATACATGTACGTTACTATGCTTAAAATATAAGTTGTTCTTTCAAACCGTTTAATTGACTTAATAATGTAACAATAACAACAACAAAAACACAACAAATGAGAGCAGCTAAACAGTTAAAGTCATGTAAAATAAAATATGCTCTTCTTACTAAGATAAACTTAGTCAACTCGATGAACTGAGGTTTTATCAACTGATTATACTGTTGCTGCAGAATTGCAAAATTCAGTGTCCCGTCACATGAACAGCTCTAAACTGAACAGAAAACGGTTCCATTTTCATTTGGACACATAAATTTGTCTTTGCTAGATGAATGATTTCGATCTTCAAATCCTGCGCTAAACTCCAATTGAACGGTGAAATTTACTTTGCCGTTACTTTGATGTTTAATGTGCGTTAAATTTTATTTTATTTTATAATTTTTTTCTTTGTGTCACATTGAGAAACAATTACTATCCAAATATGGTGATGGCATGGATTTTCTGATGGATGTCCACTCCAGGATGGAGTAACATGTATAATTTCTTATGTCTTTATGATTAATAATAAAGTAGAATGTTTAAGGGCCTACATTGTATTATGACCTTAGGGCCATCCCTCTTTAGAGTAAACCTGGAATAAGATTCATTCCTTCATTTTCTTTTCGGCTTAGTCCCTTTATTAATCTGGGGTCGCCACAGTGGAATGAACCGCCAACTTATCCAACATATGTTTTACGCAGCGGATGCCCTTCCAGCCGCAACCCATCACTGGGAAACATCCATACACATTCATCCACACACATACACTTCGGACAATTTAGCTTACCGAATTCACCTATACCACATGTCTTTGGACTTGTGGGGGAAACCGGAGCACCTAGAGGAAACCCACGCGAACATGGGGAGAACATGCAAACTCCACACAGAAATTCCAACTGACCCAGCCGAGGCTCGAACCAGTGACCTTCTTGCTGTGAGGCGATTGTGCTACCCACTGTGCCACCGCGTCGCCCCGTGGAATAAGATGTGACACCTAAGTAATCACTGTAAGATAATGTTCGGAATTACGCACATGGTAATTTTTTAAGTCTATCTGTGTTTTAACCAATCAGGTTAAAGCTCCTATATGTATGACACAGTTAATGACGTTAAGTGAGAGTATAACTGTTGTTGTTTTGAGATAGGAAGCAGAGCGGCCTATGAACTCTTTGCAAGTGTTGAATTTAAAGTTTTTTGCATATATTCAAAACTCAGTATGTAAAAAAATAAAGTATTTGAAAAAACAAGCATAGATAAAAAATAGAAAACACTTTTTAGATTAATCAGTTGTCTGTGTTAATCTGGATCTCGGTGACAATTTCTTAAAGCAACACTATGCAAGTTAAGCCACGGTGACACTGCACTTTTTGCTCCATAGACTTCCATTTATACATATGCGAATGAGACAAACCAGAAACACAAGCTCATGCAACAAGTTTCACAGTTTGCTGCATTGGAAATTTCCAGCTTGGTGAACTCTGACCTGCGAAATCTTATCCCGTGGCAGCATTAGACCAAGATCAAAACATAACCTCTCTGTTCAGAAATGTAAAATACGGACCAATCAATCACTTTTTGTAATGTCTAATCATCTTGTTTAATTACGCCTATTCCCACTGTGCGTTTCTGGATGTGGTGATTTCCTGTCAAGCATGTTAATGCGGTGCTCGCAGGCAGTGCATGCCATCACTGCCATAGCATGTCTATTGCGCAGCTAAGGTCGCAGCTCGTTCTTGCAAAAGGACAAACCACCTCTGTTGTACCCCGCAAGACGGTTGACACTCGGGCAGATCTGAAGATTACGATGGGAGTCAATCCGCCGTCCTTGAGCTCCCAGACCACCCACTCCTCAGCACGCTCCATCCAAGCTTCGAGTGAGAGAAGCGCTCCATCCTCTCGGAAGGACGCCCTCTCACTCGATGACACAGAGGACCAGATGTTCATCGCTGCATCGGAGGGTGGGCTGTCATTATCTGACGAGGATCCGAACCCACATCCTCCCTCCGGGGTGGTGAGCGAGGCGTCGGATCTAGAGGCAGATATGATGGCCGTGCTTTCACGTGCTGCTTTGGCTGTGGGTCTGGAGATGGTTTATCCCCCAGCCCCACGGCTGGACTGACTAGATGGGTGTTATGTGGAGGCTAAGAAGAAGGCAAAGCCTTCCAAGCCTCCCGTCCCCTTCTTCCCAGAAGTGCACAGTGAGCTCACGCAGTCTTGCAGGACATCTTTCTCTGCCTGATCTGCGTGCGCTTCCACTCTCACCACCCTTGACAGTGGAGCAGCCCAGGGGTACGAGACGATTGCCCAGGTTGAGCGTGCCATTGCGGTGAGTTCCACTTGCGTGAGTTCAGCCAGCCTGGTTAGCACGGATGCACTGGCTCACAGCTGCCCTCGGGGCAATACACGTTCCCCCCAGGGAGCCTAATCGCGCAGACACTGTGCAAGGTCAGGGAGGACGAGGAGCAGGTCTTGCTAGTTGCCCCTCTCTGGCCCAGCCGGACCTGGATATCAGAACTCTCTCTCCTCGCGACGGCCCCCCCATCCCCCTGGCAGATCCCTTTGAGGAAGGACCTTCTTTCTCGGGGACAGGGCACCACCCACGCCCAGATCTCTGGAACCTCCACGTGTGGTCCATAGACAGAGCAAGGAAGACTTAGGTGACCTACCGAGTCTATTCACTGAATGGTGCACTTATCTCTGAGAGGACCCCCGGACTTGCCAGATCAGTGTTGTGCTTTCTTTCAGGATAGGTTGGAGCAGACGCTGTCACCCTCCACATTGAAGGTTTACGTTGCTGCCATTTCCGATCATCATTACAGGGTGGATGGTGGCACCATGGGAAGGCATAGCCTCATCATCCGATTCCTCAGAGGCGCAAGGACATTAAATCCACCCGCCCCCCTCTCATGCCCTATTGGGACCTCTCTGTAGTGCTTACGAGCCTACGTGGAGATCCGTTCGAACAACTCGACTCAGTATCCTTGAGATTTCTGTCCTTGAAGACAGCTCTGTTGGTCGCACTGGCATCGATCAAGAGGGTTGGGGACCTGGAAGCATTTTCGGTCAGTAATTCGTGCCTAGAATTCGGGCCGGGTTTCTCTCACGTGATCCTGAGACCCGGCCTGGAAATGTGCCCAAGGTTCCTACCACACCGTTTAAAGACCAGGTAGTGAGCTTGCGAGCGCTGCCTTCGGAGGAGGCAGACCCAGCCCTTTCATTGCTGTGTCCTGTTCGTGCTCTGTGTATTTATGTGGACCGCACTCAGAGCCTTAGATTCTCTGAGCAGCTCTTTGTCTGTTACGGCGGTCGGGAGAAGGAAAGTGCTGTATTCAAACAGAGGTTGGCCCACTGGATAGTTGATGCCATCTCCCTTGCTTATCGGAGCCAGAGCAAGCCGTGTCCCCTGGGAGTGAGAGCACACTCCACTTTCTTGGCCGTTAGCACGCGGCGCCTCTCTAACAGAAATCTGTAGAGCTGCGGGCTGGGCGACACATAATACATTTGCAAGATTTTATAATCTTCGAGTGGAGCCAATTTCCTCACGTGTGCTGGTGAACGCCGGTGAATAAGGAAATTCGGTTTGGTGTTGTAACTCGCTTTCTGGACCTTTCTCTCTCACACAGAGATACATGTGCTTTTTTCAATCTGTTCAGTTGAGTTCCCCATCTGGCGAACCCTACAGAGTTCCTCCAAGGACCCCAGCATCTGACTCAGTGGAGGAGTCAGGTGTTTGGCCCATTACGTTGTTGGCATGCCCACTTGGTCAGCCCGTGTTCTGGGTATAGGTGCCTGCTATGCGCGATCCCCACTGGCGATCACATATGCTTCACTCAGCCACGGTATAGTTCCCTCCTCTCAGGCAGGCCCGTGTCTTCCCTCCCCGCTAACCATCCTTCATATGCGTACTCTCCCTACTTAGGGTTAGTCCATATGTCTTTATGCCACCAGGTCTGCCCAATTGGGCAGCAGGTGGCCTCTGCAGGGTCCTCCCTATCGGGACTGCACGCTTTCCCAACATACTGTCGTACTTTTAAATTCCTAGAACTTAACTAGGTGTGTTTTTACGACTCCCCAAAAAATATAATTAAGCCTTAAATGCTTCACAGGTAAGTAAGGTAAGTAAGGGCCAGGGGACACGTTGGAGAGCTGCGTCTCTGGTGATGATGGTGCTGGCAAACCTCTCACCAGTGACGTGATAAGGGTCAATCGCGGTGGCGTTTTCCATACATTTCCTCATAGTGGAAGTTTTTCCACATAGAATTGAAGTTCCCCTCCCGCTGGGGAATGTTACGGTTACTACGTAACCCTCGTTCCCTGAAGGGGGGAATGGAAATGCTATGTTTCTTCGCCACAAGTGGTTGCGCCTCAGCTGACGACTTAGTTCGGCTCTTCAGCTAGAAAAGGTGTCTTTGCGATGCACGGCGGGCATCTTTATATAACAGATGATTGTAATTGCTGCAAGCTGTTCACGCTGACGCCGCCAACTCATTGGCATTTCATTGCCCCATTTTATTATCCTTTCAGATGATTGGCTTCTGACGAAATCCCCATAGTGGAAGTTTTTCCACATAGCATTTATTTTTCCCCCTCGGGAAACAAGGGTTACATAGTAACAGTAACGTTTCTAGTTTTATAAAACTATTGTTGCGCTTTTGTGTGGGCAGCCAAACTCACGTGGATTTGTTAAATAAGCTGATACCTCATTTGGAAACCATGTCTATCGACCAGGTAAAATAGCCTGTGTTACACTACAATTACACCACATAGCAGTCATAGCACCCTCTTTTAGCTCGTACCACTGAATATAAGTCCATCCAATACAAATCCGTGTTTGAGGTAGTTTCCAATTAATTTTTGACAGTGATAATCTTCTAAAAATGTATTGGTAATTTTTGTGATACAATTGCTGTCATTGTGTTTTCCACAAAATAAAGTTTTATTATTATTATTTGTATTTTTTTTGGAAGTTCCTTGGTAATTTTGTTAAACATCTATTATCATAGTATCTAATTTGGATTTCTACCGTACAGTATGTTGTGTGTTGTGTTCTTTGACATCAACTTGACCACAAATTTGCCTAGCTTAAACAAATACTAACATTTTGCACACATTGGTTTTTCTGAGGTCATTGAAACAAGTAATTTTAGCATTTTCAAATAACTTCCCTCTGCTATAGGGACCTAAACGAACAGTAGTAGTGCATGTGCTACTGCAAAAAAAGAAGAAGAGAAATAGGTGATCTGGCATCATGATAATTAGGGACCGAGCACCTGCGGTAGGCCCTATTGGAATTGTGTTGATTATTCTTCTCCGGAATGAATCGCTATTTTGAGGGTCTAAACATGCTCGAAAACTCACGAAACTTTCAAGCACAAGTACGAAAATTGGCACACACATCAAACATCCCAAAACCTACAAAAAAGTCTCTTGGAGCAAAATCTCAAACCCAACCGGAAGTTGGATATTTTTAACCTCCTCTGCCGAAAAAGTGCAGTTTTTGCCATTTTCAAGCGTTGTATTTGAACGAACTCCTCCTAGGGGCATTGTCATCTAAAGGCCTTGGCGATGTTAGATTGTGAAGATCTAGAGTTTTCGTTGAAGGGCGGGTCCGTGACGGCTTCTCAAACTTTGACGATTCGCCACGAGACAGGAAGTTGTTATAATTCAGGCATACATTGTCTGATCTGATTCAAAATCCATATGTTTGATAACAGTCCTGACCTGATCACATTTACATGCCAGATACAGATATAGCGCCAGCTGCTGGCAACAGGAAGTGACATGTTTTACAGTGTAAGATACTCCTCCTACAAATTTTATCACATCAAATCCATGTTCCGTTAGTTTAGTCCAAAGGCCTTTGTGATGTTAAATTGTGAAGATCTAGAGTTTTCGCCGAGGGGCGTGTCCGTGGCGGACTGAGAAAGTGCAATGCTTCGCCATGGAGGAGGAAGCACTTATAAATCAACCAAACAATATCTGATCTGCCTGAAAATGCACAGGTTCGATGAGATTCCTCTCCTGAAGACATCTACATGACAATATTGAGTCTCAGTCATAGCGCCACCTGCTGACAGAAGGAAGTTTGGCATAAATCTGTGATTTCCTCAAGTATTTTAATATATATTGGCTTAAATTATTATTGTCCACTGTTCTCTGTCATCCTAATGTCACCGGGTGGCGGTGAGCCTGGGTGCGAGGTCCCTTTCATCGCTGCTTGCAGCTTTAATTTTATTTATAATGCTGTGGGAAAGAGGAAAGTTAACATGACACTTTCCCAAAATACAACAGAGAAGCATTTAAAAACATATTCAGAAGTCTTCTATACCACTTCCCTTTGTGCTCTGTGGAGTCTCTTTATGCTTTCTTTCAGCTTTTCTGTCATGGATTTTTGACAGTGAATGTGTCTAAGACAGCCTGTAATGTTGAGGAGAATAAACACCCTCAGAGGACAATAAGACTCAGTGTTAACCTTCCTGTTGTCTATAAACAATCAGCAGAGCATGACCTTTCAAAAATGAAAGGTTATGAAGAACCAGCTTTGTTCAAACAGCCTTGTGTCCACTCCAACTGTCTACACGGTGTATCGCAACTGTCCGGTTTCAATGTGTTCATCTGATTTTTAGAAAGTTGGATTTGTGATCCAAATGTCACAGGATAGAGTCCAGACACTGGAAGAAATAGTACGTCTGATGAGTAAATAATCAGCTCTTTATTCCACCCTCAATACGATGGATGAAGCCACTGTCACACTAGGTTTTGAGCGTATGAAATTCTGATGTACAGCACTATGAAAAGGGGCAGGATAAATAAAAATTGCAGCAACATATGAAACTTGTCACACGAGCTTGTATTTCCGGTCAGCTGCATTCAAATGCATATGAATGGAAGTCTAAGAAAAGCGCAGTGTGACCGTGGCTTGAGGTGAGTCCCATGATTCCACAAAACCAACGAGGTTTACAATGATCCTTTCATAAGGCACACACGCAAGCAGCTGAAATTAATGACTTTAGTGTGTATTTATTGACCTCAACCAGCCTAGTTAAATAGTCTAAAATTGCCTTTTCTGATTGAAATGCACTTCAAAACAATGTAGCGTAGATTCTATAGACTTTCAGCATGTCTTTTGCAATCGGTGAAACAGATTATTTATTTCTGTTGAGCTCCTAATACCACAGTTACAGTTTAACTTGTTTTATTCTGCTTTTCATGTGGCATTTCATGTGGCATTAAAGTTGGCATAATGAAACAGATTTCCAGAAATTTTTTCCAATGCAATTTGAAAAGATTGTGTGTGCTTTGAAATTGTTTTTCATGCACTTTTCTGCTGTTCACACTTGACATATGGCAACCAAATGTTTAAAAGAAGTTGTAAAAGAGAAGTAAAAAGCATTTAAAATAACTGTGTGGTGCTTCTGACATGATGACAATTCTCAAAATACTGCTGTAAAAAAAGCATGTAGAATGACTAGTCTAGTCTGACAAGTGTTTCTTTCTGAGGAGTGAAAAACACTTTAATGTTGGAAAAAACATGGCTTTTAAATCAGTCTCTTTTGTCCACTTTTCAGATAGGGGACGGTCTATGTGTACTGTTTGTGGGCTTATTCTGATCTTTTCATCCAACATCCTGAAAAAAGGATTTTGTTTTTCATACATACACCACACTGAAGAAAAAAAACTTATATAAATATGCTGTACTCATTTTTGGTGAACATTTTCACTGTAAAAAAAAAAACACTGAGTAAATGTTAAAGCAGAAAATTCAGCTACATATAATTGATTAATTGATCAATACAAACATATTTTAATTACCTTTTTGTTACGCTCCCAAATACAGCAGTAACTGTTTACCTTGTACTATATTGTCTACATTTTACAAGTACCCTAAAGTTAAACTGTTGAGTTTTTTAACCATTTTTTAATCCATTCTGTCAATCTCCAGGTCTGATGGGAGAACGTTTAGCTTAGGATAAATCATTTAATCAGATTAGAGCATTAGCATCTTGCTCATAATTTTAAAAAAAAACGTTTAGATAATTTTCCTATTTAAAGCTTGACTCTTTACTATTTGTGTACTATTTTCTAGGCCAATATGTCTAAAAACTATACTCTCATTCTGACATAATAATCAGCTGACTACGCTGCAGCAGGCACAATGATATTACTCAGTGTCTGAAAATAGTCCACAGCACTAAGCCCTACACATGTACCACTAGTTAGAATCTGCTTAATATCACTGTGCCTGCTGCAGCATGGTTCAGCTGAAAGGTTCCTTGATTATTACCAGAGTATTTGTTTTTCCTACTATGGATGTGAATGGTTACAGGTTTTCATCTTTCTTTAAAAGGTTTATAACCACAAAATAAGATATTTTGAACAAATGTAACCAATAGCCATTATCTTAAATAATGAAAACAAATACTACGGAAGTCAATGGTTACTGGTTTCCAACATTCTTCAAAATATCTTGTTTTGCGTTCAACAGAAGAAAGAAACTCAAACAGGTTTGTGACAAGTAAAGGGTAAGTAAATTACATTTTTGGGTGAACTGCCCCAATTCAATTATTGCAGCTAGTGAATGGCTCACGTTGGAATAGTTTAAAATGTCTGCATACTTATGGTAACTAAAAGCACATGAATTAATGTGACACTAGCGAGTCAGTTCAACAATTTACAGCATTTTATTTTAAATGCATAAGTGTCCAGATTGCTGTCAAATCAGTTTTCCTCATCCTCTTAGGGAAATTGTGCTGTATGCTATTCATCAGGTGCTCCCAACTCTAAAGGGCCACTGTCCTACAGTTTATCGGATACACTTGTCCTACAGTTAACCTGAATAACGCATATCAGTACAATTCAGTACTATTTAGTCTCCAAATGGACATTAGCTCATTTCCCACTCTCCGTAAACAAGGAAATTAGCAATCATTTTGTATTATTTCACTGTCATTCTTGTTTCAGTGAAAACACCAGATACTTTGACTGACTGTTGAGGGAAAAAGAATTACTTTAGTACAAAATGCTTTGTGTGAAACCAGGTGTGAGCTGTGAGGAAGAACAGAGATTGTAACTGTGGGCTTATTGTTGATGCTTTACACAGGAATTTAAAGGGTTCAAAGAAGACAGAACGCGAGCAGAACATGAGCAGCAGAGCATGATCAAACAGCTCAACTCCCTCAAAAGAATCGCCAGACTCCCACACAATTAACTATTTAATGTAAATATTTTATAATTAAAAGGCAAATGTTATTAATGGAACTAAAATACACTTTATTTAGGTACACTTAGGCTGTGTTTACACTGGTGTATTTTTGTTTTAAAAAGATGTTGTTTTAAAAACGCTCCTCATCCAGATTGGGTTTTTTTTTTTTTTACAGAGTTTTACCCCATCCTCACTATACAGCCTAAAATATTCTGTCTGCATCTGTATAGTCGTGGCCAAAAGTTTTGAGAATTACATAAATATTGAAAATTGGAAAAGTTGCTGCTTAAGTTTTTATAATAGCAGTGTGCATATACTCCAGAATGTTCTGAAGAGTGATCAGATGAATTGCATAGTCCTTCTTTGCCATGACAATTAACTTAATCCTGAATAAACCTGTCCACTGCATTTCATTGCTGTCATTAAAGGACCTGCTGAGATCATTTCAGTAATCGTCTTGTTAACTCAGGTGAGAATGTTGACGAGCACAAGGCTGGAGATCATTATGTCAGGCTGATTGGGTTAGAATGGGAGACTTGACATGTTAAAAGGAGGGTGATGCTTGAAATCATTGTTCTTCCATTGTTAACCATGGTGACCTGCAAAGAAACGCGTGCAGCCATCATTGCCTTGCATAAAAATGGCTTCACAGGCAAGGATATTGTGGCTACTAAGATTGAACCTAAATCAACTATTTATAGGATCATCAAGAACTTCAAGGAAAGAGGTTCAATTCTTGTAAAGAAGGTTTCAGGGCATCCAAGAAAGTCCAGCAAGCGCCAGGATCGTCTCCTAAAGAGGATTCACCTGCGGGATCGGAGTGCCACCAGTGCAGAGCTTGCTCAGGAATGGCAGCAGGCAGGTGTGAGTGCATTTGCACGCACAGTGAGGCCAAGACTTTTGGAAGATGGCCTGGTGTCAAGAAGGGCAGCAAAGAAGCCACTTCTCTCAAAAAAAAAAACCCATCAGGGACAGATTGATCTTCTGGAAAATAGTATGGCGAATGGACTGCTGAGGACTGGGGCAAAGTCATTTTCTCTGATGAAGCCCCTTTCCGATTACTTGGGGCATCTGGAAAAAGGCTTGTCCGGAGAAGAAAAGGTGAACGCTACCATCAGTTCTGTGTCATGCCAACAGTAAAGCATCCTGAGACCATTCATGTGTGGGGTTGCTTCTCATCCAAGGGAGTGGGCTCACTCACAATTTTGCCCAAAAACACAGCCATGAATAAAGAATGTACTAAACAACCTCCAACAGCAACTTCTTCCAACAACAGTTTGGTGAAGAACAATGCATTTTCCAGCACCATGGAGCACTGTGCCATAAGGCAAAAGTGATATCGAAGAGGCTCGGGGACCAAAACGTTGAAATTTTGGGTCCATGGCTTGGAAACTCCCCAGATTTAATCCCATTGAGGACTTGTGGTCAATCCTCAAGAGGCGGGTGGACAAACAAAAACCGAAATAATTCTGACAAACTCCAAGAAGTGATTATGAAAGAATGGGCTGCTATCAGTCAGGATTTGGCCCAGAAGGTGATTGAGAGCATGCCCTGTCGAATTGCAGAGGTCCTGAAAAAGAAGGACAAACACAGCAAATACTGACTCTTTGCATAAACGTCATGTAATTGTCGATAAAAGCCTTTCAAGCGTATGAAGTGCTTGTAATTATATTTCAGTACATCACAGAAACAACTGAAACAAAGATCTAAAAGCAGTTTAAAAGCTAACTTTGTGAAAACTAATATTTGTGGCATTCTCAAAACTTTTGGCCACGACTGTACTTGTAGTCTCCAGGTAGTGGTCATACGAGAGGGCCTTGACTAAACAGGCAATGATGCACAAGAGTCCAAACAAAAAAGTTTGCATTTCAGTCCATCCGCACGAAACAGAACACCACGGAACATAACTGCAACAAAACTCATGCATTTTAAAACTAAAATGTGTCATGATAAGCATGCTTTTTTTTGCATTGATAGTGTAATTTAATTCAAATGCAATCAGTTAAATAGACTTAAGCATTAAATTAGTTTTTTTTTTCCAAGTATACGAAGTCAAGTAACAAGATGAAATGCTATATTAAATGCAAGCACCATGAGGAGCAGCAGGGGCGAGCACCGAAACTCTGTTGAAAATACTGTGATATTACTGTGGTAAATACATTTCTATATTTTAAAGACATGGCAAAGAACAATGTAATTTAAGGCAGTGCTTCTTGTCCGGTTTGAGACCCACTTCATATCATATCTCAATCAGGCATTGAAGATTATTGATTTTGAACTAATCTGATCTTGAACGCCACAATTTTATAATGGCATGACAGTTCACATTAAGCTATGAAGCAGAATATGCCCCATTCCAAACTTGCACTGTGTTTAGACTAGTGTGTTTTCATAAAAATAATTAGTTTTAAATTGAAAACATTTTTTGATTCCAGATTCCAAACGATACTTGTCCATTCACTGGGCATGAGCATATTTTGCAGCCATTCATTCAAGCTGTCTACCAGTTGTGTAAATTTCATATATAAATTGCTTGATGAACAGGGAATGATACACAATAGTCCAGAAGATCTGTCCGAGAGAGCGACTGTGGATAGCCATGCCTCCATTTATAAAAAGCTGCATTTTGGTCTGTTCACACTGAAATGGAACATCAGCATTTCCAATCTAAAACAGGGTCTTCAGCATTTTAAAAATGATGCAGAGTGGAGAGGACATGCATATTGAGAAAAGGAACATAGTCCCAATATTAGCTTGACTTCACTAAGTACCACTAACCACATCTTCTTTTGGCTGCATCTGTTCTCACTTTTCAGAGTCGTTTAACACAGGTCAGCTAAATATGATATGTGTGTTTTAGGTCAAACGTAACACAAATGTACTGAAAGCATTTGAACATTTAGCAGAAAATCACATTTTGTACTAATATAATAATATTTTTCAAAGGCATCAAAACTAAAGTAGCATGTCAGTATCAATGTACTATTATACAAAGGAGAAAAAAGAAACAAGGCATGCCTGTTCATAGCATCTTTTCCCACACGGTCTCCTAGTGTGTTATGTAGTCACCAAGCGTGAAATTGAACTATCCAGGACTGTAACCAATAGGAAGTTATTTAACCTAAAACGCTTAAGATGCTTTAAAACTGACATACCCAGGTCTAGGTTAATCGACTGAAACATCCGTGACAGGATATCTAGGTTTTTTGTTTTTTTTTTACACTCTGTACACATTAAGCTAAACATAAATCTACCTCGTATATCCGTCACATGCTAAATGAACAGTGGTGGTGTTTTAAAATGTATGAACTGGGCATCAAAATAAACTGTTGAACAACCTACAATTTCCTAAGGTTTTCTAGAATGCTGCACCTTTCATTCACTCTTAAAGTCCACCAAAAGGGGTCTGGTTATTCATTAAAGATAAAAACACAAAAGGAAAACGCAGAGTATCGTAATGTTCAATCAGTCTAACTCTGCAGCTGGAATGAATTTCCAGTTATTCTCTGAACAGGTTAAAGATCTGTATCTACACAGAGTATCTTAACTTTAAATAGAGTTTGGACTGAAAGACCTGCAGTGATCAAACCTTCATCAGCAAAAAGAATCAAAATGATGTCAAGGCATTCAATTCAAAAACAGGTTTCAATTATCAAGGTGTCATGGGAAACATTAAACTAAAATAAAATGCTTTAAAATGAACTCAACTTTGGGTTTGCATATGTTTGAACCCAAAGTGTCATGATAAGAAAGGATTATGGTGTGAATTACATTTTCTGCAGCAGGAAATTCACTTATACACTAAAAGCAAATGTTTATCAGAAGCACCTTCAGCAACTTGCAGTTCTTTCCCTGTATTTTAATGTCTACAGTATATCAGTGCATATATATTAGGATTGTACAATATATTGATTCAGCATCAATATCGCAACATGCAAATCTACAAAAGTCACATCACAAGATCTGCAATGTCAAAACCCAGTTCAGAACATGCACTTTGTGGAGTCAGCGCAAAGTTGAACTCTAATCTAATAATATGAAAGACTTTTATTCGGGTGTGTTTTTTAAGGCCTGTGACTGTAAGATTTCAAGTGAATTTAAACCATTTAGGCACAAGAAATTATAAAGTTTGCCACTTTAAAGAGGAGTGTGCTTAATTATTTAGGACAACAGAATAAAGACTATGCAGTGTTATTTTTAATTTAATTCTTTAATGTCTATGCTTCAATAATGTTATAGTCCAACCAAAAACCATAAAACGTTTATTTAATTTTTGACTTTGTTCTGTGGCAGTTTTTTCCAATATCGTGCAGCCCTAGTATATATTCATTTAGGCTAAATTAATAACTCCCTCACAGGTTTGTTCCTGAATGATTAGTTTTGAACAAATAAGGTAAATATTAAGACATTTTGTTTCTGATCCATATACTGACTGAATCTGTTGGATTTATGAGCTGCATCCAAAATCTTCTCTATTAAATAGAAGGGGAAAAGTGTCTAAATTCTTAGTATTCAAAATAGAGAAGGCAAAATTTCAAAATAGCAGAAAAATATGTCTTAATTGACATTACACAGTATTGACAGTACCTAGATGTCCTCCTAATTCCCAAACAGTAGGGGAAAAGTATAAATTCATATTACTCTAAATAGAGAAGTAATAAAGTACCATTAACTGTTTGTAACCTTTTGTAACCTTATTTAATTTGTCAGGGTTTTTTTATATATGTTGTCAGATTCCTTAGAATCAATCAAAATATGTTAATATTGAATTTTATTAGATTTAATAAGTTAAAAGATATGAATATGATATAAATATACCTAGCTGTAGAAAAAGCCAGATCCAATTAGTTAATTTCTATAAGATGGGTTTTTTAATTTCCGAGGGCAAAATTGACACAGCTCTGTACTCCATGCATTAGATGAATTAAAAAGAAACATTTAAAACACATTGGATTTATTGATATTATTGCATAAACCTTGTTCTTATTTGTTTTATTTGTTCAACTATCAAATATTAAACCACATAAAGTTTATTAGTTTAATTAAGTTAAAAATGTGTAATACAAATAGATTGAAATTTTATATGCAATCAGAATACATACATCTTATTTGTTAGGCCTAAAGAAGTTTTTTGAGTGCACACACTTCACTATGGGTGGGGGTTTTGTGAGTGGCAGTAAACAGTCACTTGATGCCTCTTACTGGTACAATTACATAATTGCAGAACTAATCATTTTTAAAATACCCATCGTACTCCACAGACAAACAAAAGAATTATTGCATAGTTTTATTTAAAAAAAACTCCCTCTGTCTATTACTTCTTCCCATGTACTGACTAATGTCTTGTATGTCAGTAAAAAGTGGCAAACCAACTCCCTGTTTTGATGGGAAGGAAAAAAAGAAAAGAATACCATTGTGTTACACTCCGATAGGAAAATAATACTGCCACATGCTGTTCAGCACAGAAAAGCTGAGCTTTGACCAGAGACACGATGAAAACTTTCCCACACCAAGAACAAAAGATAAACTCAAGCAGATAAAACTGATACTGTGTCCTTGCTCATTACTCTAAACATTAACATATTTAATCAAACTTTACCAATGCTTTTCAGTCATTCAGAACTTTAACTATAATAATAAATGAAATTTTAACTACTATCTGCAAGTTTCCCAGAGAAACCTTGCAAGAGGAGTAATTTTAATGCATCACAAAAAACTCTGATCACGAGATTTGGACTTCAGCCTAGATTGCATAATCATGAACACAATGAAGCTGTGACTGGGTTGTTTGCCATGAAATTTAAGTTCATTTCAGGAAGAATTTCAACTATTTAAACATTTGAATTTGATTTGTTAGGTGATTTACGTTGATTAAATGCAATGTGTGTTTATTTACCTGTGTGATTGGAGAACTGCACAGAGTTTATAGTGTCCACTTCAAAGCCCAGCACCTGTTACACACAGGTTACATGTTTTTAATACTGACATGCACAGCATGAGAAAATTACACTAGTTGTAATGTTCCAAGACGCAAACGAGTAAAACACCTCAAACTGCTTGATAACTAGCATTACGACTAGTTTGCATAATAGCAAAAGCCGCATTATCTTACCTGCAAAGGAAAAGTAGCAGATTTGTTTCCTACATAACCTCTCACAACATGACTCTGAACTGACAGAACTCTGCAGTCCATTGCTTTTGCTGATGATCGTTTAAAGCAAATCACAACTAACGTTAGCCTTTAATGTTTTATATGACACGCAAGCCTAAAAGACGAGTTTAAGCGTTTAAAAGCTTAAGAAATGGCAGACATGAAAGCTGCAGCTCTCCCTACGAGATGAATGGATGGGGCTTAGATAAGTTTTCTTGGGGGTTCAGGCATTTGCCGAAGACACCTAAGTGCTTCAGTGTGTTTACAAGAACTGGCCAATCGCGTCAGGGCAGAGCGGCTTCCTAAGGAGAATCCTGCCGTTGCAACAGCTCTTGCATATAAAGCACTTCTTTACATCTGCTAATAAATACGCCTGTTATAGCTTTTGCTACCATGTTTCATTACGTTATTTTTTTACGTAATCATTACATTATGTTAAATCATTTTAAGTTCTTAAGTGAATTAAAGTTACGTAGTCCACGTGAAGGTATTTCTGTTACATAATGAAAACAAATCTGAAAATATTTTCTTGCAAGATATGAAATCAATATTTCGAAAAGTTACTTTAGATTCAATTCACAGAAAACCTTTCTTGCAAGATTCAAAATAGCTAAATAGTTTTATTAATTTAATTTATAAGCAAACAACAGTGAAGGATACAATTAGAAATGAGAGCAAATAAAAATTGGAATCACAATCATATTTGTGACATATAAACTTCAGAGAATTCAGAAATATAACAAAACAACATTTCAGAATTGCAAGATATACATTTGAAATTGCATGGGAAACATGCAAGAATAAGTACAAAAGTCCAAATTGTGAAATATAAACTCAGAATTGTGATAAACTTGAAATTAGGAGATATATAAACTCATAAATGTAAAAAAACAAACATACATCAGAAAATACTTTTTTTAAGTTGTTTTTTTTCTTTATTGTGGTTGTAGAAATAAGAACTGTGTACAATTGTTCATAGACTCGGATGTTTACCACACTGAACACTTTATTGTCATGTATTTTTATATTACATTAGCAGCTAGTACATTATTAGCTAATATCAGAACAGTAGTTCATTACTGTTTTGAGGTCAAGTTTTAAGGTCAAACGTCAATAAATTACAAAATTAGTTAGATCCAAATGATGGACTCACTCATTGATGACCATCCACAACATCTGAACACTAAATATTCCTAAATACACCAGCATGTTCCCTTAACATCACTTAACTGCAGTGTGTAAAGACGTCATGGGTGATGTTTGATACTGCTGATAATACAGAAGATTTCATCATGTAGTCATGTCCAAAGACGCAAAAGTATATCTGTGTGAGGTCTTTCCATTGGGTTTATTTAGTCACTAAATGTTCATTTAGTAATAGATAGCCTATATATATATCTATGAAAGTGCTGACCCTGTGCATATTAAGCTCTGTTTACACTGAGTTGAGGACATGATGTTCATTTTTCACATCTGAAGAGGTTCAGATCACATTCAGCCACAGCTCTGGTGTTTTTAGAAAGGAAACTGGGCCTCAGATACCCTTTTACTGGTTTCACTGTGGTTACAAGTGTGCCAAAGGCCTACTGAACTTGGAGGCCAAACAGAACAACCAGACCAGACATTTGTGAACCTGATGCCTCTCATGGATTTGCCCAGGGTGCTTTTATGCTTTCTGTCTGTTATATTGCCATTCTGTGAACACTGTGACTGCACAGAAAAAGTTGAAGAGTCTTCAGGTGATCCAGCTGGAAGATTGAGACACTTGTGGCTGCTGTCAATGAGAGATGAAAAGATCAAAGAGAAAGGTAAGAGCAGCCATGATTTACAGCATTTTCCACATTCAGAGTAGAACACTAAACTAAAATGATTTTAGAAATGAAATAAAAATGTTGTATTTTAATGTAATTGTTTAACAATAATAAATACTATACATGTCATTGCTCACTTTCATAGTATGACCATTATTTTTTTTACATTTTATATATATATATATATATAGTCATGCTCATTCAAAATAAATAGAATAAGAGTTATTTTGCTGGTAATCTATCGAAAGTTTTTTTTTTTACATTTTATATTTTTTAGCTCTAATTTTTCCATTTTCGTTTACTGTATATAAATAATATATAGCGAATATATAAACAGTAATACAATTCTAACTTAAATGTCTATTTTGAACATTTTACAATAATCTCAAAGGAGAACCTCTTCTTTTGCTGGCACATTCATTCTGTTTTTAAGCAGCAGATAACGTTAATAAAAACATGTGGTATATTCTATCAGCTGTCAAACCACACATCATCTGTGTAGTTCTTGGATTATGGTTATTATACAAGGGAAACTATAAGGTGAACTAACAGCCCCTTGTGTGTCTCAGATACTGAATTGTCAGGCAGTGATGTATGATATGCTGTGTTATATTGTTAATGGAGAGCAACATCTTCTGCCATTACCACATTCCCAATGCAGCACAGCTTTCAGTGTTGTATTAGTCATTGTAAAATTCGCATGAACCGGAAGCTGCGACCGTTTTGTGACACAGAGAAATGGAATATTAAATGGAAAAACAGTGTGCGTGGCTTGTTTTTTCTACTGCAAGTTGATTGAATGTAGTAAAATAGGCTTTTCATTCAGAAAGATCAGGACAAGGGTTTGAGGAGAGTTATTACAACCTAACAGACTCCTCCAGTCCTCTAACCATTTCCGTTTGTTGTCAAAACTGACAGGTGGAAGGGCATTGTTAAGTTTATTATCCATGCCCAATACCTCAGACAGGCGTAGTCTGAGAATTTATCTGAAAACAAACATGAAGTGCATTTTCAGATTTCAATTTTAGATTACAATTGAAAGGTTTTTTCTTAATGACATGCACAGACGAATTGTAAACCACAAAACTAGCAATGTGAGCTAATAAAATCATATGGTTAGTTTTGATTTCATGTGTACTTTAAACAAAATATAATTCATTTTAGTCAACAATCAATATTTTAGAGTAAGCATTATATTATATGTATGGATTATCTTTCTGTTAACACTGAGCAGTAAATTAAAGCTTTAAGCCCCATGATTTATGTTTAATTTATAACAGCTAAGAGTGTTGTAAGATACAACGCAGAGTGTAGTTATAAATTCAGTGTAAACCATGGCTTCATGGTGATTGTTGATTTTATAAAATGGATGATCCATATACAGGGTTTCACAAAACAGTTCCCCTCCCATTCACATGTGTGCCAGTAATCACTAACTACAGCAGCAAGTTCAACACACGTATTCATGTGAATATTAAGAATAAAGCTGGGTTGAATAAATGTGGGTTGTTTTAATAGTTCCTTTGATCTTGATGTAATATTTTTATTTTTAGCACAAAAAACTGTTAATAAATGGGAATAATTGATAACAATAACAAAATAAAAAAATACAGACAAGTATGGTGTTTTGTGGAGGCAGAAAAACTTTTACAATATAAACAAAATTCTTTATTATTTAAACTACATAACTTTATTATGGTCATGGCCAAAAGTTTTGAGAATGACACAAATATTAGTTTTCACAAAGTTTGATGCTAAACCGCTTTTAGATCTTTGTTTCAGTTGTTACTGTGATGTACTGAAATATAATTACAATTACATGACATTTATGCAGAGAGTCAGTATTTGCAGTGTTGGCCCTACTTTTTCAGGACCTGTGCAATTCGACTGGGCATGCTCTCAATCACCTTCTGGGCCAAATCCTGACTGATAGCAACCCATTCTTTTATAATCTCTTCTTGGAGTTTGTCAGAATTTGTGGGTTTTTGTTTGTCCGCCCACTTCTTGAGGATTGACCACAAGTTCTCAATGGGATTACGATCTGGGGAGTTTCCAGGCCATGGACCCAATTTCAACGTTTTGGTCCCCGAGCCACTTAGATATCACTTTTGCCTTATGGCACAGTGCTCCATCGAGCTGGAAAATGCATTGTTCTTCACCAAACTGTTGTTGGATTGTTGGAAGAAGTTACTGTTGGAGTGTGTTTTGCTACCATTCTTTATTCATGACTGTGTTTTTGGGCAAAATTGTGAGTGAGCCCACTCCCTTGGATGAGAAGCAACCCCACACATGAATGGTCTCAGGATGCTTTACTGTTGGCTTTACACAGGACTGATGGTAGCGCTCAACTTTTTTTAAGCCTTATAAGCCTTTTTCCAGATGCTCCAAACAATCAGAAAGGGGCTTCATCGGAGAATATGACTTTGCCCCAGTCCTCAGCAGTCCATTCGCCATACTTTTTGCAGAAGATCAATCTTTCCTGGGGTTTTTTTTTTGGAGAGAAATGGCTTCTTTGCTGCCCATTACTGTGCGTGCAGATGCGCTCACACCTGCCTGCTGCAATTCCTTGAACCTCTTTCCTTGAAGTTCTTGACGATTTTATAAATTGTTGATTTAGGTGCAATCTTAGCAGCCACAATATCCTTGCCTGTGAAGCCATTTTTATGCAAGGCAAGTTTCTTTGGAGGTTACCATGGTTAACAATGGAAGAACAATGATTTCAAGCATCACCCTCCTTTTAACATGTCAAGTCTCCCATTCTAACCCAATCAGCCTGACATAATGATCTCCAGCCTTGTGCTCGTCAACATTCTCACCTGAGTTAACAAGATGATTACTGAAATGATCTCAGCAGGTCCTTTAATGACAGCAATAAAATGCAGTGGAATGTTTTTTTCAGGATTAAGTTCATTTTCATGGCAAATAAGGACTATGCAATTCATCTGGTCACTCTTCATAACATTCTGGAGTATATGCAAATTGCTATTATAAAAACTTAAGCAGCAACTTTTCCAATTTCCAATATTTATGTAATTCTCAAAACCTTTGGCCATGACTGTATATAGAAATAGACTATTTTCAAATAAGACATTTGTCATTCATGATCAGATTCCCTCCTGCATATTCAACATTATATAGAGCACAGATACAGTCTACTGCCACTGACATTCAGTAAATGTTTATTCTCACACAGAACACTCACACTAAATACAAGCATACTCAATTTCTCTCTTGAACATATTACTTGCATATTTAATTTTTACATAGTCTTCATTCTAACTTTAAAAGACTATAATAATGCTTGAATTTATGCTTATTATTCCAGTGATTATTCATTTCTGAATGTTGACTGGATTTAAAAATAACCCTTCATTAAAAAAAAACATATTTGCGCCCATAGTGACTTAATATAATGTCTTCTTATCCAAGCCCAAATAAGAACATTATTATGCTATTCCATCATTTAATTATTTTAATTTTACAGTGTATCTATCTCCTAACCCCACCCCAAAAAATTGCCCACCTGAGATTTATGTCAGCCCACCCATCTGTGGCTGGCAAGAGCCGGACCAGCCTCAGAATGGATCTAGTGGACTCAGGCACGGCTCCAAACGAATTGACGCTGTTTTTCAGTCTTCCTAAAGCACATAAACAGCTATTCTCTCAATAAAGTCCATGTTAGTCATTTAGCAACGAAGCTAGAGTCACTGGGCAGACAAAAGCCCTGCCCATCATGCAAATCTGTGTCTATTGTGAAGTGAATTTGACGCACGAAAGAAGCAGGTAAACTCAAAACGTTCATGCGTCTATTTACGCATGAATATCGCGATTTATCCGCAGGTACCGCGTCTGTTGTGAACATAGCATGAGAGTTTGCTGGGCTGAATGTTCTTCTTGCTTCTTGGGAACAAAAACTCTGTAGAAGTTCAGATTTAGATAAAGTACATTTGAAAGACTTCATCATTACACACAAAAAATACAAAACAAAAATTTAATTGTGCATGTTAGATGTGTTTAGATTAATATAATACCATTCTTTTATTTTCATACAATTCTTAAAGTCAAAACATGCCTCATTTTCTCATGATATGCATTTGCTTCAGGTCTTGCTCTTACAAACTCCTCCTAATCTGTTCTGATTGATCAGACGGTCCAGTCTTTTGCGGTTAGTCTACCATATCCATCTGACTGTCAGTGGACTTTGAATGTATAATTAATGATCACTATCACCTAACTTCTAAACACCCTGCACCTGTTCACCACCTGCTTCAGTTTATTTTTGTCCAGCCTATAACTCACTGCCTGAACAATAGAGACTCAAATCAGATCCCTCTGTGTACTCAAGCTGCATTATTGTTCTATAAACAACACCAGTTTCCACTTACCATCTGTCACCCTCTCCATATTGTGACGATAATATAATCATGCATAATACATGAATTTATGTGTTTACATAAGTATTTTATGTTGTCAAACCTAATGAATAATGATAATAACCTAATAAATGTGTGTCACTGGAGTCTCCTCTACCTATAGTTATGTTGCAACATGTTCTAAATAAATTGATACTATAAAGTTAACTTCGACTGATATCCTGTGGTAAATGTCAGTTTAGCATTTTATTTTTTATTATTATTGAGTACTTGTAATGTGTTTACACAAAAAAAATGTATATATATCAAACTACTTATTTAAAATGAGTTGGAAAAAACAGTTCTGGAATTATTTTTGGGATAACTTAATTGTTTTTCAATCCACTTAAATTTAAGTTAATTTAATCAGTTTGTTGGGAACCCTGCATTTTTACAGTGTATAAGTAAGAGTCATATGGGACACATGGAAGAGAAAAGAGTGTCTCCTACAGGTGGTTTGCCAAGTCCACTCACCGTTGTGGAGCACACTCGGAACTGCACAATGTTTCCCAGAAACATGAAGCACTGATAAAGTGTCTGGTGCATTTGGAGAGGAGAGAGCACGCCCACTCATTTTCACCACATTTATTCTAGTCCAATGTATTTAAGCATTTGCAGTAGTGATGTACAATAACAGGTCCACCTGCTGCAAAGTAATATATCACTTCATTTGCTTCTGCTGAACCATTTCAGTGATGATGAAATACCTCACAGTGCATAAATAGGTCACAATTAAACAGTTATAAAATTCCATGTGGAGCTGTTGTTTATCAAAGAAAAGACGTAAAGTCTATTAAAGGCAAAAAATACATCAAATACAAACCAGCCAGCTGGTGATCAGGGGAAATAAGAGCAAAACACAACAAGACAAAATCCAGAAGCAGCTCAATACACAAGGCAAAGGCTTAAATAGACAGAACTATAAATGAGGAAACAACTGAGAGGTGATCAGGGATGCAAAGAATTATTGGGTCATGAAGTCTAGACAGCACAACCAGCATTCACAAGTGCCCTCTCATGAGCAACACTGGCACTTTAGCTGAAGGCTGTGACAATATGTAATATATGGTTGAATGGAATGGCCTTCAGTGATATTCAACAAATAATTCAATGAAAAATTACCATTTACTCACTATTTACTCACCTTCAAGTGGTTATAAACCGTTATGAGTTTCTTTCTTTTGCTGAACACTAAAGAAGATATTTTGAAGAATGCTGAAAAGCTGTAACCATTGAAATCTATAGAAGGAAGAACAAATATGGACTTCAACGGTTAACAATTTTTAGCTTTCTTCAAAATATGTTCTTTGTGTTCAACAGAAGAAAGAAACTCAATCAGGTTTGGAACACGTGAAGGTAGTGTAAATGATAAGAGAATTTTCATTTTTGGGTGAACTATCCCTTTCATACGCAGGATCTGCACTATATTATGCGGTGTACGTCTGATCCAGACACGCTTTCAGCAATCAAAAACACAAGGAAAGATCTGTGACGCATTCACTGATAACAAAACCATGATGTGAACAGCGTGTGTTGGCATTGCTTTTACAAGATGATATGCATTTTTGCAATTTCAACTTACTGCTAACCATAGTTGTATGTATTACTATATTTGGAATTTAAAGAGACAGTTCACCCTAAAATTAAAATTATTTTTGGTGAACCATCCCTTTAATTTTATCCACATTTTTCTGACAATGATTACTGTGTTTCAAATTATGGGTTGCACTTCTGGTTTAGGGAACTGACATTCAAAAGAACTAAAACAGATTACTTCACTTTATAAGGTTAGGATACAAAGAATACAACGCTTTGTGCTTTATTTTAACATAGTATCAAAAGCTATGAGTGGTCAAAGCTCTGTGGACACAATGTTCACTGTGTTTTTACTTTCTCCAGATTACTTTCTCTTTGTATTCCCGTATGGTAATATTCCACATGTCTGTAATAACTATTTTTATTGAGTAAACAAATGTAAAACAGAACACAAAGTAAACCACTCCATCAGAATAATGGCCTGGTGCAGTTGCAATCTTAGCTGCATCCAATGCTTTTTAATGCACACACCTAACTCCACCCCTAATCCTCACAGTGAGGTTACTAGCTCCATTGAGTGCATTGTGTCTGACATTGCAAGTCCGAGACACATGCAGGTTCAGCTTGCATAATCAAGGCTGCATCCAGATACTATTGGAGAAATTACCCAGTATCTTCTCGCTGTACATTTTAGAAAATGCATTTGCTTATTTAATTTGGATAAACTGGTGAAGCTTAACGTTAATCCTTTTATTATTAGGCGGCTATTTTGCTTCCTAACAAATCGCACTCAATGTGTTAAGGTAAATACAATACTCTATCCAATATTAGTTTAACTAGTGTAGGTGTCCCTCAGGGTTTTGTGTGCTCTCCTATCATGTTTACTTTAAACACAAATGATTGTTTTACTCTGCATAAGAATAATTGCACTGTAAAATACTGTAATACTGAGCCTGCTGACGATAAATGAGGATATAAGAAAATATCGGGCTTTGTGCAGTGGTGTGATGTGAATCAACTTACTGTAAATGTGTTATATTATAGCAGACTAGGATATTATAGCAGACTTGAAAAGACTGGCTGATTACAGACCAGTGATTATCCACAGTAATGTATCTTGGAAAGCCCACACTTACGATTTCTGCTCAAAGACTATATTTTTTAATGAGTAAAAATCTCATGTTGCTGTTTTATCAAGCAGTCATTTATACCAGTATCCATTAGCATTTTAGGTAATAGTAATTACTTATTAAGTAATAGTAGTATTACTTAATAGTAATAAACTACATTGATGGTTATTTTTACATGTCTTTTTTCTTTGTTATATGTGGACTGAGTTCAACACATATGTGCTGCTTTGAGTCTAAAACAAATGTCCTGTAAAGAACAGCAAAGTAAACTCAACTCATTAAAATGTTCTTATTAGATTGGTATTAAAATATATTTTAATATCGGCACTCTTTGATGATCCCAGCAGGTGTGGAGCGATCTAATCCAGCTGAAGGCTTCATCACGCATCAGTTGCTGTATTGTCGTGTTGGCATTGGCTTTCATCTGCAGATCCTAATGAATGGCAGTGTGTGTGGTGTCCATGAGCCCTCTGAACACAGTATGATTTTTTTTAACCTTCATTAATACAGTGAGAACAAACCATCTGTTCATGTTCAGTTCACAGTACAATTGTTAAACTACACCCATTTATCTTAAATTTATTGCATCCATTTATGCCAGTTCTGTTTGTCTATTCCTTTTTGCCGTGCAGGTTTGCTGAAAGTGTTTGCTGTGAGGCCTGGTGTAGTGGGTATCTATGGTGAAAAGAGCCAGCTTTATTTGTGCATGAATCAGGAAGGAGTTGCTCATGGAATGGTGAGAAACGTCATCGCAACAGGATGGACACTGTAAAAAAACATCCTGCTTTAAAAAAAAAAAAAAAAAAAAAAAAAATGGCAGTTTTAAATATAGTAATATATGAAAAATTATATAGTAATAATGTAAACATTTACATAACAGCTTTTAATTTTTACCTTTTAAATCCCAAATATATATATATAGTTGAAGACAAAGTAGTATTAAATATTATATTATCATTCATTCATTCATTTTCATTTCGGCTTAGTCCCTTTATTAATCTGGGGTCGCCACAGCGGAATGAACCGCCAACTTATCCAGCATATGTTTTACGCAGCGGATGCCCTTCCAGCTGCAACCCATCTCTGGGAAACATCCATACACACCCATTCACACTCATACACTACGGACAATTTAGTCTACCCAATTCACCTGTACCGCATGTCTTTGGACTTGTGGGGGAAACCGGAGCACCCGGAGGAAACCCACGCCAACACAGGGAGAACATACAAACTCCACACAGAAACGCCAACTGACCCAGCCGAGGCTCGAACCAGCGACTTCTTGCTGTGAGGCGAACGTGCTACCCACTTCGCCACTGTGAGGCCTATATATTATATTATATTATATTATATTATATTATATTATATTATATTATATTATGTTTAACAGAACAATCCTTTTTTCACAGTATTTTCTATTATATTAATATTTATATTAATATACTAATATTTTTCTTCTGGAGAAAGCCCCATTTTTTTAAGGTTGGCAGTAATATATATGTTAAAAAAAACTGTAGTAATAATAGTATCAGCAACCCTAAGAAGTTTTCCATTGGATATAGAGCATGTTGTCCAATGACTTGCCTAATTACACTAACTTGCTAGTATCTGGAAAAATAATACTAGTAAAAACTAGTAAAACATTATATTCTTTCATCATGGCAAAGACAAAATAAAATATTTATTAAAACTATTATATGTAAAAATCTGAAAAATCTTCACTCCATTAAACTTCACTTGTTTGTATCAACAATTGAGTGTACATAGTGCCATGCACAAAATTATAGAAAAAAACAATTGTGGTACCATGACACAACAATAATACATTAAACATCAATGTAAAAACATAAAACACAACATTGACACATATGATATCCATAAATAACATATAAAATAAACCAAACGAATAGAGAAAAAAACATCAAATATTGGGAATGTCAGTTTATGGCTTTTCATTATTGTATATTATAAGATGACCTTTTTGTTTTACTACAGCATTTCACTGTAAAATAACAAGAAATGTGTGAGTAGCTTTATTACAGTTGTGGGATAGAGAGAACCAAAAATGCAGACGTAAAGAACAAAAACAGACATGAATAATAGATCACAAAAGGCACGGCTACTACACAGAGGTGTTTTGACATGAGAACAAAAGTGTTGGGAAAAGGGGAACAAAAGAAACCATGTTGAAACAAAAGAACAGTAAAATTGTAAAATTATAACGTGCAAAACTAAAATGAAATGTAGAATAAGAAACAATGATGTCACGTTCCAAAAGAAAGAGCGTTAATCAAAAATGCAAATATATTTTAAATTACATTGCACAAAATTGCAAACAAAATCTGTTTTTCTGCTCATATTTTAATGTTAGGGCCTTTTCCCCTTCACTATTGTTTCCACATTCTGCACTTGGAGGCCCTACTCAATACTAAGGAATTGCTGTGGTCTAAAACCAGGTGTTTCCGTTTCATTCTTCTACCCCTGTCCTGGAGAGTTTGGCTCCAACCTTGATCAAACATAACTAAACCAAGTAAGTAAGTTCTGAAGGAGCGCTTGGTTAATAAATACAGATGTGTTTGATCAAGGGTCCAGCAGAACTCTGCAGAAAGGTAACTCTCCAGGAATAGTAACCTGTTTACTTAACATCTACACCCACTACATCTTTGAACTTAATGCTTACAGCAAAAAAAAAACAACAACTGTATTTATTGTTGTACAGTGTTACAAAAATTATGCAGAATTTTTATGTTCTCAGTAGCCATAGCTGTAACTTGGGATTGTAAATAAGATGAAGGCAGCTCGACTTTAATAACTCTTTGTTGCCTCCGTATTATGGAGCAGCTGAGCTGAGCTACCTTCATGGTACGTAAAACACAAAATAATCACAAACTAAACTGGCTAGCTAGCAGCTAATCTGACTTCATGGATAAAGGCCCCTAAAGTTACATGCATGGAGATAGGAGATAGCAGAAATCATCTATAGTTAAAATGTATTTTACATCAGTTATTATTTAAAGGTCTGAAAACATACATGGTGTTGCTTTAATATGACAGTGTTGTGTGAAGCTTGCTGAACAAACGGCGAGTTTCAGAGTAGGTTAACAAAACCTGGTTTAGAGCAGTTTCATGATGCAGGATATAATTGTTCTCTGTTAACTCAGGGTTCAGCCCACAGTTTGTGTAATATTAATTGATATTAATTACAATAGAAAGGATTAACATCATTATAGCAAAATGTCTCAAACACTTGTAGATTGCATACAGGACTCTCAGTCTGCACCATCTACACTTAATGACTGAACTAGCTGGGTAACTCTTATGTCTATGTAAAATAATAGTCATTTAGTCTGTCTGAGAGGTGTAATCAACTGCATTCTGAAATAATAACTACAAAGGTATGCATTCAATTTTCCATCTTTTTTTGTTGTAGAAGAAGTTCTCTAATCAATGTCTGTTTAAAGAGCAAATGGAAGAAAACCATTATAACACATACTCCTCCGTGAGCCACACAGGCTTTTTCCTGGCTTTGTCAAAGCGAGGCCAGCTACGGAAAGGTTACAGAGTTGGCCGTAATCAGGCCTGCACACATTTCCTCCTTCTCAAAAAACTTGGATCACACTGAACTTTCTTTCAACACATTTTAGCATTAAACCTGTGAAAAGTTACTCCAAGGTCATTTTATTTTGGACACTTGTATATTTTTTATCACTTGAAAATACTGTATTCTGAGAAATTCCACTTGTTGCACTTAATCCATAATGGTGTCATAAAATCATCTATAGCAATGTGGGTTTTCTTTTTTTTTTTTTCTTCTCTCAATGTTAACCATGTTCAACAAGATCTGAAATTTTGTCCAAAAACTGTCAAATCAAAGAATTCATTTTTCATTTACATGTTTAAAATGCTTGATAAATGACCTTTGAATGTGTCTGTCATTTGTATCTGTTGTTGATATATGCAAAATGTATATAATGTTTATATGGTGTGTAATGAATGTTTATTTATTTATTTATTTATTTGTTAGCTTTTTTATCTGTGTATTGTGTCTATAATTTAGCTGAATATGAGATTATTAAATGCATGTTAATTTATTATTGTTTTGTTTTGTTTCATTTTCAACTGGCTTTAGTTTTATATTTTTAGTTTTTAGTCACTTTTATTTGATTTACTTTTTATATTTCTATTTAGCTTTCATTTATATTATTACTGATTAGTTTTAAGGTTCTGTTTTTCTTTCAGTTTCATTAAGTTTATTTTATTCATCTGATATTTAGATTTTATTGTGTGTATCTCAAATAACTAAAATTATCACGCAGACTTCAGGATTTTCTGGGTCCAATTTCTCCTTTAGATGTATGATTTCAATTCTGTGCTCTATCATTATGTCAATGTCCAAATTAAAGAGATCCACATGCTGAGTGACAGCGAGTGGTGGTGTTTTAAACTGAAAAAAAACCTCAGACTCCATACTGAATAAGACATGACAGGTAAAGAAAACAGGTCTCCCACAGACCTCTCCAATGACAACAGCTCCAAAACAAATCTAATGCTTCCTGATAGAAACAAGCATAAACTCCCACTACATGCATAATCAATGCATTATTGATGCCCCAATTCATGTACTGTCTTATTATGTTGGCTTAGTGCCTGTCTGTCAATCTGTCTATCAAATCATTGGTCATGTGTCTGTCAAAAGCAGGGGTAGACTTAGTGATTTGGGGAGCCCTAAGCAATTCCAGGTATGGGGCCCTAGCATTGAAACTCAAAACATTCTCTTTCTCTATAGATTTTTTTTTTCTCTGTAGTTTTATTTTTAAATAAACTGCATGCTAAAAAGTATTTAAATAAATATAGAAAAAGTATATAAAATATTTAAAGTATATTTGATATATTTTAGTATTTAAAGGAGCCTTTATTTTCTTAATGTTAAATTAAATGCAGAATTCACAAATAAAAAACAAGTTCACAAACTAAACATGTATAGTTTATGAGCCATTTTTGAGATTAGATTTTAAAATAAATAAATAAAAACAATTCATCAAATTTAATTCACAATCAATCAAACTAATCTTTTCACCACTTTTCATATGAATTGAATAATTGTTGAATTGGCGGTCGTCACTGTTCACTCGGAAATGTTATTTTATTTGAACAGACCGTCTCTTAAGCTTACAGCGGTCATCATCTGACAGGTGATTTGGCCAGAAAGCAGGATCGTGGAGGTAGCGGTTTTAATTGTTTGTCTTATTTCTATGTTTTTTCCCAAATTTCTCAAAATTCTCACTCTTGCACACTCTACCTACCTCTACTCTGATTGCTGGCAGACTGGCAGTGTCTTAAACCGCTCACATCTCGCACATGTGCAGTACGGAAGGAACATTCCAGTTTTCATGGGGGCCTCCGGTTTTGAAAAGAAGTAATCGCTTTAAAATCTTAATGGCTATAGACAGATTTTACAACATATGATAGAAAATTTATAAAAGAGCTATATGAAAAATATAAGCTTCTTGGCATTAGTCTGGCCCCCCTAATTCCCCGGGACCCTAAGCGGCTACTTACCTTGCTTATTGGTTAAGTTCGCCTCTGGTCAACAACCAGCAGTAGGTACTAGATTTTGCAGTTTTAAGATAAAATATATTACTTAAACTAGTTAGAGTTTCAGTATATATTGTAAAAAATATTTCAAGTTTTTCAAAAGGTTGTGTTTTCTCGACATTTTAGTATAATAATATTTTGTCTGAACTGGCGATGAAAAGTTTCAGTAAACATACCTGTTAATTAGCTGTCAGAATGTTTTTTAGGTTTTGCATTTTTAAAGGTTTATGTAATGTTTTATGCAATATATTGTTTAAAACTAGTAAAAATGGAAATCTTAGAGGTACCATGTTAGCTTGAGTATTTTTATTTATTTAAAGAGCCCCTATTATGGGTTTTTATCACCTTCCATGCAGTGTGTAACACAGATGATAACATCCAGCTGATGTTTAAATCTGAAAGTGCACCATGTAAAAAAAAAACTATTGTCTCTTAAAAAAAAGTTAACTCACAGTTGTTTAAATAATTTGCCATGAATTGAATCTTTAGCTGTTTCATCAAGAAGTCTGATTAAAACATTGTCCCGCCCACATGTTACATCCACAGACTTGGAAACACAAGACTATATTGATGTACCTGAGACTTTGTCAAACCTTGACAGGGACTTTGTCAGTACACAATGGACAAGTTTCGCCTTCCTCTGGGTCATAACCTGTAAGTGTGATTAAAATAGTTGCCTTCTTGTTAATTAAGTGTTTTGTGCTCACTTTACACAATTTGTACTGTATCTCTCTGGTTAACTTAGTATGGGGCTATTTACATATAACATCATTTTCTGTGTTCGCAATTCCATGGCATGTATTGTTGCTAGGCCACCATCAGCTGTACTTTCATATGTGATGCGGAATGAACTGCGTAATTAACCCCTTCACTTTTGCTTTTATTTCAATAGTTTGAATCGCACCAAGCAGAACACACTTTCTGTGAGCTTGCATATGTTGCACTATCAAAGTTCAAAATAGGTAAACTTTTGTGCCGCTGTGTCTAAAACAAATCGAGGTTAATAAATACCTCAGTGCCACCTACAGTCACAGTGCAAGGGAGGAAGATCTTGGGCCATGAAGGATCTTGATAACTCCACCAGAATCTACCTCGGCATTCAATACCAAGGAACCAATGTTAAAAGAAGTTGAGGAGGTTGTGAAAGCTGCTAGAACTAGCTAAGCACCAGGCCCCAGCGGAGTGCCATATGTTGTTGTTTACAAGAGATGCTCTAGACTCTTGAAACAACTTTGGACAGTCATGTGGAGAAGTGGGAAGGTGGCACAACAGTGGGTATCTGGATTCCAAAAGAGGAGAGCTCAAGCACCATCGAGCAGCTTAGGGTCATCTCACTCCTCAGTGTGAAGAGGAAGATATTTTTCAGTATTGTTGCCCAGTGCATGACAGAGTTCCTCCTGAAAAACACCTACATTGACACCTCTGTGCAGAAGGGGGGGAGTCCTAAAGGTTCCAGGATGTATCGGGCATACAGGAGTCTTTACCCAGCTGATCCAGGAGGCACGTGAAGGCAAAGGAGACCTGTCAGTCAATTGGCTGGATAATACCAATGCCTACAGGTCTGTTCTACACAAGTTAGTGGAAACATCGATGGACCGGTACCATGTTCCAGGCAAGATCAAAGACTGGACTATTACAGCTGCTTCACTCTGAGAGTTACTTCCGGAATAGAAACATCTATTTTTCATCAGCTTGAGAAGGTCATTATCCCTGGATGCACAATTTCTGTGACACTGGTCTCCATGAATATGCTGGTAAAATCAGCAGAGGTAGAGTGTAGAGGCCCATTCACAAACTCAGGTATGTAGCAGCACCCTATCAGAGCATTTATGGATGATCTGACAATGACTTCAACATCAGTCCCGGGCTGTAGATGGATCCTGTAAGGCCTTGAATGTCTCATTAACTGGACCCAGATGAACTTCAAGCCTGCTAAGTCCAGATCTCTGGTTGTGAAGATGGGGAATATTACAGACCAGCATCGCTTCTCACTGGGAGGCATCCAGATCCCATTCGTGGAAGAGAAACCATTTTAGAAACCACTCATCTACTGCAAAGCCTCAGCAGCACTGCCTTGTATGGGAGGAACAGATAGCTGAAGTTGCCCTTCAGTAGTCTGAGGGAGGAGTTTATGGTTACCCGAGCAAGAGAGGAATTGCTGTATAGGGACTCCAGTGACATCAAAGTTTCAAATTCAACATATACGCTACGATGTCATTTTGCACAAAATCAAACCAATGAATTTAATTCTTACCCTCAATCCCTTTTTCATTCTTTTCCTCTTCCAGTAGCTGTGCTGCATACCCAAGCTTGTAGTGACATCAGCATGATCTGCTTCGGCTTGTTCCATTTCTTTGCTGGTAGCAGCTAGAGTCTTTTGCAGTTTATCAATCTCCCTTTGGCACCTTGATCCATCTCATCTGACTGTTCTGGTCATTCTTGAGCCTCCAGTTCTAGCTGATTGATGTGGGATTGCACACGTCAGCTTGTGCTGGAGCTGGGCAGAGTGCCTGTCACTCAGCTTGAGGGTGGCAATGAGAATGTGACTCAAAGTACCTGTGATCTTGGCTAGGTCTTTGTGACAGTAGCTTTGGCTTGGGTCTTGCTTCATAAGGCTGGTTAGGTTCTCATCCAGCTGGTCCTGTGTCCAATGCTGCAGCATTTCAGCAGCCTTAGGGAGGAGGCTATCTGTTGCAACACTTAGCCATGTTTCTAGGTCTATCCAGTGGCCAGTAGGGTCTGAGAGAGAGAGAGAGAGAGAGAGAGAGAGAGAGAGAGAGAGAGAAGAAAAGCAAAACAAAACAAATGGCAAAAATGTGTCAGGGTGTAATATCAAATATGAGCTAATGTTGAGTGTGGAATAAACAGGTGGGTGTGGTTCTCTGTGACTGTGATCTTCTGCTGGGTGTGCATCTAACTTGTAGTCTCTGTTTGGACAGTCAGTAAGCACACACAGTTAGAGAACAGAGGAAAAGAGGAAGAATGATAAGGAGTAGAGTGATAACTGGCTCCTTCACTCTGCCAGTGAGTCTCCACATACTGTGTATCCTGTTTCTAGAGTGTGGTGGCAAACTCAATTTCTTTAGGGGCGTAGATCTTGGCATTATATTGGGGGTTGCAAGAATAAAACATGGTCTGCTTGTTGGTGAAGGGTGGTGTGTATTATATTTGGTAAACAATACAAATAATTGCGTTTGATTTGTCTCAGACCCTACAGCATGTGCCTTCAAATAGTGGCACACCTGTGGCATTGTGCTGTGTTATAAACCTGCACATTTTAGAGCGATCTTTTATTGTGGCCAGCCTAAGGCACACATGTGCAACAATCATGCTTTCTAATCAGCATCTCGATATGTCACACCTGTGAAGTGGATGTATTATGTCGGCAAAGAAAAGCACAGTAACAAAGATTTAGACAAATGTTTGAACAATATTTGAGAGAAATATACCTTTTTTGTACATAGAAAAAGCTTTAGATCTTTGAGTTCAGCTCATGAAAAATAACAGATATCAATAACACAACCAAAAGTGTTTCCTTTATATTTTTGTGGAGTGAATTTCCATTGGTTCAATATATATAAATATATATAAACTGTAATAAACTGCAATATTTTGAAATTTATATATTTCATAAATGTGAAATCCTAACATGAACTTGTATGTCATATATGTAATTTGCTTATATTGCATATATAAGATTTCTTAATTGGTTAAAGTCTACCGTTTCTATATCTTCACATATATCTACCATTTTAAAAGGCCCTCAATCATCCACCTCTGCATTTGATCATGGCCTCTCTGTAAACTGAGCTGTACTGAGGGAGATGCTGTGGTCACCTGATCCCCACATCCAACTCCAGCGATCAGATGTCCCACTACCAGTAAGAGTCTGTGTTAGTCTGTAACTGACAGAGTAAAGAAGACCAGAAGAGAACCAAAATGACCAGATCAACTCAAAGACAAAGTATCAAGCTAATCAGACAGCATGGACCTGTACTCTATTAGGTAAATTAGACATGGTGAACTTGTGTTTTATTCATGCCAATATCAATTAATCAGTCGCTGCGTAATTCTTGTATTCTTCTGCTATGTCCTTCCACAGAATAGCAAATCGGAAATCAACTGTAAGTGTTCAAGTCCTGCTGCTTAAATGAGTGTATGAAGTAAGTCATGGCTAACCCAGAGGAACTGGAGTCTATGGCCGATGTAGATGTTGGGGCTGATGTAAATGGAGAGTCTGTTCCCTGTATAGAAAACACACAAACAAATGGTCAGGTAAGAGAACCAGAGAACAGCTTGTTTATGTTTGCATACACTAATGAGGCTGTAAACCACACTACTGGTCATATGCACTGAAAAAAATGTATAGGGTTTACGTTGAAACCATTTTCCCTGAGAAATCACACAAATGTAAATCACACAAATGCTTACAAAGAACTGGCAATTACATCAATACTACAAGCAAGTCTGTCTTGGTTATGTGCCTTATAGGTTTGTTGTTGTCAGTGTTGCCAGGTCTGCGTTTTTCTGTAAGAATTGTGCTACTTTTACACTTTGGATGTGTTTTTAGTACATAGGTTTAACCAAAGAGTTGTGTGTTTTATTATGTAGACCTGGCAACCCTAATTTGTTGTTAATAACTTAAAGTCACCATGAATATGAAGATAAGATTGTCCTTTTTTCGACTACTGTGAAGTACATTCACTTGAAACAATCTTGAAATGATAAAAATATACGCCGGTGCAGGATTTCGTTTTTTGGGAACTGATTGGATTGTTCAAAGATGGGTGTTGCTAACAAAATGAAGGAAGAACTATTTTGACAAAACTACTAAACTTTGATTTCATGTGAACTTTATGTGCATCCTTACACAAAAATGATGCACCAAAAATTTAGAAATGTTTCACCTTTTGCATTTTTAGTTATCTGTTATGCATTAAAGCAATGACGAGGAAACTAAAAACGGAACGGTTACTACATAACCCTCGTACCCCGAGGGGGGGAACAGAAATGCTATGTGGAAAACGGGATATGGGGATTTCGTCAGAAGCCAATCATCTGAAAGAGTAATGAAACGGGCCAATGAAATGCCAATGAATTGGTGGCGTCAGCGTGCACAGCTGGCAGCAATCACAATCAATTGTGTATAAAGATGCCATCTGTGCACAGCAAAGACACCTTTTCTAGCTGAAGAGCCGAATTACAGCTGTCAGCTAAGGTGCAACCGCTGTGGCGAAGGAACATAGCATTTCCGTTCCCCCCCTCGGGGAACGAGGGTTACATAGTAACTGTTCCGTTCCCCAGCGGGAGGGGAACTTCAATGCTATGTGGAAAATGCCACAGCGATTAAATCTTACCACGTCACTAGTGAGAGGTTTGCCAGGCTCCGGCGTGAGCGCACCATCATCACCAGAGACGCAGCCCTCCAACGTGCCCCCTGGCCCTAACTTACCTTACTTACCTGTGGAGCACTTAAAGGCTTATTAATATTTTTTGGGGAGTCGTAAAAATACACCTAGTTAATTTCTAGGAATTTTAAAGTACGACAGTATGTTGGGAAAGTGTGCAGTTCCGAAAGGGAGGACGCTGCGGAGGCCACCTGCTGCCCAATGGGGAGACCTGGTGGCACGAAAACATATGAACTAACCCTGAGAAAGGGGAGTACACATATAAAGGATGGTTAGCGTGGAGGGAAGACATGGGCCAGCCTAAGATGAAGAACTATGCCGTGGCTGAATGAAGCATATGGGATTGCCAGTGGGGATTGCACATAGCAGGCACCTATACCCAGAACGCAGGCTGACCAAGTGGGCATGCCAACAACGTAATGGGCCAGGCACCTTACTTCTCCGCTAAATCAGATGCTGAGAGCCTCGGAGGAACTCTGTAGGGTCCGCCAGATGGGGAACTCAACTGAACAGAGTGAAAAAAGTGCACGTATCTCTGTGTTAGAGAGAAAGGTGCAGCTAGCGTGTTTCAACACTGTACTGAATTTCCTCATTTACTGGCTTTAACCAGCACACATGAGGAAAATCAGTTTCACTGTATTCAGTGTCACCCAGCCCGTAGCTCTACAGATGTCTGTTAGAAAGGTGCCGCGTGCTTATCCCCATGAGGAGGCGATACTCAATCGAGTGCGCTCTCACTTCCAGGGGACGTGGCTCACCCTGGCACCAAAGCAAGGTAGATGGCATCCACTATCCAGTGGGCCAACCTCAGAATGGATACAGCACTTCCCTCTGCCAATCATAACAGAAAAGTAGCTGCTTAAAGTCGTAAGCTATAATGCGGTCGCATAGCGCAGATCGCAACCGGAACACAGCAAGAAAAAGGGGCTGGGTCTGCCTCCGTCGTGGGCAGCGCTTGCAGGTTCACTGTGTAGTCTAAAAGAAGCGTTGTAGGAACCTCGGGCACCTAGGTGGGCCGGGGTCTCAGGAAAACGTGAGAGTGGGCCGGTCCGAATTGCTGGCACACTTCGCTGACCGAAAATGCCTCCAGATACCCAACCCTCTTGACTGATGCCAACACAACCAGCAAAGCTGTCTACCTGGACAGAAATCTTAAAGATACTCAGTCGAGTGGATTGAGCAGAGCTCTCCTAAGAAAAATCCTAAGAAAAATCTCCTAAGAAAAGTGGGTATGAGAGGGGGATAGAATTTAATTAATTATTTAGTGTCTCACGCCTCTGGGAACTGGTGATGAGGCGATGCTTTCCCAGCGCGCCACCATCCCCGCGTCCTTAGAGCGGGGATGATCGTAACACTAACCCCTCAGTGCGGAGGAGACAGCCTTAGCTTCAGCCAGCTGAAGGAGGATAGCATCACACTGATCTGGCATGTCCGGGGTCCTTCACGGAGAGAAGTACACCACACAGCAAATAGACTCCACTTTAGGAAAAAACTCACTGGAAAAAATGCGTATTACGCATGCCACGGGGCCAGCTGTGTAGCCAGCACGTGTTTCCCCTCAAGCACCGGTAAAAAACGGTGTAGCGCAAGATACACTGCCAACAGCTGTAGGCGATTAATATGCCAATCGACTCTCTCAGACAGGTCAGCACTTTTGGGGGAGGCGCGCTGTCATGGTGATTGAGTCCAGCTCCAACCCAAGAAAAGAGATGATCTGTGAGCCCAATCTTTTCTCTGTTGACCCGAAACCCTAACAGGTCGAGGTGCCGGAGCACCCTGTCCCTGTGCATCACCAATTAATCCTGCGTGAGCTAAGAAAGCCAGTCATCAAGATAATTGAGTATGCAGATGCCCGCAGGCCAAAGGGGCGTTAGGACATTCTCTGTGAGCTTGGTGAAAAACCTGCGTAGACAGGGAGAGCCCAGAAGGGAGGACTTTGTACTACCATGCTCGACCCTCGCACACAAACCACAAAAACTGCCAGTGGGGTGGGAAAATGGAGGCATGAACATACGTGTCCTTCAGGTCTATCGCTGCAGACCAATCGAGGATGTGCTTCTGCATGAGCATTCTGAGTGGCTGCTTGTAAGGTAGCGGATCAAAACGCGCAGAATTTAGGATTGGTCATAACCCACTGCTCTTTTAGGGTATGATGAAGTACAGACTAAAAGCCCATACCTCATCTCGGCTGGAGGGACCAGCTCGATTGCGTCCTTTGCCAGGAGGACAGCAATCTTCTCGCACAAGACAGGGGCGGATACAGGGCTGACCTTGGTGTAATATGCACCCGTGAACTTGGGGGACCGTTTAGCGACCTGAATCGCATAGCCGAGTCTAATTGTCCGAATGTGCCATCGCGACGGGCTGGGCAGCGCTGGGAGGTGCGCGTCCTGAGGAAGAGCGAAAGATAAGAGGTTAATCTTAACTTCGTCCCAAGAGCCCACAGGGCGGCTGGGAGTGCGAGAGAAAGGAGCCCGTCCTCTGGCACTCTCGGAGCCTGTGGCGAAGAGCACCAATACTGCGAGCTGGAAGGCATAGCGTCCCATACTGGCAGTGTTCGGGCTGTCACATCCGGATAGAGGAGAATTGCTCTTTATAAAATTTGGTAGCCATACGACCAAATTTAATTATATGGGTGTCTCTGGCCCTCCACCAGGGAAAGAGCAAACATCCTTTTCTCTGAGTGGCCTGTCTCAGAGACGCTTTGCGGTCCGTACCGGACATAGGTGCTCAACACTGCCGTTTAACAGGGGAATGGACAGGGTGGCGGAGCTGATTTTGGAGCCACAGACGAGCACCCTCGGCAAGGAGGAGCCAAAGTGGATGGTTGATTGGGGAGAGCATTTTTAAAAGCTCGCCCATCGCACTTGACTGCTCTTTCACTGTGGTGAATTTCTGGGTGAACACCCCCTCTGTGTCGCCGAACAGGCCAGCCCGGGATATGGGTGTGTTAAGAAAGCGAACTTTGTCAACGGCACGCATATATGCCAGGTTTTAGCCAGAAGTGGTGTTCCTGGTGTTCACTACTGTGGTCATCGTCCTTCCCAGGGCACTCACAGCCAACCTGGTGTTTCCAGAGCAAAGTCGGTTGCAGTGCATAAGTTAAGCCTGGGTCGGAACCTTCCTCGTGCCGCTAGCCACGCCTGCGCCAGCCATAGCAAGCAAAACGGAAGCAGCCTGGCCCACAGCAGTGTAGGCTCTGGCCTCGAGGGACGCAGATATCCTACACGCTTTGGATGGGAGCCGAGGCTAACCACGGCTCGTACCCCCTGGCTGCTCCGTTATCGAGGAAGGTGAGGGCGCAGTACATGCAGACCGGGAAGAAAAAGGAAACCTCAGCGCTGCGTGAACTTACTGTGCACCTCCGGGAAGAAGGGGACGGGAGGTTTTGGAGGGATCAACCCCTTCTTATCCTCTACGTCACACCCCTAATCGGTCCGGCGGCGAAGCTGGGGGACAAGCCATCTCCAGCCTCGCTACAGAAGCAGCACGGGTTAGCATGGCCATCATCTCAGATTCTATATCCGGAGCCTCGCTTACCACCCCTAAGAGAGGAAGCGGGTCTGAATTGTCATCAGAAAATGACAGCCCACTCTCCGATGCAGCGATGAACATCTGGTCCTTGGTGTCAACGAGTGAGAGGGTGATCATCCCGGAGGATGAAGCACTTCTCTCACTTGAAGCTTGGATAAAGCACGCTGAGGAATGGGGGGTCCGCAAGCCCGAGGGTGGCAGATTGACCCCCACTGTAACCCTCAGATCTGCCCGAGTGCCAACCGCTACTTGCGGGGGACAACAGGGGTGGTTCGCCCTTTTGCAGGAGTGAGCCGCGATCTTAGCTGCGCAACAGACATGCCATCGCAGTGATGGCATGCGCTGCCCTCAAGCACCGCATTAACATACTGAACCCCCAGACATGCAACACAATACTGGTGCCCATCATCCGTGGACAGGGAACCACCGCATCCAGAAACACAGTCGGCATGATGTCTTTAAAAAGACGCACTGCATGATCGTGTTGCTCTTTTAGGAAACTTACTATACTCACTGCTCTAGAAGGACAGGACCAGAGAACGCCTGGCAAGGGAGAATAGCCCAGCTCGACCGTCTGCCTCTGAAACAGCCTGTTCAAACACCGGCAGCTTTCTCGTTCTTTCTCTCTCACTAAAGGAGGTTTAGAAGAACCCGAAGACTCTCAGTAGTTTGTTCGGCTCTGAAAGCAAAAAATCTCTTTGCTGTGCACAGATGGCATCTTTATAAACAATTGATCGTGATTGCTGCCAGCTGTGCATGCTGACGCCGCCAATTCATTGGCATATCATTGGCCCGTTTTATTACTCTTTCAGATGATTGGCTTCTGATGAAATCCCCATAGTGGAAGTTTTCCACATAGCATTGAACTTCCCCTCCCGCTGGGGAACAATAGTGATAATAATTCAAACATTTTATCAGGCATGACAGGCTAGTAGATTTAAATAAATGAAAGTTAATCTACCTATTACTTAAACTAACCCTGAAAATTATATAACTATGACAAAATTTATAAAAATCTATAGTTACAACAAAAAATTATCTATAAAATAGAAATTAATTAAACATATGAATTAATTAAAAAAAATCTATTAATATTTATATGTAAAAAATAAATAAGCTTCCCATTGATGTATGATTTGTTATGATAGTACAATATATACAAAATATACTATACTAGCATTTGAAAATCTGAAATCTGACGGTTTAAAAAAATAGCCGTTAAAGTTCCAGATTAAGTTCTGAGCAATGCATATTACTAATCTGAAATTTTTATATTTTACAAAACGTCATAATGAAACATAATCTATCATTTATATTATAATCATGTTTTTTAATTGGCAAAAAAAAATTATCCATACAATATATTTTTAGTTATTGCTAAAATATACCTGTGCAACTTGAGACTGGTTTTGTGGTCCAGAGTCACAAATACCAGTTCTTAATGAACAGATTTTTGTTCACTTTTGAATCTTTCACATACACTGGGGAAACAAGTATTTAACACGTTCAAAAAATTAACAAAAAACATGTTCCTAAAGGTGATGTTGACTTGGAATTTTCACTGGATATTGGTAACAACCAAAGAAATCTATATAGATAAGTAAAACAAAACTAATTAGTTTACAAATTAAGTTATGTGTAATAAAATTAAATGACAAAGGTATTCAACACATGAAGGTATTCAACAAGGAAAAGGTATTCAACACATGAAGAAAGGAAGGTGTAGAAAGGCAGTGAAAGCCCAGACAGCAGCTGGAATCTCTCAGTAGTTCTTCAGCAACGCTCTGCCCTTCCTCATTGTAAATTAATATTATCTGCTTCAGTCCAACATCTACATTACCAGGATGATGAAGATGAAACCAGGGTGGACATTAGTTTGTATTGTTTGGTGTTTTGCCTAAATCTGGTTCAATTCCATGTCAACAGCTCCTTTAATAATATTATTCCTTGGAAAAAACATGACGTGTTCAATATTAATTTCCCCACTGTAGGAAACAGAGGATCAGATATATCCTGAGCAATCAGAGGAATTTCCTGTAACTGAGACAGACATCCCTTCTGTTGATGTCCTGCAAAATGTCAGTCACCTGGACAGTTCAAGTGCCAGTCCTGTCCCAGAAGTCAAACCCACATCTGAAGTCCCTTCCAAAGAGCCCCTAACAGAAACCCACTCGACACAACCCAACCTTTCAATGCCGGTTACTAAAGTCCAGCCCTTTGTTACAGGTACAAATCTCACTTCATCAGAATGTCATGTTGTCCACTAATTTAGATTTATACAAAACAAGGTTATTATAATTTTACATGTTTTTATTTTGATACTGTTGTTAAATGTGCTGCACATTTCAGTTTGTTTAGTTAGTTTCATTAGTGGTTTTGGTAGTTTTTGTTTAGTTTTTATTTTAGTTGTAGTTTTAGTCATTTTAGTTTTTACAGATTTACGGGACATGTTCAGGGTTGACCAAAGCAAAGTTTAGTGTTTGCACAGCTTACATTAACCTTTGTTTCAATCTATTAGTAATAAAAGTAAAATAATGTTTTGAAAAGACACTGAATTATATTAAAGATCATGTATGTAGTTAAGCATGTCTAGTTTACATGCCTGTACGTTTTTTAGTTAGCCCTTTAATTTTTCATTTTATGTGATTTTTTATGTGATTCAAAAATGTTTATGGCTTTAGTCTAGATTTGATTTTCGTTTACTAAAATAGCCTTGATACAAAGTTAAAAACACACATTCATAACTGCTGGATTTCACATGATCATCCAAAAGCACAATTAGCATTGATCCATAAACCCTGTTGAGGTCTTTGGCACTATATAGCTAAATACACAATTAGACACTGTTTCTGAAGGTCAACAAGTATCACATAATGGAAACATCAAGACTTTGTGTCAAGACTGTGGGACAATACCAGTAAAATAATGTGATTGAAGTGTCTGCTAAGTTCAGAAATATGAATGAATCTCTTTTTTAATTGATTATTGTTCCATGCGTCTAATCTCTCAGAGGAAAAAACCCTCCGCAGCAGCTTGTTTGCACGCAGGATGGAGATACTGATCATCACTTGTGTCATTCTCACCCTCATTATTGTGCTTGGCATTGGACTGGGTGGTGAGTTTTCAACATCTTCTGAGTGTACAAAATATCATATAGTCAATACAGAAAATAATCAATACACAAATTATCTGCAGCTTGCGACCATGGTTGTTTATTTGCTATCAAAAAGGAATCCAAAAATATGAGAAAAAATGCAAAGTCTAGAGAAGCATATTCAAAAGAAGAGCTTTGGGTTTCCATGGTTTGCATGTTCTCCCCTGACTCACTGCTCTTCTCACTGTTCAACCCCATTACTTCCAGATACTGCCCATTTACCAGCATTCACAGTACCAACAACCAACTTGTCAGGGAACACAGGGGGACACAAGTGCAGGTTTGGGTGAAAGAAAGTTTATTAAATGTTCAGGAAAAAACCCTTGAAGGGAAAAAAAAACAAAATCCAGCCGGGAGCTTGCAGAGAGGGAAAAATAAGGGAAAAAAAACAAAAAGCTGCATAGAAAACTCCCAGAAAAGGGCGCCCAAATAGTTCTCAATAACAGAAACCATGTCCTGACTCTAGACAAATCCAGAAGGGGGTGCACCGTTCAAAGGTCTTCAAAAAGGAAAATCAAACAGCCGGGGTGAGCCAAAAATGCATAATACAAAAATGAAGTCTATTTCGGTGTTATACGCCAGGGGGCGTGCTGAAGTGTGGCCGTGTGGGGAATGCGGAAGTAGTGCGTTGGAGAGCAAGAGGAAGCCAGCAGTCGGATGAAGCCGGTATTCTCCGTGAAGGTGAAGCAGTCTGGCCTGGGAACAGAGGAAGTTAGGGAGAAACAAAATGCAAGAAGCGATGGTCCTGGGGTGGAGCAGCACAACAGCAAAACAAGACGGGACATGACAAGAGATAAACAACAGGAGACAAGACAAGAGTGGCTTGGTATAGGTGCACTCGTGAACAACAAACTAGCACAAGACTAGACACAAGAGATGAATAAATAGGGCACGAGAGGAATCACTAATAGAATGCAAGTGAGTGAAATCAATCATATTAAATGGAAAAATGGCGAGCCATACAGTAGACGGTGGGGGGGGGGGGGGGATAGGGGCAGAGGGAACAAAATGTGAATACAATACAGGCTTAATCTTAGACACATGAAAGGTAGGGTGTAGCCGACCAAGCGTAGGAGGAAGCTTAAGCAGTATCGCCACCGGACTCAAGACCTTGGTGATCCGGTATAGGCCAATGAACCTGGGTGCCAACTTGCGCGAGGCTACCCTGAGAGGCAGGTCCTTGGTAGATAGCCATACTCTTTGACAAAATGGGGAGCGGGAGTCTGGTGATGATCAGCCGCTGCTTTGGTCCGTCTATTAGCCTGGCCCAAGGCTTCCCTAGCTCTCCTCCAGGTGCATCGACAACGCTGGACGAAAGCAAGGGCAGATGGGACTACAGCTTCGGGTTCCTGCGTGGGAAACAAAGGAGGTTGAAACGCTATGGAACAATGAAATGGGGACATACCTGTGGCAGATGATGGAAGGGAATTATGGGCGTACTCAACCCAAGGTAGTTATTGACACCAAGTGCCAGGATTGTGGGATGTCAGGCAGCGGAGAGTACATTCCAAATCCTGGTTTGCCCACTCGGACTGCCCATTTGTCTGGGGATGAAATCCTGATGATAGATTCGTAGAGGCCCAGATCTGTCGACAGAATTCGCTTCAAAACCGGAAGACAAACTAAAGGGCCCCTATCAGAAACCACATTGACCAGAAGACCATGAATCCGGAAAAAATTATCAATCACCACTAGAGTGGTCTCCTTGGCTGAGGGGAGTTTGGGAAGGGGAATAAAATGGGCCGCTTTGGAGAAGCGGTCCACCACCGTGAGAATGACGGTGTTGCCTTTAGATTCTGGTGTGACCAGGGGCGGGAAGGGATGGGAAGGGGACGGAGCAGACCAATGGGAGGCACATTGGAATTCTTGTTCTGCAAACCGAGCAGGCAGCCACAAACTGCCCGACGTCATTGGACCCTTGAGCAGAGAAGTGCCTGGGAGGAGTTCTATGGCACAATCGTAAGGACAATGCGGAGGCATAGAAGTGGCCCAAGACCTGCTGAACACCCGGTGCAGGTCGAGGTACTCGGCCGGCACCCCAGTCAGATCAGCCACCTCCACCTGTAAGACAGGACACACAGACACAGGAAAAGCAGCAGGACCCGAACACGAAGCAAGACAATGCTGACTCCAAGACAAAACAGATTTACTCAACCAATCATCATGAGGGCCATGCTGCACCAGCCCCAAAACTATGGAGGCACTAGGGGAATCTAGGAGGAGCAGCGTGGGAACCTCATGATGATTGCCCGAGACAATGAGATGGAGGGGAGGGGTGGTATGGGATACAGTGGTGGTAAGGGTGCCATTGAGAGAGCGAGCAGGAATAGAATTGGAAAGAGGAAGAGCAGGGATTCCCCACAAGTTAGCTAAAGAACTATCCATAAAATTACCTTCGGCTCCGGAATCAACCAGGGCCGAATAAGAATTAAAAGAGTCACCAAACTGGACAGATAAAGAAAGAACCATACGAGAGGAGGGGGAATGCAATAAAGGGGTAGTGCTCACCAGGATCTCCCTCTTCACTGGCGAGCCATGGCTTTTAACGGACAACCCACTAGCAGGGCTGCACACAACTGGACAAGTTAATAATCGATGATGAACTGGCACAGGACAGCAGACATTGGGAGACTATAAGCGGAAATAATTAACAAACAAACAGGTGAACATAATAAACTAATAATGGATTAACAAGGAGGGTGGGACTAGACAATAGACGGGAGAGTACATGACACAAAGAAACACCACAAGCCATGTGCTCACATAAAACGAGACTAGAACACTCAGCCAATGAGAGAACTCATTAACCGCGTTCACATAAAACACAACACTAAAGCACGTGGCACATGTAAACATTGAACCACGTGCTAAACACAACACCAACAGAAGACACAAGACAGGAGTACATGATAAATAAACTCACCATGCACTCACACATGCAACATGCATATTCCATCCCAGGGCCAACTGAAACCAACTAGACTGAGATGCAGAGACTGAAACAGCATAATGCAGACATAACAAACACAAACACAAAGCATGGTCTTTCATGGGAGGATCATTACAATGTGAGAAGGCATTAGACCCATGGGCTTGGAAAGGGCTCAAACATTTGCCACTTTTCAGATATTACAGATTCTTAAGGTCTATGATGACTTCAAACAGGTGGATAAAACCCCCCAACAAGTGTCTCCATTGTTCAGTAGCTGCTTTATTGGAGTTCATTCATGGGCTATTTTCCATGAAAAAAAAAAAAAAGTACATGAATACAGCTTTGGAGGTTGGCCAGTCAGGATTCTGCTACTTCAGTCTTGTTAAATCTTGTTTTGGTGGCAGAGTCCAGACACTAATACAAAGGCATAATACAAAGACATAATACAAAGGAAAATGAGTGCCCAAAACTTCAGCCGAGCACAATGTACAAGACATGACAGGACTAGTGTCTGGACTCTGCCATCAAAACAAGATTTAACAAGACCGAAGTGGCAGAATCCTGACAATATCTTCTATCGGCGTCTTGGCCAACCTCCAAAGATGTATCCATGTACTTTTTTTCTCAAGAAAAATAGCCCATGAATGAACTCCAAAAGGCAGCTACTGAAGAATGGAGACACTTGTTGGGGGGTTCTATCCACCCATTTAAAGTCATCATAGACCATAAGAATCTGGAATATCCATAGGTCTTTGTCCTTTTCAAAATTTCAATTCACTGTCACATATTGGTCTGTTAGCAAGAACAGCAAAGCTGATGCCCTCTCATTGTAATGATCCTCCCATGAAAGACCGTACTCCTGAGCCCATACTACCACCATCCATAATCATTGCCCAAGTCAATTTAGCTATTAGCTAAATTCAAAAAGGCTGTAAAACAGAGCCAGCAACTAATGACTGCTGCTTTTGAAAAATGGTATTGTTCCCCAACAGCTAGGTCATGCAATGGATTCACACCTCAATCAGCTCTGGTCACCCCAAGAATCACCAGCACTCTCTGCTGACCTAAAAGTCATGCTAATATTGTGCCCAATCTAATTCCATCAAGAAAACTCACATTCATCTCCTCAAACCACTGCCAATTCCTGAATGCCTGAGATAGTCGGACGCTATCCTGGCCTTCACTGATCCTTTATCATATTTCACCTGCTGTCTTCCTGCTATATGGGTTACCCGATGACATTGTATCTGATCTAAGTGCCTGGAAAGTCCACCAATGACTTTGTAAAGTATGAACCTAAATTCCAAACGTCTGCAAAGCAGGAAGCTTAGCCCCAGTTTTGTTGATCCAATTAAAATCGTATTAATCTAAATCAATATTGAGGATCGTTCAGCACCACAAACCAGGTATATGTCCCTGGTGAGTGCCAGGAGGTGCTCCTGGGGGCAGGGGGACGTCTCATTATAATGCCAGTTTCACTACCTTACTAAGCTTTTTTTTTTTAATTGCTATTGTTATCTGTTGTTTGCAACTTGTATGACTTTTGCCTGTTTGCCTGGTTGGACTGCTTGTTGAGACTATTGACCTTGTCCCTGTTTTACAGACTTTAATTATAGAATGTGATTTTATTTATTATTAAACATTCCCTTATTGTTAAAACCCAGAAAGAAAACTGGACAATTGAATAATTAACATGAAGGTTATCCCCTAAATGAACTTATGTTCTGCAGAAGACATGAGGATGTGCAACTAAAAATTAAAATATGAAAACTTTGTTTTTGGCTCAACAATCCCTTTAACTCTTACGTTTCCAGAAATAAACTCCAGGAACCCTCTATTAATAATAATTAGGCTGTTTTAATATGAGCCACTTTAATAATATAGAATTTTACTTATTTATGTTTGCTTTAATATTTTCCCAAATAAAGCAGTTTTAATCTATCTTGTTAATTTTCACAAAGGTAACCTTAATTATGAGGAATGGATTTCTACAATACTGAACACACCTTACCGAAGATGAACCAACAGAACTGCATTGAATTATTAACAGATTAGATGTATTAGATTGCACAAGCCAGCATCTGAAAACCTTCATAAGATCTCTCCAACTCAAGTTGCAGAGGTCTAACCCCGCCACAGCCTAGCATGTGAGCCTACCATAAAGTCTTTAAGTGTAGATGATGGGTTGTTATTAAATAATTAAAATGGACATTTATGAGCTACAGAGCAATAAAATAATGAAAGGATTTATTTTTCAATGAACAGTAATTGCATATAATTCCCAATTATCCTACAATTACAAAGCTCCAATAAAATCAACATATTTTTATTTTAGTTGGACTAAGCTGTGCTGGGAAGTTTCGATGTTTCTCCTCCAGGTGTATTAGCATCTTGGCACAGTGCGATGGGCATTTTGACTGTGAACATGGAGAAGATGAGCTCAGCTGTGGTGAGCAGCAGCACGTTTTCATTAGCCATGAACACTTGGTATATGGATGCTCATGTGTCTGTGTGTGTGCAGTGCGTCTGAGTGGAAAGAGCTCTGTACTTCAGGTGCTTAACGATGGAGTCTGGAGGACTGTTTGTGCTGAGAACTGGAACTCCAACCTTTCACTCTCGGCTTGCAAACAGCTTGGCTATTCCAGGTAATGAATCAGATTTTCAGCAAAATACCTTAGTTTCCACACCCTCTGCATGTGTCAAATCACATACTTGTCCTGCAGATTTAACACACCAGAAAATAATTTAATAGCTTTTTTTCCATGTTGAGGCAAGTTGGAGCTAGTTTTTCAGGACACATCATGTGAAATAGTACAATCCTAATCTTTTTAAGGCATGGATTTAGGAGTTAAATTAGTGTATTGGGCTGACTTGCTATATGGCACTTAAATAGGTAGTACCACCTATAGAAATTCTCAGCTCTTTTTAAAGATAAGTTATCTTGTCTCCAAATTTATTTTAAGGGTTGTATTCACACAATATTTTTATCTTGCCTAAATAGTTACAGAGCTTGTGCACACAGCGATTGGCTGATAGGGAAGGTGTCTCTGTCAGAGAATTATTAATTAAAATATCAAAGAGCATAATATAATGTCGTATTTAAATAATGGTATTTCAAATTATATTGTACATTCAATTAAAGATTTTAAAATGTAATGTCATTAATTAGGGGTGGCTCAGTGGTTAGCACTGTCGCCTCACCGTAAGAAGGTAGCTGGTTCGAATCCCGGCTGGGTCAGTTGGCATTTTTGTGTGGAGTTTGCACGTTCTCCCCGTGTTGGTGTGGGTTTCCTCCTGGTGTTACGGTTTCCCCCACAGTCGTAACACATGCGCTAAAGGTGAATTCAATAAACTAAATTGGCCGTAGTGTATGTTTGTGCATGTGAGAGTGTATGGGTGTTTCCCAGTGCTGGGTTGCAGCTGGAAGGGCATCCGATGTGTTTATTAAAAATACACTGTCACTTCCCATCCAACCTGATAGAGCTTGAGAGGTACTGCAAAGAGGAATGGGCAAAAATTCCCAAAGACAGCTGTGCCAAGCTTGTGGCATCATATTCAAAAAGACATGAGGCTGTAATTGCTGCCAAAGGTGCATCAACAAAGCATTGAGCAAAGGCTGTGAATACTTATGTTCATGTGATTTTTCAGGTTTTTTATTTTTAATAAAATTTTTCCCATTATGGGGTATTGTGTGTAGAATTTTGAGGAAATAAATGAATTTAATCCATTTTGGAATAAGGCTGTAACATAAAAAAATGTGGAAAAAGTGAAGCGCTATGAATACTTTCCAGATGCACTGTACTAACTTTGTTCTTCAGGCTAATATCTTGTAGTCTGAACCCAGCTTTATGCATATTAAAATAAGATTAAAAAATCTCCCGGCAGTAGCACACCTTTTTATAATTATCAAGAGTTCCTGCTCTTAATTAGCCAGTTTATTTGATCTTTGCAATTAAAAGTACAGGGAGGTTTTTCCAGAATTCATGGTTGAAGGATTAGTTCACCCAAAAATGAACATTGTGTAATTTATTACTCACCATCATGTCATTCCAAATCCCTGAGACCTTAAACGCAAACTAAGATATTTTGGATGATCCTCTATTGACACCATAGTCCTGACTTGTTCTAGTCCAGAAAAGGTACAAAAAAAAAATCCTAATAACAGACCATATGCCTTCAGTAGTTCAATTACCGGAACAGGAGCCCTATGCTAATACAGAGGAGAATACATTTTTGAAAGAAGCCAATATTTTTTTTTTATTTGGTCCTGCATCAGCTCACGCTTGATTCACCAATCAGATGATTCTTAGATCACTATAAATGATCAGAGTTCTCTTATCTCAGTATCTTCGTCTTGAAGAATTCCCGCCCCCTACCCCCCCCCTATTCACCCTCCTTTCCAGATGGGCGATAAGGTGGCCCAGTGCTTAACACTGTCGCCTCACAGCAAGAATGTCTCTGATTGAAGTCCCTTCTAAACCAGTTGAAATTTCTGTGCGGAGTTTGCTCGTGCTCCCCATGCTAGTGTGGGTTTTTCCCGGGTTCTCCGGTTTCCTCACACAGTCCAAAAAAACGCAACTTAAGTAAATTTAATACACCAAATCGATACCATAGCCAAGCTCTTATCAAGTATACATCTCTTCCTAGCCATTCTATTAGCCAGAAATAAGTCGGGGGAGTTTATTGAGACCTACCTTAGCTCAAGCCCCCCTCTCGCCCTGCAAATGGGAGGGAGCCCAGGGCTCGAGGATCTCATGAGCTCAGAGCTCTCTCCCGGGACAGCATGCCAAACAAGCTATACTATCAATCATCAGCTAAGTGTGAAGTCTTGAAAGTTTATTCTCGAAGCTTCATATTGAACCACTGAAGACACAAAAGGCTTGTTTACACCTGGTCACTTCATGTGTTTTTTTCTGAATGGATAGCTAATTTCTGAAGACAGATCCATTTACATTTGACTACATGTAGGTGTCTCCACTCAACAGGTATGATTCCGATCTTTAAATCCCATGATATCTTTCAATTTAACTAGGTTATGGTTTAAATTAATATGTGTATAACATACTCTCCCAAAAGCACAACAACGTGCCTTTGTATATCTGACGTTAATATAGCCCACAACATGTGTGCTCTCATGTTTATTTTAGTTGTACATTTTGGGAGAAGTAAAATGTTGTGGTTTCAACTGCCTACTAAAGTGGTCTGAGCATCTGTCTCAAATGCACCTGCCCATATCATGAAGTGTAAACAGGTGCAAACAGCCCCATAGACTATTTTGACAATGTTTTTGGTACCTTTCTGGCCTAGTCAGGATCTTTGTCTTCAGAAACATTTCAAAGCCTCTTCACATCCTGATAGCAATCTAGCAATCATTATGTTAAGAGGTATATATATATATACACACACACACACACACACACACACACACACACACATAAAGGTGTAGGAGGGGTAAATGACACAATGTATTGTAGTAATGTTTTTTCTGGTCATCTTAGTGTGTCCTTTTCAGGAGGCTTAACTTTGGACTGTAGTTTGCTGGTAGGGTGAGACATATACTTTCAGTGCTATCAGGCTAAAGTTAGCATTTTTCAAGATGTCCTACAGCACCTTTAACTTGTCGTAACAAACATTCACTTCACAAGTGATTAACTCAAACCTTTCTATTGCATAGTTACTAGTATCAAAATAGATCAGTCAACTCTGAATATGGTTATAATGAGCACTAACATTATAATAGCCAACAGCAAAGAAGCTTAGATTCAACATTTCGGTTACATCAGGGGTTTCAAATTCAGTTTCTTGAGGCCACAGGCTCGACAAACTTAGGCTTTGTCACACTTATCCACTGAGAAGACCTTACACCTATTGTAACTCCCCATCCCACACCTCACAGCATAACAACATCCCAAATGCTGTACTCACTCAATGAGGGAAAGGAACAATACTTTTACACAAACTGCATAATGGGCATTAATAGATATATGGACAACATTTTATATACTGTACATTCCTTATATAAGCATAGATTTTTACAGACTATATTCAGTCATGTGAAAATGTAAGAACACCCAATTGAATTTCATATTTTTATGTATCAGGACATAATTTTTAAAAATATATATGCTCCTTGGCAGGCCCTAGAATTTGAAATATAAAACCTCACATGATATCTTAACACACGTTAACACCAGATGGAAACAGGGCCATGAATGTTTTACGCTATATTGCATGCTACCACTGTGCTATTGCTATTGCTAATGCCATAATATCATGTTTTAAAGCTACTTTGCTTTTCTCCATCTCTTTAAGGTTTGTGGAGTCAAAAGCTCTTCCTCTGTCCTCTATTGAGCAGGATTACCAGAATAACCTGATCTCAGTAGGAATGAACCAAACAAGTTTTCAGCAACCAATCAAGATACACAACATAACTAATTCCAGGTACAAATCAATCTCTTCATAATGGCAGCCTAATAACTATATTGGTCCTGTGGGTCATTACTGGTAATTATTTTCTTTCTTTGTTTCTTTTTTGGCTTACAATTGGTGGCATATTCATTCATTCATTCTCTTTTCAGCTTAGTCCCTTTATTAATCAGGGGTCGCCACAGCGGAATAAACCGTGAACTTATCCAGCATATGTTTTACGCAGCGGATGCCCTTCTAGCTGCAACCCATCACAGGGAAACATCCATACACACTCATTCACACACATACACTGGACAATTTAGCTTACCCAATTCACCTATACCGCATGTCTTTGGACTTGTGGGGGAAACCGGAGCACCCGGAGGAAACCCATGCGAACATGGGGAGAACATGCAAACTCCACACAGAAATGCCAACTGACCCAGCCGAGGCTCGAACCAGTGACCTTCTTGTTGTGAGGCAATTGTGCTACCCACTGCGCCACCGCGTCATTGGTGGCATATTAAAAACAATAAATCAAAATTAAATGTGTCCCAAAACACGCTAGAAACCGTTAAACTGCCATACCACTCATATTCATGATATATAGAACATACGTACTCAGTTCAAGATTGTAACATAAACAGTTCTGGCAACGTTGTTGAGGATCCAAATGCAGCATTAACAAGAGTAATCAGTCAGGCAATGGTCACAAGCAGGAGCAAACAGTAACATAAAGGGCAATCCAAAAGAAAGGCGGGTCACAGGCAAAGAGATTGGTACATGTGGCTAACGTCATAAACAATACATAAACAAAAGGCGAGGGTCAGGAAACATGGCCTGAAAAAACAAGACATGGAAACGCTTTGTAAAGTTACAACAACAAGACTCAGCAAAGTGTATGTGTGAGAGAGATGTATATAAAGTCCAGGTAATCAGTCCAGTTCAGATAACCCCAGTACATCAGGGGCCTTAGGGTCAGGAGACATTGGCGGTTCAGACAACCCCAGTTGGTCAGGGGGCACTGGGGGTTCAGACAACCCCAGTGGATCAGGAGGCTTAGGATCAGGAGGCACTGGCGGTTTAGACAACCTCAGTGGGTCAGAAGGCTCAGGTTCAAGAGGCCCTAGTGGTTCAGACAACCCCAGTGGGTCAGGAGGCTCTGGTTCAGGAAGCACTGGCAGTTCAGACAACACTAGTGGGTCAGGAGGCTCTGGTTCGGAAGGCACTGAGAAGTCACATGGCTCTGGGAAGTCACATGGCTCTGGCGACTGTAGGAAGTCACACAGTTCTGGCGGTACTGGAAAGTCACATGGCTCTGGGAAGTCACACGGCCCTGGTGGCACTGGGAAATCACAAGGCTCTGGCAGCCATTCGTGGGACTCAGGTGGTGGCTCTGGTAGCCATTCGTGGGACTCAGGTGACTGCTAGATCACTGGTGATTGTGACAATAATATTGGATTCCTTTCTTCTCTCTTTAATAATAATTTATTTTTACTTCTCTCTTTCATTTCTTCATGTTTGAAAGCTGTGTACAAATTGTTAACATCATATTACAATGTGCCAACTGTAGAAAACCAGAAAAAAAAAACTTGCTAGTCTGTGGGTGCATTCCATTCTACCTTCAGACATGCACTCGCGAACTTCCCTTCCCTTGTTCACTTGGGTGAGCCCCTGCAGCCATTTTAAAGTGTGTTCCACTTCCTCAAGTGAACAATGGTAGCTTACATGGACATACCCTTGATCCATTGATTTTGTCTGATGTAGAGAGTCAGCTTCAAATGTCCAGTAGTGGACACTTATGTAATGTAATCATTGACACACCTCTGAGGGAACGAGACAAAGGGAAGTTAGTAGGTGAAGGCCATAAAAACTTGAACTGGAATGCAGCCCCAGTTTGAATTTGTCTTTGTTTTTTGCTTTTTTGACCATGTGCTCCCTTTGTCCCGTCTCCTCATTAGTCCAAGTTTGTCTACTCTTTTTCACCTGTTCCTCGTGTTCTTTTTCTTGCTTGTGTCTTGTTAGAGCTATCAGTATTTTGCACCTGTTTTGTTTAAATTCCTCTTGTTAAGTTCTAGTTTTGTTTCTGTGTTTAGACTAAGTCTAGTTCTAGTCTTTCTTTAGTTCTTTATTTCTAGTTCCCTAACCTTTTTGATTTCATCCTTTTTTATTTTGTAGCTACAGCAAGGTTGTTGTCTTTTGTTTTGCCATTTTGTGTTATTTAGTACCAATTAACTGGATTTTTTTATTTCTAGGATTTTTTTGTGTTTTGTTTTTTATTCTCCCTAGACATTATTTTGCAAGTTTTTGCTTTCGTACTGTTTCTCTTGTCTCTCCTGTTGTCTTGTCTTTGTGTGTATATGTTGGTTCCTGTCTTGTTTTCTAAGCAGATTTCTTCAGACCTTCACCTTTACTTTCAGTGTTACCACCCCCAGTACCAGGGGTTGCCTGGAGTTGCTTGTTCCTGTTCTCTCCCTTATCTTCCATTTTTCTGTATTTTACTTGGATTATTTGGTGACGTCTCAACTGAATCCGCCTCTCATCTTTGCCTTGCCTTGGAAGCTTAACACTTACTGTCTTAACCAAGCTTTATGATTGAAACTTTAATATTTGCTAGCAGCTAGCAACACACCTATTTATAATCATCAGGTGTTCCTAGAGCTCTTAAAAGGAATGGCTATTTACTCCCCCTCAAGTGGTTAAACCCTTTATGAGTTTCTTTCTTCAGCTGAACACAAAAGATGTTTTAAAGAAAGCTACAAGTCCATAACCGTTGACATCAATAGTAAGAAAAACAAATACTATGGAATTTAACGGTGTAGTTCACACCAAATGGAAATGCTTTCATCATTTATTCATTCTTCACTTGTTCCAAACCTGCTTGACTTGTTCCAAACCTGTAATCATTTTTTTCTAATATTTTCTTTTGTTTTCAACAGAAAAAAGAACTCTCAGGTTTGGAACAAGTAAAGGGAGAGTAAATGATGACTGAATTTTCATTTTTGGGTGAACTATCCCTTTAATTATCTACTGTAATAAAGTTCAGTATGGTCACCATGAGCTCTAAAGCAGGTCGCACATCAGATGCGCCGCTCAGCGCCGCAACACGGTGCGCACATGGCAGTTGAAAGTATTGCACACCAGACGCGCACATTCGCATGTTATTTCAAATGAAACTATTCAGATGGCACTCTGTGGTGCAGCAGAAATATGAACAGTGTCCTGAGTCATGGCTGGGCGGCGCGGACAGCTGCCGACTTGCGGCGCCAGTATGATAGAAACCTATGTTTAGAATGTTTAGAATGCATGGCGCGGCGCATCTGGTGTGCGACGTTAAACGTGTAAAAATTGTGGTGACAACAACAAAGAATCAGAATCAGAAAGAGCTTTATTGTCAGGTATGTTCACACATACGAGGAATTTGTTTCATGACAGAGCTTCTACAGTGCAACAGAATTACAGCGACAGGACAAAAAACAGGTAAGAAATATATATAAAAATAGAAGTAAGTAGTGAATGCAAATATGCAAATGTACAAGTGTATGTACAGGTATATTACTATATACAACGTTATATGTGCAGCTGGTATGTGCAAATTGGCATGTAAAGTATGTTGTTAAATAAATAAGTGTATATGTGTGTAAAAAGTAATGATGTTTGTTTCACAATTACTATCATCAAGTGTTCATGAGAGGGATTGCCTGAGGGAAGAAACTGTTTCTGTGTCGGGCTGTTCTGGTGCACAGTGCTCTGTAGCGTCGACCAGAAGGTAAAAGTTCAAGAGGCAGTATGCTGGGTGTGAGGGGTCCAGAATGATTTTGGCAGCCCTTCTGCTCGTTCTGGATAAGTACAGTTCTTGGAGAGGGTTATATCAGTGATTCACTCAGCAGTCCGAACTACTCGACTTAGTCTTCGGAGGTCAGATTTGGTAGCTGAGCTAAACCAGACAGTTATTGAAGTGCAGAGGACTGATTCAATGATGGCAGTGTAAAACTGTTTCAGCAGCTCCTTTGGAAGGTTGAACTTCCTCAGCTGACAAAGGAAGTACAGTCTCGGTTGTGTTTTTTTGACAATAGAGTCAATGTGTGTTCCAACTTCAGGTCCAGAGAGAAGATCAGATTCAACATTTCATTTGGACCAGGGGCATCAAATATAATTCCTGAATGGACTTCAATCAATAGAGAACTGGCGTGAAGCACATCTAATATTAAGGGATTTCGTAGAAAAATGTCATTCTCATTAAGTCAATTAAGTCTTAACATCATATCGGCCTACCAACACTGGTTTTGCATTGGTACATTTCCAAGTTTTACACCACACTGTAAAAAAAAGCAGGGTTACACACAATTCATTCATGATGTCCCAACACAAATCCATTAAGTTAATGTAACAAATTAAGTGGATTAAACATATGTTAATGTTGGTGTAGGTTTCCTCCGTGTGCTCTATAGGTGAATTGAATAAACTAAATTGGTCATAGTGTACTGTTTCCCAGTACTGGGTTGCAGCTGGAAGGGCATCGCGCTGTGTAAAACCTATGCTGGATAAGTTGACGGTTCATTCTGCTGTGGTGACCTCTGATGAATAAAGGGACTAAGCCAAAGGGAAAAAAAGTATTATCAGATGGTACAGTACAGTGTGTGCAACCTCTTATGCATTTCTATGGAACTGTCAAAACTCAAAACATCAAAACTCAGAAAGTGAATTGAGCTTAAGTGTATAATGTGGTAAAAGGCAATGGAGATCCAACTGAAGCCGTTCTTTTGTTAATACTTTTTAATCTTTTAAACTCCCACCATCTCTAGTTTAACTCAAACCATAATTAAGCAAACCCGATCCAGCAAATCAAGTCCTTCAGGCTTATTTACAAAATATGAGTATGCATGTTGGCACTACACAGACTTAAAAGCTGTATTTACCTCCAAATAACTGAAGCTTTAATCCTATTGTTTTCCTTAGGATTAAGAAGCAAGCTCATTTAATTTTCGTTATGAGCGGATACGTTTTTTAATACTGTGACTTTAGTGAAGCTGGCATGAAATATTCTGTAATGTAATACACCGTGCTGTCACGCCATAAAGCAGGAAACTGACATTTTGTTTTGTAATGCAAAAGTCAAGGATATGTCTGTGCTATCTACCTAAAAATGTAGTTGGGTAAATTTGATGATCCAGATCATTTTTCATTTCACTTTGACATATAGATCAAAGTCCTTGGGAAACAACTTTTGTCTTCTTTTCACTGTGAGTCATAATACTGCTTTTGTTATAATGCACAGATGAAAAGCACTGTATTTACCTTGAATGTGGCCCTTTAAGAGGTTATTGCGTTTTACTTTGTTCTGTTTCCAATTTCCCCTTTCAGACTCTTTGAATGTAATTCTTTCACATCTAAGCTTTTCATTTACCTTTTTCATTTACCGTCTTTTTCCAAATAATCCACAGTAGATTAATTTGATCCTACTAAATCTCAAAGTCAAACATCATTATAATTTTGTAGACTTACTTTACAGGTAAAGACCACAGTCCCATTTTTGTCATTGTTTACTCATCTATAACAATAATAATAATAATAATAATAATAATAAAGCAATTTGAGTTTTTTTCTTTACTTTGAACACAAAATGAACACACAATGGCCTTTTTCATATGGATATGATGAAAAAAAGCAGAAAAACACGCATTATATTCATTATATGTTCCTTTTGTGAGGCTTCTAGGGACCCTGCTGTCAGGTGTCTGTTCTGTGTTTCCCATGTCATGTGATTCCTTTGTTCTGTTTCCCGCCGTTTCCCATGTTCATTAGTTTCACCTGTGTTCATCCCCTGTGTCCTATCCGTTTAATCATGTCCCCCGTGTATTTATACTTCTCTGTTTGGTTCAGTCCTTGTCCGGTATTGTATTGTCTGGTCGTCTTTCTGTGCTGTCTTCACCCCATGTCCTTCCAGAGTCTCCTGTGTTTCGAGCGAGCGAGCGAGTGAGCGAGAGAGTGAGTGAGTCCCGTGTTCATGTGAGAGCGAACGTGACACCTGCACAGTAGTGGATTACAGAACAGCACAGAAAAACACACAAGTTTTTTCACAAGTATTTTTTTAATATCAATCTCATAATTAAAACAACTTTCTTTTTCTTACAGTAAAGCACGTTTTGCTCAAATATTTATTTCATATAAAAATTTTAAGCAGTCTTGTTGTGTACAGTATAAACCAAGTTTTGGGTTCCACACAATTCTGTCATGTTGTCCCAACACAAATTGATTAGGTTAACTTCATTGTGTTTACAAGTTTAAGTGGATAAAACCTAAAACAATTAAGTTGTCCCCCCCAAAAATGAAGACAGGAACATGAACAAATACATGAACAAGAAAGCACAAATCATTTTTTAGTGTATTCATTCATTCATTTTCATTTCGGCTTAGTCCCTTTATTAATCTGGGGTCGCCACAGCGGAATGAACTGCCAACTTATCCAGCATATGTTTTACGCAGCGGATGCCCTTCCAGCTGCAACCCATCTCTGGGAAACATCCATACACACCCATTCACACTCATACACTACGGACAATTTAGCTTACCCAATTCACCTGTACTGCATGTCTTTGGACTTGTGGGGGAAACCGGAGCACCCGGAGGAAACCCACGCCAACACAGGGAGAACATGCAAACTCCACACAGAAACGCCAACTGGCGAGGCTCGAACCAGCGACCAGCGACCTTCTTGCTGTGAGGCGAACGTGCTACCCACTGCGCCACTGTGAGGCCCTTAAAAGGGATAGTTCACTCAAAAAATGAAAATTTACAGGCCATCGAAGATGTAGGTGACTTCAAAAACAGGTGGCCATTGACTTACATTGTGCAAAAAACTTCTGAATCGATTTGACACACAAATGCCAAGGTGCATTTGTCTATTTAGTCTATTAGTCTACTGTAGTTTCAGTGGCTGTTATCTGGGATTATTGCACGGCTGTCTGGAATACTTGATTCCAATTGGTCAGTTGCGACATACCAATATGTTATTCCAAGATAACAACCACTGAAACTAATAACACAGGCTCATCAGGGTACTTCAAATCATCTTGACCGTCAATGAATATGCTCACATCCATTTATACATATGCTTGTCTGTCACACCAATGTTTTTGAGAGTTTGGCGCCATCTTGTATAACTGAATAATGTGTAGGTTAGTGTATGCTACATCAGCTCTATTCAGTCGGTTTCATTTCTGTCAGCTCTGCTTTTAATTAAAGAATTAATAAACTATTACAGCTCAGAACAATGTTGCGACTAAACAATTACAATCAAGGATTTATTTATAAAAGAACTCTGCACAAAAGTAGCTATAAAGGAATATTTTACCCCCAAAATTTGCTGTTGATTTACTTACCTCACGCAATCCACCATGTATATAGTAGTAGCACAATAAAGAGGATTTTAGCTGAAACCAGTATTCCTTGGTGAGTTATATAATCAATAGTAATTGTCACTATCAGAGACTAATTAGTCAAAATGAATATTCATGGCTTCTGATGATACATTGAAGTCTTAAGAAGTCAATAATTCAGTCCGTGAAAGATACAAAAATAAAAACATTACTAAATTTAATTCACAGCCTCTGTAGAATTACATCTGGTTTGTGAACAAATCATTCATAAGAGAACGGTTCACCAAATTGACAAAGCAGCCTGAAACCAAGGCTTGAGTCAGCTATGAGTTACTCAATCAAAACTCACTTCAGACAAGCCTGAGATCACTTTCAATGATCCAATTTACCGCAGTAAATGATCCTGTAAATGCCACGTTTGCCAAATCAGTTACTCCAGCAGTGACTGAACTGAGGAAACTGTTCCATTTTGGACCAAAGAACTGAGGAGCTGAGGAAGTGCATCAAATGAATGCATAAACTAAGCCAAAATTAAAGATTTTATTGTTTCAAATGTTTTATCGAAAAGGTGAGCTGACGCAGTCTATTTTATTCACTTTTTTATGCTTAAGCCATCTATCTTTCCAGCCTGATTTCACGAGGAAATGTAACTATTTTACATATTGGAAGTTCAGTGGCTAATTCGTACGTATTTATACAAGTTTAGTATGAAAATGTATGATTTTTAAAAGGAGGCGTAGCAGCTAACCCCAACCTTCATTGGGGGATGAGCAAATCTTACTAAAATGTGCAAAAGAGTTCATACAAATTCATACGAATAAGCCACTAAATCAAAAAGTTACAAATTGACATGAGATAGTATTGGTGTTTCACATTATTTAATGATTAATGATAGTGATTTTATACTAAATTTACAAATATGTTGCGGTATTGCATACATTAATTAATCAGTTATCTGCACCAGAAACAAGCTGTCAGGAAGAACCAGTTTATAAAAAAAATATATTAATTTCCCCACTTGCCCGAGGCTGTGGGATACAGATAGTAATGTTTTTTGCACAGACTGATCATTTCACTTCACGAGACCTCAAAGTGTCATCTGGAGCCACAGGTTTTAAATCTTTCTTTGCTTTAATCTTCTTTTTTGACGCTCATAGTGATGAACCACAGTTTCAGCTTAAAATCTTCTTTAATGTTAAACTCAAGAAAAAAGTCAGCTAGATCTTGTAGTGCCTGAGGGTGTGTATATTAAATGCAGAATTTAATTTTCTCTGTGGTGAAACTTAAGAATCTCAGTTTGTTTCTGTTTCGTTTAGGTGGTTTTCAGCCGCTTCTGCAGCCCATGTGATATAAAGGAGTTGTTCTGCACTGCCACAGGGCTCTCCAGGTACAGTGTGATGGATGTGTGTGTGTGTGTGTGTGTGTGTGTGTGTGTGTGTGTGTGTGTGTGTGTGTGTGTGTGTGTGTGTGTGTGTGTGTGTGTGTGTGTGTGTGTGTGTGTGTGTGTGTGTGTGTGTGTGTGTGTGTGTGTGTGTGTGTGTGTGTGTGTTCCT
>CAIGQW010054520.1:634123-660544 GCA_903798125.1 Danio choprae
TGTGTGTGTGTGTGTGTGTGTGTGTGTGTGTGTGTGTGTGTGTGAGTGTGTGTGTACAGTTAAAGTGTTCCCACTTTTGAAGTGCTCCCATATTTAGAGAATGTATCTGCTGCTGACAGGAACACAAGCATTTCCCTTCTGGACTCAACAGGAGCAATGGTCTCTATCGATCCAACAATGCCAAACAACACAGAGAGGTAACTTAACCATCCATCTCATTAGAAACAAAAGTTCAGTTCAGTTCAAGTTTTTAACTTTAAAAAAATAAATTTTTATACATGCAGTGGTCTTCTGAATCAGTTTAACACACAAATGTGCATGCGCAAAAGCTCAATTTCTCATCTAACCTAACTCACTTTAGCAAAAACAAAAATTTCATTTAATCAGAATCTCTTTCAAATCTTCAAGAATAAATGGTCAAGTACACTGATTAAAACGTGGATGCAGAAACAATTTGCACTTGCTAGTAGGTTTCATTACCAATTACAAACACTATTACCTTCAACCTACATTTTTGTGAAACTGCAAAATGGCCATTAAACATATCTTTAACTGCAGTTTCTAGGTAAAATGAATGCTGAATGATGAATGCATACACATTAAGGGTATTTACAGGGATATATTACCGACGAATGGATTATTTTCATGCAGTTCTTTTTCAAAACATCAAACAAATATCACTAAATCAGTGGTTCGCTAGGTGATCTGTACGACAAGCTCTGCCTTCTTGTGGACATGAACAAGATCGAAATGTATCTGAAACGTACAACAAAACTTACCCTAAGTAACGTATTTCAGATTCACAAAAAACGTAGACAGCGCCCTCTAGTGAATTTGTCATCTTAAACGTCATATGGAACATGCAACAAATTGTAAGCAGATCAACGTATTTTACATTTGGCCAAAAATGTAGGCCAAGACATGTATCTTCAATGAGTCTTGGATGTAGAATTTCATAATCAATTACCAAATGCAAATTTATCATGCTTATGTATTACTTAAGTTATGAATTAAGTAAGTTCCTTTAAAATCATTTGGGAAAATGTTAACATTTTGCAATGCAAAAATTGCAGTTTTTTTTCTTTTTCATTTGCTATTTTAATTTAACACTTTCATCTAATTAATCATTATTATAATGCAATCATGTATATTGTCGTCTTTCTATGCTAAAACACTAATTGAGCACTTACATCAGATATGAAGATGTTCATTCATATTTATTTGTTGCTATAACTAGTAGTAAAGAGGAAACTTTGACTTTTGTAAAGCCTCTTTAAGCAAAATATTGTAGTTAATGAGCTGCCTGTAATTTTTTGTTTTTATACAGGTTTATTTTCAGATAAATAAATATATATATATTTATATATAATTATGTGTATATATTACTTCTTATACAATATATTCAAATATTCAAAATATTTCAAACTACTAAATATGTCCCTAAAAGTCACTTTGTTAAATTGTAGTGGTACATTTTAAACATCTAAAGTGGTTAGAGCAGAGATCAACATCCTATAATTCAATTTGATAGCTTAAATAAATGGAAAATACCAGTGAATCACAAAAATAGGGGAATCATTTACATGGATAGTTCACCCAAATATGAAAATTTCCACATTTCCTCGACCTCAAGTGGTTCTAAACTTTTATGAATGTCTTTCTTCTTGTGAACACAAAACAACATATTTTGTGGAATGTTGTAAAAAACAGACATTGACATCCATCGTAGGAACAAAAAATACTATGGAAGTTAATGGCTGTTTTCATCAGTTTGTGTTCGAAAGAAGAAAGAAACTCAAATAGGTTTGGAACAAGTGGAGGAATAGTAAACAATGACAGAATATTCATTTTTGGGTGAACTATCCCCCTAAATAAACATAATTTCTCGTTGTATTTGTTTCACTCTATATGAAATTTGGATAGTTTATGAAATATATGATAACACTTTACAATAAGTTTGTATTAGTTAAAGGGCACCTATGATGAAAATGTGTGTGCTGTGTGTGTGTGTCCGCTGTGTGTATGTGTCTCTGCTGCGTGTGTCTATGTCTGTGTGTGTGTGTGTGTGTGTGTGTGTGAACTTTGTAATGTCATTGTGTGTGACTCATCACAGAAAGGCTTGAATTAACTTCACAACAAATACATTAAATAATCATTGGTAAAGTTCTTACTGTAGTATTTCTCACAAACGTTACGTAAGATCTGCAGCCGAGGCGGAGACTGAGGCATACTCTGACTGGCACATGGGAACGCTGGGCGGGGAGAACTAGCATTAAAGGCACATACCACAAAAACAGCTACATGGTTGTTCAGAGCAGAATATCCAATATTCTGAAAGGTATAACAAATAATCTGATGGGTGTTTTGAGCTGAAACTTTGCAGACACATTCTGGAGACACAAAAGACTTATATTAAATCTTGAAGGGTTGAAAGAGGTGCCCTTTAATGTATTTACTAGCATGAACAAACAATGAACAATACATTTATTACAGTATTTAATCATCTTTGTTAACATTAGTAATGAAAATAAAGTCATTCATTGTTAGTTCATGTCAACTCACAGTGCACAATTAATACAACTAACACAACTAATGTTACCAAGCATGAATTTGGATTTTAATGATGCATTAGTAACTATGAAATACAAGTATTGTTCATTGTTAGTTCATGTCAGTGAATAAATATATTAACTAATGAAACTTTATTGTAAAGTGTAACCTTGGTAAAAAACCAATGATCCAATTTACACAGTTTTGGAGTCGCACTCCATAAATGCCACACAAAAGATGTTCAAACAGTGATGATGAACAAAAAAAAAAAACTGTCTGTGCTTTATCTGCTGGTGATATGGAGAGCTGCCCTATATGCTAGACAAACAATGGATGGAGGCCAGATAAAGATAAAGGGGAAGTGACTCCGTGAACAAGAATCTCAGTTTACCATTGACCACTTACAATCATAATCCTCCAGCAGAGTAGACGTCTTACACACAGTAGTAATGCTACAGAAAACCAGAGCTATCATAATAAGGACTAACCGGACTGTTATGCAGGCGATTTGGTTTATTATGGCGCCAACTGTTTTGTAACTACCATCGTGTGTCCTGTTGTTTTTCAAGGTCACCGTACAAAGTGGTGCCCGTAACTGGCTGCCAACTTGCAGGTAAGCATCTGACGTCCTGGATGTTATGCGGTTTCAGTGTTTATACATGTTATGAATCACATGAACAACACCATGCTTTTTCGGCGATGGTGTTTACATTCCACTCGAAATGGGAAAATGGTGTTTGTTTTATTATGAAGGCTGAAGCCGCTCTGAAGTGATCACTCAAATGTTCTGCAATCTCCATAAATGGAGTGTGTGGAAAAGCTGCCGGAGAGTGCAGCGAGAGCAGCTCCATTTATCACTGCAGCGGGGGTGGACTGCAGGCTTTTGAGTCTCTCCGTGTTATCGTGAGCACGCAAAAGTGATTATAACTTTTTTTTTTTAATGATTTGAAAGCAAACTCAGATACACAAGTTCCTTTTTTGGAAAGATTCTCAGATTCGTCTGAATTCCAGGACTAATTCTCTTTAGATTCTGTGTCAACTTTGTGCTTGTTTTTGATATCTTGTTTTCAGTTATGTGGGTATTTTTGGAAAAAGATTGTACCATTATTCTGTTTCTGCAGTATACTGTCAAATATGTAATGACAAAAAGTCAAGACAACACGTTTTTATTTTGCTTTAACTTATTTTATTAAGTTAATCACATTTTAAGTACATTTTCTAAGTTGTACAAAGTTTAACTTAATATTTTTAGTCAGTTTGAATGATGTAAGTTGAGATGACTAGAAAAGTCAATTTTTTACAGTGCGTAATTTTTACCTTTTGTATTTGCATACATGAAATTTGACTAAATATGCAGCAGACTAGACTTTTTATTGGTCATGAATATTGTATTGATTGTGTATTGCTAATAACTCTTTAGCATATACTTTTTACACACTTCTATTTTTCTTGTGTACTTTATTTCATATTAACAATATAGTGAACAGTAGGTGCTGTATTATTTCCCAAATGATGTTTAGCAGAGCAAGGACATTTTTCACAATATTTCCCATTATATTTTTCTTCTGGAGAGAGTCTTATTTCTTTTAGTTTGGCTGGAGTAAATCTATTACTTGAAAAAACTTTAAAGCTGGCTATTGTCAATATTATTAGCCCCCTTGTTTTTTTTAAATGGCTACAAAACAAACCACTGTTGTCCATTGACATGCCTAATTAACCTAACTGGTCTAGTTAACCTAATTAACCTAGTTAATTAAGCCTTAACTTGCACTTTAAGCTGAATACTAGCATCTTGCAAAATAGCTGGCAACTCATCATGTACTGTCATTAGAAAACCCAAAGAAATTAGTTATTAGATATTAGTTATTAAAACTATGTTTAAAAATGTGTTGAAAATAATCTTCTCTCCATTAAACAGCACTTGGGAAATATTTTAAAAAGAATTTTAATGTAAGATTTTGTCTTCTACTGTAGATATATTATAAACGTGATTTCTACCACAGAGATATGATATTTGCTAGTATTAACTGCATTGGAGGATTCAAAGGCAGTAATAGGCTGTGCAGTTTTTTTTTACTGTGGCTGGAACTTAAGTTGGTTTGACCTCTGACCTCCGTGAAGTAAGATTTGCAGATGGATATGAGAGACAGTGTGCAGTGACAGGTCTACAGGGGTTTGCTCGCTGCAAGAGAAGTGCAGTGTCATGCATGTCAGAGTGCCACTCATTATGTATTTATATATATTTCTAAAGAAGCTGTTGACATGAAATTGACCCAGATTTTGGTATAAAAACCTAAACAATAAAGGCTTTTTGGGAAAGCACAGCTTCAAGATGTTTGGAAAATGGAGTTGCATGCTTTGCTCAAGTATGATTTTTTTAACAGAGTCTATAAATCTTGACAGTTCTTTGGGTCTCGCCTATAAACTCTGATTTTTAGTGCTTATTTTCTATTAGATTCAGATCAGGTGATTGACTGGGCTTTATTTTCTTTTCTGAAACCAATGGAGAGTTTGCTTGGCTGTGTTTGAGATCATTGTTTTGCAACAATGTTCACCCTGGTTTCATCTTCATCTTCTGAACCAGCTAATTCATTCATTCATTTTCTTTTCGGCTTAGTCCCTTTATAAATCAGGGGTCGCCACAGCGGAATAAACCGCCAACTTATCAGCATATGTTTTATGCAGCGGATGCCCTTCCAGCTGCAACCCATCACTAGGAAACACCCATACACTCTCATTCACACACATACACTATGGACAATTTAGCTTACCCAATTCACTTATAGCGCATGTCTTTGGACTTGTGGGGGAAACTGGAGCACCCGGAGGAAACCCGTGCAAACACGGGGAGAACATGCAAACTCCACATAGAAATGCCAAGTGACCCAGCCGAGGCATCGCTACCCACTGCGCCACTGCGCCACCCTGAAGCAGCTAATATTCATTCTTATTACTGAGAGATTTCAGCTGCTGTCTGGGCGTTCCATGCCTTTTTACACCTCCCTTTCTTCATATGTTCAATACTTTTTCCTTGTGTCACACTGGCAGGCAATCAGCAGATTACAGGATATCGGAGAAATAAAAACATATCTCAGTATATACACTGTGTATCTCGGAATATTGCATGTTTTTAATATATGGATTTTTTTAAAATGGATATTTGTTTTAAGTTTTAACACCCTGCTCAGTGTTGTCCAATGAAACAATGCTCATATTAAAGGCTGTAAAAAACAAAAATATGTTAATGCTTGTTTTTAGCATCATTAATCCAGACATTACATTTATTTTGTGCACTTTTCAGCATTTTGTTTTTTAATAAATAGACATTCTTTACTATGATTTTTGATCAGTGTTCTCTTGATCATTTTTGATCCAGCAGTGGTTAATACAGCATGCTAACCAGCCAAACATTGAGCAACCAGTCAATAGTACGTTTTTGTGTCCCAGGTTTTTTATTAGGCTGAACTTTGGACAAGACAATGAGTGGAGCTGCATATGAAAGTGTGTATGTTTTTAAAATCCCACTCTGGATATTTGTCAAGTGTCAAGACTTGCATTTCTCTGATACAAGAGCAGGTGAGATTGTCAAACAAAATATGGATTTATATTCAGTCTTGTCCACCTTCTATTTATAGGACTATAAACACTGTTGGCTGCAGAATGCTTCATTCATTGCTTTATTTATTTAGGCTGACAGGAGGAAACGCAGAATATATCAAACTGTGAAATACTTCATTCATATGATTACGGATATGAATTGTTTTCTCATCTCTCAGATAAAGAGGAGCTTTTCCAGAATGTTCTGACCCAGGTGGCGGAGCAGTTCTCCAGGTATGATGTGTTTTTACGTTCGATACCTCAGTTAATTCACACTGACCTTCTTCTGATTGAATTTTCAATCCTTTTGGTATTTCAAGGATGAATGATCTTTGTATATTTCTCTCCATCTGCTGTGCCACTCTTCCCCAAGGGCGTTTAAAATCAACGAACTGAAAACTGAGGTGACGAATCGCCTAGCCATGCTGGAGAAGAGAGTGGAGTGTGAGTTTTACACTGTTTTCACCCAATATCTTGCCCATTATTTTGCTAATGGACTGTGTTTTTTGCTGAAATTGAGGGACTAACCTTGAGTAAAGGAGAGATGTTAAAATCTGCTCACAGTGAATGACAGATCATTCACTCTTTAGTGCTTTCAACACGAATAGATTATTAGATGTATATTGGAGTGCATTATAGATGACCTTATGCGGTTCACCCGGTGTAGCATGTTGTATATTTTACATTAGCCACTGAGATATAAGGAAGTAGTTTATGTTTGATTTATGTGACTCATGTAAGAAGCCTTTGCCACATACCACAGCTGATGTTTAAATAGACAGTGACGGATATTTATTGTGCACTGTATCCTTTAGGATTTAGCTCTACAGTAGATACAGTGGTGTTTCATTGACACCATTCGGTTTCTTTATCATGCACTAGTCATCAAGTCATGTAGTCAAGTCAAGTCAAGTCATTGATTGCTTATTTGTTTTATTATTGTAATATTGTTGGCAAAGGAGATAAGCATTCTTTGGTGAATCAAACTAAATCATGTGTAGATCACACAAATATATATATATATATATATAGTATAGTGTCGTGGCATAATTTCTGTAATTTAACTTGTATTCGCATTCAGAGTTATATGAAATTTTTGCCAAAATATTGTATTGATATGGGGAGAGTCAGACCGCTGTGCAAAAACTTCTCAAGCACATCTCAAAGATTCTCATTAAGATTAAGGTCTGGACTCTTTATGCATTTTTTTACTTTTTGCAAATGTCCCATTTTTTAGGGCATAATATCTTTGAGGTCAACCTTTTTTTAATTTATCTTAGTGTGTTTCAAATCACTATCTTAAGCCTAATTTGAGGGAAATACAACAAATACCATGCAGTCTTTATTGTATTTAAATGTGACCTGGCTGTCATATTAGACCCACATTTTATTCACTTTATACTTCAGTTACTCATCAAATCTTCTGACCAATCAAATGCTCCCTAGTATCTGACATGTCCCGCCCCCTTCAAGATGCTTCTCATTTGCTTTTCACGTGGATGCGCTAACTGGCAGAGCTGTGATAGAAACAAAATGCTATTGGCTGTTTTTTAAAAAAGGGAGGAGCTACTGTTCCACCCTGTCTTCATGTTTTAGTTGAGATTACATCAAACATTGAATTAAAAAATGTCATAGCACTCATAGCACTCCATGGGAACTTTAATATTCAAAATAGCACTGCGTAGATGTTATGGGATCTCTACAATTCATAGGTTACTTATTACTTTCCTGTTTTCCGCAACTCATTTGCTTTTTATTCAGTCACTCGAATACATTTTCTAATGAGGACAATGTAAATTATATTTTTACATAATTTGGTGAAGATTTAAATTAAAACGTAACATATAATTAAGATTTACACGGCCCTGTGCTTTTAACTGTGGGAAAACGAAGATTATTCATTAGCTTTTCACACTGTATATTTGAGAAGGCTCTGTACTAAGCCGAAGTGTCATGAGCAGAGTGTTGTGTGCAAACAGACCATCAACAGAGCCTGTAAAATATAAAACCAGGTCACGGTGAACTCGCTCATTGCTTCTGTTGCTTCTATAAGCATTACTGGACAGGTAAACAAAATGCTTATGCACATAAAAGTTTGACATCAGTAAGATTTTTGAATTTGCATGTTATGTCATCAAGCATACAGCAAAAGCAGTAATGTTGTGAAATATTAATGCAATTCAAAGTAATTTATACCTGATGGTAAATCTACAATTTCAATCAGTCAATCAATCAATCAATCAATTAACCTTTATTTATATAGCACCTTACTACAACCGAGGTTGACCAAAGTGCTTTACACCAGTAAAAACTAATTATACAACACAACTAAAAAGAAAACAATGCAAAAACAATACAAGAAATATCAATAAAAGGCAGCAAAACATTAAAACAGAGAAAATTGTCAGTGACAGGGTCAGTCCCTGTATGCACAGAGCAGGAGTCTGGTTGGCATTGCCGGCAATACGTTAGACTTGTTTCCAGTGCATGTTGGACTCTGGCAGGCCTGCCCTTTGTCACCAATTCTGTTCATAAATTTTATGGACAGAATTTCTATGCGCAGCCTTGGGCCAGAGGGGGTCCGGTTCAGGGACCACAGGATTTCATCTCCGTTATTCACAGACAATGTTGTTCTGTTGGCTTCATTGAACATGGACCTTCAGCATGCACTGGAGCGGTGTGTGATGCGGTTGCGATGAGAATCAGCACCTCCAAGTCCGAGGCCATGGTGCTCCACCAGAAAAAGGTGGTTTGGCATCTCCACAATGGAGGAAAGTCCTTACCCCAGGTGGAGGAGTTCAAGTATCTTGGGGTTTTGTTCACAAGTGAGGGAAGGATGGAACGTGAGATCGACAGGGGGATCAGTGCAGTGGCAACAGTAATGTACTAGTCCGTTGTGGTAAAGAAGGAGCTGAGCTGAAAGGCAAAGCTCTCGATTTACCGGTCAATCTATGTTCCTACTCTCACCTTTGATCATGAGCTTTGGGTCATGACCGAAAGGATAAGATCACTGATACAAGCAGCCGAAATGGGTTTCCTTCCCAGGCTGGCAGGGTGCACCCTTATAGATAGGGTGAGGAGCAGGAGGAGCTCGGAGTAGAGCCACTGCTCCTTCACATCGAGAGAAGTCAGCTAAGGTGGCTCCGGCATCTGTTTCGGATGCCTCCTGGACGCCCACCTAGGGAGGTGTTCCAGGCATGTCCCACCGGGAGGAGGCCTCGGGGAAGACCCAGGACACGCTGGAGGGACTATGTCTCTCAGCTGGCCTGGGAATGCCTCGAGATCCCCCAGGAGGAGCTGGAGCAAGTGTCTGGGTAGAGGGAAGTCTGGGGTTCTCTCCTGAGCCTGCTGCCCCCACGGCCCAGCCCCGGAAAAGTGGATGAAAATAAATGAATTAATTAATGAATTAAAAGTGCTACTATGCATTAAAAGCCATTTTAAACAAGTGGGTCTTGAGCTTGGCTTTAAAAAGTGGCAGGTCAGTGATTGTACGAAGCTCAGTAGGAAGGGTATTCCAAAGTTTAGGACCTGCCACTGCAAAAGAGCGATCACCCCACTGCTTGTACCTCTGACTTCTAGTAGAAGTTGGCCAGCAGATTGCAAGGCTCTGCTGGGTTGGTGAATTAGCAAAATTTCACATTAATAAGAAGGGGCAAGGCCATTGACTGCATTAAAACAAATTTCAGCATAATTTCTCTATCCGAAATCTCTAGAAATCATTCTAGCGTGCTGCTTTATTAATTATACATTTGTGTTGATACAGTTAGATAAAGTTGTGTGGATTATTTTGTTTGTGAAAGTTCAAAAACAGCATTATCTAACATTATAAATGTTACTTTTGATCAATTTATTGGATGAATCTTTGTTTAACAAAAAGCAATGTATTAGCAAAGTATTTTAATAAGAATCATTTCTGAACAGTGAAAATGCATTCAGCGGCCTATGTAAGCAAACATGCTGCTTATCATAAGTTCACATTTGTTTAAACATTTGCATATCTCAGTGCATTTTTTTCCCCATAGCTCCTCATTTCCACTATGAAATAAATGAATGTTGTACCTGAATACACATGTACAGATGGTATTTTAAAACTTACAGTATCTGTTTATTTGAATCGATAGTGTGCTACTAGCATGTTTAAAGTGTTTTATAACACTCATCATTGGTCCAGTGTCAAAACGACATCAAAAAACACGTCAAAAATGCATAAAATGTCAACTTGATGTCAAAAGTACATCAAATTGACATCTAATATTGATATCTGATATAAAAAAACACCCAAAATTGTTTACAGGACAGTCAAAAGATGTGTTTTTATGCCAGTTTTAGATGTCAAATTGATGTCATTTTGACATGCATTACATGCATTGTACGGAATCCAGTGTAAATTTGTCATTTGTAATTGAAGCTTTCAGATGAATGAAAATGTTTTTATATTATAATAATTTTTGTATCAGAATTTTAATTGTCTAAAAACCATCAATGTATAGATGTCAACTAGACGTAAAAGTTTTGACTTAAAAACGATTAGGATTTTTGACGTTTTTTTGATGTCGATGTCAATTTTAAAGTCGTTTTGACATCAAGGGTCATACACTACCTGATAAAAGTCTTGTTGTCGATCCCTGTTACATTCAGTATGGAGGCGTGCGAGAAATCTGCAGAGTGGATGGCAACATCAACAGCCTTTGGTATCGAGACATTTGTGCTGCCCTTTACACTACAAACCACAAGGGAGGGCAAATTCTTCAGCAGGATAGCACTCCTTCTCATATTTCAGCCTCCACATAAACGTTCCTTAAAGCAAAGAAAGTCAAGGTGCTCCAGGATTGGCCAGCCCAGTCATCAGACATGAACATTATGTTGCATGTCTGGGGTAAGATGTAGGATGTAGCATGTCTTGGGTAGGATGAAGGAGGAGGCATTGAAGATGAATCCAAAGAATCTTGATGAACTCTAGGAGTACTGCAAGAAAGCTTACTTTGCCATTCCAGATTAATTTATTAATACGTTATTTTAGTCACTGCAGAGATGTATGGATGCAGTCCTCCAAGCTCATGGTAGTCATACACAATATTAATTCTTTTTCCACTGCACCATGACTTTATATTCTATACTGTACAATTTTTCTGTTAAGTGACAAGACTTTTGTCTAAGCAAAGTCTGACCTTACTGTTCTAATTAAATAATTAAAAATCAAGGCATGATCATATTTTATTTTGGTAAAATAAGCGTAATATAGAGGCCTTTTCCTTTCATATAAGACACTTCTGATTCCAAACGATCAACTAGAAGTCAAGTTATTCTTTGTTGTTCCTGAAACTTGGATAGGCGACAGAACTTTTGTCAGGTAGTGTATGTTGGACTGGATCAATCAAATAGCGACAAATTAACATTTGAGTTTGAATTCAAGCGGCATGTTTTATCGGTTCTTCCTTTCCTTGGAAATCAAACCGTTGATAGTTCTATGCTCTACTGTTTGAACTCTAGTCCACTACCTACCGTGGAACAGTGTTAAACAGTAATTCATAACAGAGTTCAGTTGCATCATCTTTGGCCTTGACAGCCATTGTGGACGAGTTTATTTTCAGTAATGACGCTTCATGTAACATCACCAGAGTTCAGGATTCATTCCATTGCAGCATGACTGTGTGCCCATAGAAATCCAAACACAGCCATGATGAAATCAGTCACCATGGCGATGGACTCTGACCTCGCATCAGTGTGAACACTTCACTCGCCTCATATTATTTCAGCTGATTTATTACTGTACGCTGTCTATAAACAGAATAGTAGCAGGAAGTCCACCGATTATATGATGTGTTTGATTACGCTAATTAAATTATACAACGAAAGTCCAGAGGTCGCGCGTTTAATCAAACTATACAGTACTTTGACTCCAAATTTGTCAGTCCCTTGTAACAACACAATGAAACTGATGTCAAAATCAACAGGGTAGTAATGTAAGGGCAGAACAACAAATAACATTATTTAGAAGTACAACTGAATAATCTATTATTGTTTTTCCTGTATTGTTAGGCTGCCATTCTTGTGATATTTTACATTTATCTACATGCATATCTGGATTTGTACTTACATAACTCAGTAAATAGAAATTGCTAGAAGTCAAATCTGAATTGTGAGACTGAAAAATAGAATTGCAAAATGCAAACTCAGAATTGTGAGAATGTTTGCGAGAACAATTGCGAGACAAAAATGAAGAATTGCAACAAAATAAAAAAATTGTGAGATTGTGAAATTGTGTGACATAACCTACGAATTTAAAAACATAAATGAAAGATTGTGTGATGTAAACTCTGAATTTTGTGACATAATTGCAAAATAGAAACTAAGGATTGTGAGATGTAAACCTTAGAATTGTGTAACAAACTAAGAATTACAAAAAGTACACTAAGGATAAACAAGCTTTCATATAATTGTCATGAAAATAATCCCATCATTTAAAAAAAAAGATTTTTAAAAAGACAGACATTCTGACACATAACACACATTTTCAGAGAATAAGCAGTGTTGGGGAAAGTTACTTTTGAAAGTAATGCATTACAGTTTTGAGTTACTCCCCAATAAAGTAAACTATTTGCATTACTTAATTACTTTTTATGGTAAGTAATGCATTGCATGTTACCTTGAAGTAACTTTTTTCTTACCTGAGGCTTTCAAAACTTGCAGGGCTTTTGTAATGCGGTACCCCCAACACTGAGAATAACTGACTTTAGCATTGTATTTTAGATAAATAAATAAGTTCACTTAGCATGTTTCTAAAATTGTGATTTAGAACAGTCAAAAAGTGGGGACACTGTGGCTCAGTGGTTAGCACTGTTGCCTCACAGCAAGAAGGTCGCTGGTTTGACTCCCGGCTGGGTCAGTTGGCGTTTCTGTGTGGAGTTTGCATGATCTCCAGGTGCTCTGGTTTCCCTCACAGTTCAAAAACATGCAGTACAGGGGAATTGAATAAACTAAATTGGCCGTAGTGTATGAGTGTGTGTGTGTTTGTGTGTGTGAGTGTGTGTGTGTGTGTGTGTGTGTGTGTGTGTGTGTGTGTGAATGAGTGTGTATGGATGTTTCCTAGTACTGGGTTGCAGCCAGAAGGGCATCTGCTGTGTTAAACATATGCTGGATAAATTGGCGGTTCATTCTGTTGTGGCAAACCCTGATGAATAAAGTGACTAAGCCAAAGGAAAATGATTGATTGAATGAATGAAGAGTCAAAAATTTACATACAGCACCTTTAGTTTTAAGATGTTCAGGATTAATCTAATGGATAAAAAACTTTAACCGGGTACTTGATCATTTATTCATTCATTCATTCATTCATTCATTCATTCATTCATTCATTCATTCATTCATTCATTCATTCATTCATTCATTTTCTTTTCGGCTTAGTCCCTTTATTAATCAGGGGTCGCCACAGTGGAATAAACCGCCAACTTATCCAGCATATGTTTTACACAGCGGATGCCCTTCCAGCTGCAACCCATAACTAGGAAACACCCATACACTCTCATTCACACACATACACTATGGACAGTTTAGCTTACCCAATTCACCTATACTGCATGTCTTTGGACTTGTGGGGGAAACCGGAGCACCCGGAGGAAACCCACACCAACACGGAGGATGGGGGAGCTTGATCAAATTAACCAAAATAAAAAACATAAATAAGCAAAAATTGCCGCACTGATAATAGTCCAAATTAACCAATCAATAAATTACACAAAAAACATTTCTACGTTTTCTACTTAATGCTATTTTGGCATAGAACCAGTAAAAATACATAGAAGTGGTAATGATATTGATCAAATTTTACTTCGAAGGGAATATTTTTATTCATTCATTCATTCATTTCTTTTTCGGCTAAGTCCCTTTATTCATCAGGGGTCGCCACAGCGGAATAAACCGCCAACTTATCCAGCATATGTTTTACGCAGCGGATGCCCTTCCAGCTGCAACCCAGTACTGGAAAACACCCATACATTCTCATTCACACACATACACTACAACAATTTAGCTTGTCGCAAACCACGGGAGGACATGTAAACTCCACACAGAAATGCCAACTGACCCAGCTGAGGCTCGAACCAGTGACCTTCTTGCTACCCACTGTGCCACCGTGCCGCTCGAAAATTTTTATATTTACACATTAAATACCTTATCACCCAAATGTTGAAATTTGATTTGAAACTTTTTTGTAATTTTTTTTTTTTCCTGATATTTGTCTATTTTTTTTCATATTATTCACTGCAAAAAAATGCTGGGATCCACACAATCGATTTGTGTTGGCACAACATAAAGGAATTAAGGTAACTTATTAGTCTTTACAAATATAGGAGGATTGAACATAACAAAAATTGAGTTGTCCCCTCCCAATAAAAAAGCCATAATTGTGTTGTTTCAGCTCATTTTAAATTCATTCATTTTCATTTCGGCTTAGTCCCTTTATTAATCTGGGGTCGCCACAGCGGAATGAACCGCCAACTTATCCAGCATATGTTTTACGCAGTGGATGCCCTTCCAGCTGCAACCCATCTCTGGGAAACATCCATACACACTCATTCACACTCATGCACTACGGACAATTTAGCTTACCCAATTCACCTATACCGCATGTCTTTGGACTTGTGGGGGAAACCGGAGCACCCAGAGGAAACCCACGCCAACACAGGGAGAACATGCAAACTCCACACAGAAACACCAACTGACCCAGCCGAGGCTCGAACCAGCGATCAGCGACCTTCTTGCTGTGAGGCGAATGTGCTACCCACTGCGCCACTGTGAGGCCCTCATTTTAAATAAGTACATTTATTTTAGACTGTTGCTGCGTCCCGAATGGCATACTATGCGTCCTAAATATTATTTGCATAGTATGTTGAAAAGAGTATGCCAAAGATTCTCAGATGCTCTACTAATTCAAAGTGTAGAAGCCTCCGTATCTAACCGATAATATTGCCCACCATACATATATGCTGGGTTCCGCACAATCGATTTGTGTTGGGACAACATAAAGAAACTATAAGGTAACTTATTTTTTACAAAAATTGGAGGATTCAACATAAAAATAAATTGAGTTGTCCCCTCCCAAAAAAACCCCCAATAATTGTGTTGTTTCAGCTCATTTTAAATAAGTAGATTGAACAAACCAGCAAACGTCATTTATTAAGTATCTGTTGATTGGTTAATTTTTGGTTTTAGGTGTGATGTTGTTAAAAAGATAGATCTGTGGTTTTCTTGTATTGCCCGTGTGACCTGATGAAGACTCTGCAGGTTGTAACGCCTCGAAACGCCGTCGTAAACAGTCTTTTGAGAGCAATAGTGGCCGTGTGCCGATTTTTGTTTACTATTTCAAGGATAATTTAATGAAATTTCTCAATGTGAGCCCAGAGCCATGCTTCTAATCAATTTTTGATGCAAAAACATCATCTATCTCATAAAAGAAACTCTGCCAACACGGGCAGGTTGTGTGGCATATCTTCATTCTTAAAACCAGTGTTGTGAGAAGCAGACACATGCCAGATGGTAACAGGTGTGAACTGTTCTTTTTATGGCTCATCAGTCTGTGTTTACTGTGTGTGTGTGTTTGAGTAGGAAAAGCCCTGCGGCTCATTTCCACCCATTCATTTCCATATTTTCTCTCAGCATGGCTCAGTTTCGATACGTTAAATCAACTTCATGTATTTATGTGTTTGTTTCTGTCATTTTTCTCTTCAGTGGAAGGGATGAAGGTGGTGGAGATAGAGAAATGTCGCAGTGACATCAAGAAACTGCAGGAGGAGATGGCTTCCAGAAACAACAGGTCAGAGACTTTTCTGGAGCAAATGCTAAGGCTAAACTGAAATATTGCTGACTGAGTTTACATCTGTAATCTGATGCAGTTGAAAAAAGTATATTTAAAGAAACAATACACTGAATTCAGAAACCCTTGTTATTAGTGACACCAGTGATCGTTAAGTGAATTGCAGCCGGAAATGTAATGCTTGTGCTCACACTCGTGCACATGTAAGATTATTTCATGTGTACTTACCACAAAAGTAAACAGTTAGACAAAAAAAGAAACATTGATCTGAGCTGAAATTATTTACTATGTCTTACAAAATGCCTAAATGCAGCCCACATTAGTCTTATTATTCAGTCACAAGATGGCGGCGAACATTCAAGAACATGACAGACAAGCATATGAATATGTTTAATAACGTATTTACTAATGGTCAATGGTCAGTGGTAAGATTAGTACCCAGATGAGCATGTGTTATACGTTTCAGAGGTTGTTATCTGAGAATAACATACATTGGAATGTTGCGTGGAATGTCGGGTGTCAGTGTATCATTCATAAAGACTTACTTTGCTGTTCAATTAACCTTGGAGTTCTAAAACTACTAGAATGGCCATAGCGGTCATTTTGACTATTCATATTAGTCTGTTGCTGCGTCCCAATTGGCATAATATCCGTGCTAAATAGTATTAAAAAATAGAGCTAGTTTGTCCCAAACCGTGTTGAAAAGAGTATGCCAAAGATTCCCAGATGCTCTACTAATTTAAAGTGTAGAAGTGTCCGTACTCTAACTGCTAATATTGCCCACCATAGATATACATTAGATCAATACAGCCGCCATTGGTACAGGGCTCTTTTGTATGTTATAGGATTTTGTATGTTTTGAAATATGCTCAATTAGTAATGTTATTGATGATGATACAGTGACTTATTGCATTGACCATAAGGCAAAGTACCACCAACTTGCACTAAATACTAGGCTTATGCTAGTTTTGTTGAAGAAAACCAGTGAAAATGTAAATGAAATAGGACAAGATGCTGGTGCCAGAAACTTGTATTATTGTTGGCTAAGGACGTAACTAAGCAACATAATGGTCCATTAATGAGGAGTATGTCCCAAAGCTTGCATACTCTTCTGTTACACATTCAAAAGTATTGAATTGAATCAAAAGTACTTTTAGATAGTATAAGTATGCAAATTGGGATGCAGCATATAGTTAATAAAATTGTTGTTATTTAAAACAATACATTCAAACAACATAAACAGTAAATGAACATAATTTATAATGGAGAAAAAATGTTTTAAAAATGAACACACCGTTACAAATATTAAATCTCCACATGAAACTCATCTTTTTTTATGGCATCTCTCACTCATAGCAGCCAAAAGCGCCACTCAGTCAGACAACTAAACACAGCAGAGCAGTGGAGGAGCAACATAAGCCAGCCATAGACTGTGTAAAAAGCTGTGTTTTCCGACTTATGAAATGGAGCAAAATACATTAGCTTACATTAGAAAAATTTGCGCTAACATATATATCTCAATAGGATAGCATCGATCAATATTAGGATCGATTCTCACATGTACATCTATTGTTTTACATTTAACAGATGCTTTTATTCAAAGTGACATACAACTGAAGGTAAAAGATACACTTCAAATCATCAGAGAGTTGCAGTATATAGACAAACCTATGTATATAACCTATAAACCTGTAGTAGATAAAATGCTGTGACAAGTCTAAGTTGGTCTATTTTTTAGAGAGAATGTGTCCTACAGGCAGTTTGTCTAGCCCAATCTGTGTGGAACACACTCAGAAGTGCACAATGTTTTCCAAGAAGTATGCTGTGCTTATCATAAAGTGGCTGGTGCATATGGAGAGAAAAAAAAAAGAGTGTGTCACCTAAAGATGGTTACCTACAAGCACACTCACCTGCGTGAAGCACACGAACACTGTGTCCTAACAACCTGGAACGCAATGATTCCAGTGACAAGCAATTTGACTGTCCACATTAAACGCGTCACCACACAACAAAAACATTAAAACACCATCTATTCAGAAGCGCAGAATAGTACACTGCACTCCCAACCAAATGGTAAGGTTTATAATCTAATTAATATTAAAACTCCTTAACATTATTAATAGGCTACTGAGTGACTTATGTTGTTGTTTTGAGTCACAGTTCTGACTTTCATTTTCAAACCATCTGAGGTAAACTATCCACTACTGCTTTCAGTAGTATTGCAATAAATATCACGTAAAATAGAATAACGCACATAATCGGTACCTGAGGTAATCCTTGTTATTGTAGTTTATGCTGTTGTAATGCCATAATGCCAAGTCATGTGGCAGAAATACAAATTTAGATTCTAAATTACAAATTTTTCGTGTTGCTGTTACATAAACTCATTTTAACATTGAAAAGATACTGTCGTGTGTTCAGTTAGTTTCGTTTTTGCTTTGGCCTACGTGGGTGGAATGAGCCACAACAAGATGATCGTCTTTTCTGTATAATGCTCATTGTTCCTACTGTTTAGTGCTCTTGCTCCGGCACAGAATGGCAGCTTTTCCGACCGTGCAATGAGCACGCGAGCAACCTCTATAATCAACTGAACTTCCCGTACACAACGTAACTCAGCGCATACTCTCTGATTGACGTAACTAAACAGCCAATAGAAATGGAAACAGAATAAACACAGTGAATAGGCTTAAAGGGACCATGCTCTAATTACTACAATACCATTTATAACTTGTTGCAGTGTCACATTGTGTGTAGTTAGGACATGATGTAAGAATGTTTGCAGAAACATAAAGTGCTGATAAGAAAGTGTATGGGGCATACGGAGAGCAGAGAGAGTCTTGCCCAACCCTAATATATAGCAGTCTATTCATGTTACTGTCTGTAGTGCACACTTTAATGAGAGGAGAGTTAAGACACAGCCCAGGTGTTGTCTTGCTCAGCTCTTGTTAAAAATACTATGATGAGGCTGGTTTATTCCCTTTTGAGAATTAATGAGCTGACATGGCTCTCACATGCTCTTATTAGCGAAGGATCGGATTCAAGATGAATCAAAAAGAGCTGCATATTCTTCAGATACTGTCTCTGAGATGTTGACATGTTGTTCACAATAAAAACACAGCATGTTCTGTGAGCGACTGAGCTCTGCTTTTTCACCTTTGCAGTAGTTTTCTAGAAGAAAACAAGAAGTTAACTCCTCGCAGAGATGTGCCTTCATACCCAAAGGTAAATGACAGATATGCCTGTGTTTCCCTTCATTATTTCTGCATAGTGTTTGTGCTTTATTCGGTTGGTGTAGTGCAGGGTATACAGCTCCAGTTAATTACAGCACTGTTTGTACACACAGTTTAGGGTTTGGGCTTTAGAGAAGATGATTATAACAAATTATTTAACAAAAAACAAAGATTTAAGATAAACATAAAAATGTATTTATTTATTTTTTGTTGGTCTCTAATTCTCAACAAGGTTGAATATTTTATTAAAACATACAGTAAAAACAGTAATATTGCATAATGTTTTTATAACTTTTAAAATAACGAATTTCTCTTTTAATATATTTAAAACTACTCCTGTGATTTAATTGCTGAATATTCAGCATCAATGCTTTAGTTTTCAATGTCATGTGATCCAGCAGAAATCTTTCCAATATGCTTTATCTATTTAAAATGTTTTGCTTAAGACATATTTATTAATAAATCAATGTTGAAAACACAATTTTTTTATTTTTAAGTTTACAATATACATTTGATTTGTAGTTTGAATTTTTTGGACCGTATATAAAATATGTAGATTTGGAAAAGATTTCTATATATGTCTGATAACATTTCTTTTAAATGTAAAAAAAAAAAAAACGTTTTCAACTGTGTGTGTGTATATATATTATCAGGTTTTTTTTTTTTTAAATTTAAATCTTCAATGAAAAAAATATATATATATATATATATATATATATATTGGATAATATACTTATGAAGAAAAACAAGAAAGAAAAAAAAGGGTACCACTTTATATTAAGTGGCCTTAAGTAATGTGTACTTACACTAAAAATTGCATTTTTTTACAATGTATTTATTGTGTAAATACATGTTATACATTGTACTTATGATTGATTAAATATCTGCATGTAATTTCATCTGTAATAAATTTCTGTATACATTTTTAATTGCTCTGTTGGCCATCCCTTACACCTTAACCCACCTTCAAACTTACCCATACCACCAAACCTTTCCCTAACGCTACTTAATATAAAGTGGGAATAAAGAAATATTTAGGGAACTAATGGATACTGCACAATGTGTAATAATGGAAGAAATAATAATTATACTTCTACTTAAATATTGAAAAATGAGGGGAAATTAGATTTTTTCAATTCATGTCCCTTTTAAGAAGTCTTTGAAGGTTTGTAATGACAGGAGAGCGAGTAAACGATGAGAGAACTGGACTGTTTGACTGAATGTGTGGAGTGTAGCAGTAAGTGTATAGGCAGTGCCAGGCGTTGTTTCTGGAGGGTTCAACCGAGAGCTCTGTTGCCTGCAGTACATGCAAAGTGCGTAAGAGTTAGAGTCTAACAGCTCTCCCATCTTCTTTTTCGTCCCGCTGTGGGCTTTGTGCAGTACCACCTGTCGCAGGACACAGTAGAGGCTCTGAAGCAGCCGCTCTTCGATGTGTGGCAGTGGGAGTCTAATGAGGTGAGCATTAGACATGCAGAAATTCTACAGCTGTGCATAAGGAGCAAGAGTGAGACTCACAATGACCACTGTAGTGCTCTTGTTGGTGAAGATGATGTCATCTGTGTTTTGTTCTTTAAGATGCTGAGTTGTCTGGAGCACATGTATCATGATCTCGGTCTGGTGAAGGACTTTAATATTAACCCTATCACACTTAAAAGATGGCTGGTAAGGGAACTATATATGTTTTAGTAATTAATGTATGTATGTATGTATGTATGTATGTATGTATGTATGTATGTATGTATGTATGTGTATGTATGTATGTATGTATGTATGTGTGTATATGTGTGTATGTATGTATGTGTGCATGTATGTAATTTTATTTCCTCCAGTAAATAAATGTATTTGTGATTAAAATTCATTATGACTTAATTAAAATTTCAATAAATACTACATCTACATTACAGGTTTCCTCTTTTCCTCCAAATTTTGATAGTTATTTCATTTAATTTTTACTTTAATTTAGTATACTTTACCTCAGTAAAAAATACATATACATTCATTCATTCATTTGGTTGGTTGATTGGTTGCGGGACGATTTTATTTTCCTTCTGGCAAAAATTAAGTAGTGCTTCAAAAAATTTAATAAAATGTATATTTTGATAATATTCTTGTATCTACAGTTGAAATATTATTATTTTAAAAATATTTCCCAAGTGGTGATTAACAGAGCAAGGATATTTTCACAGTATTTCCTAATAAAATTGTTTTCTTCTGGAGAAAATGACTTATTTCTTTTAGTTTGGCTGGAATATCATTTTAAAAATATATATTTTTAGAGTCAATATTATTAGCCGCCTTAAGATTTTTTTTGCATTGGCTACAGAACAAACCACTGTTGTAAAATGGTTTGCCTAATTTGATCAATTTTATTTGATTTCTGCAGGGGAAAAATACATATGGACATTTATGGGATTGTTTGTATATTCATTCATTCATTCATTCATTTGGTTGGTTGAGGGATGATTGTATTGTCCTTGACGCCAAAAAAATGTATCATGTGGTACAGTTCATTATAATTATATATTTTTGGATAGTTACAAAGAAATTAGAATAATACTAAAACAAAATGAAATGGAAAAATATAAATAATATTTTGTTACCTGTATATATAATATTGCCAGGCCTTTCCATTTATTTGCATTGTTCTCTAGGCAAAATTAACGGATAATAATAATGCATATACAAGACTTAAAATCTAATAAAAATACACAAATAAAATAGAGCTTTTTCTTTCTTTCTTACCACTTTCAGCTTTGCATCCATGACAATTACAGGAACAACCCTTTTCACAATTTCCGCCACTGTTTTTGCGTCACTCAGATGATGTACAGCATGATCTACCTCTGCGGCCTACAGGTACACACACTGTCTCATGACACACAACATCTCAAAACAGATATTTTGTGTGTAAGTGTATCTGTTTTGAATGTCCTGAGCCACCTGTACATCAGCAGATTGAAGAGGAGTGGGAGGCTGAGTGATAAATGAGTGATGTTTGGGGGAGTAAAAGCAATTGTGTTGCAGTATGAAGATGCTTTCAGCCTCTCGCTCTTCTCTTGGATCTGTGCTGCTGTTGCCATGGACGTGTATTAAGAGGTCACTGGATTAATTATCAGCGCTATTACAGAGGACTAATTACTTACCAGTGTAGTAGAGAACAGATACTTGAGCAGAGCACTGTCAATACACATGTGTTGGGATTTCATGTTTTATGGGGACTTCCCATTGTTACAAACGGGGCATACAAGTACCATAAGCAGCTTTTATTTAAAGGAACAGGCAAAGTTCAGAACAGGGGCAGACAACAATGTAAACAAGCGTAACACAAAAGAGCAATCTAAATGGCAGGCAAGGGGTCGGGGCAGGCAGCAAACATTTACACTGCATGGTTCAAGTGACCCAATTCAGATTTTTTTCCTTTCATGTGGCACAGATAAGATACGGCCTACATATGTGTAAGCAGGAAAAATCACATGGATTCCAATTTACTCAGATAAGATTCAGACCTACTTCATATGTGGAAATGTATCTGTTATGAATCAGATACGTGCCCTCGTGTCTGCAGTGTGGGCAGTATGTAGTCAATTCTGGCGTATGATGTCAATTCTGGCACTTTCATTTCAGAACAGAGTTCTGCATAAGTCCAAAACCTTAAATCTCACATACAAGGGCAAAAAAGTTTTTATATAGTCATTATAGCTCAAATGATTACATTTAACCATGTTAACGAGAGAGCGAGTGCAACATCATGTGAGCAAACTATATTGGTCAAACTGTGCATAAATCACACTACATGGACATGACATTAAAATGCTTACTGCTCAAAAAAGAGCAGTAAGTTTAAAAGAAGATGGCCAACTGAGAACTTTTCTGTCATAAACTATAACAAATTAACTTGTCAAATAATATGCTTGGCAGCAGCGTCAAGTAGAAGAAATAACACAGTGCTTAAGGATGCAGGATACAGTATATACATAAAAAAACGAAACCCTGCAAACAGATTAAATAAAGGAATGGAGAAAAGGACACTTTTATTCACAGCTTTTAGTCAGCGCCTGCACCTTTTGTCCGGAGCATTTCATCTTTGAGTGTGCAGTGTAAATGCAGACATCGGATAAGAGACACTTTTTAAAGATGATGTAAGCGGGTAGTCAAAAAATCGACTACAGTCAAAAAATTGGAATTGACCGTCAAGATCTGCAGTGTAAATGCAGCCTTAAAATTAGTGGGTTACCTTCACACTTTACATATAAAACAAAATTAACCATTCTTGAAATGGTTAAAAATCTCCATATAAAGTACGACCCAGTTAAGTCGCATGCTATCCTTCCATTTTAGGGACTGACCTGACATTTGCACCTGTGGAGAGATATTAAATTATTATATTAGTCTGTTTGCCATCTCAAATGGTAGAAATGTTGAGGTAGCAATCCTCCAACTTTTTTTTGCTCAAAATAATAAGACATGTTGTCTTATTATTAGAGTTGATAAAATCGTTATAAATGTAAATATACAGTAGTACTGTATCTCAAAACCTTGAAACCTTTTAAACTATCAGTTACTGTAATCAACAGAAATGGAATATTTTTGTTATTTTTATGGCTATACAATTTTGACCCTCTTTTTCTCAGAAATAGATTATATGACTTCAGCTGGGGTTTCATAGTAAGGGTCACATGTGTCTATAAATGTCTTGCAGGTCAGGGTCTAATCAGAGTTCAGATAACCTGTATCAGGTGTGTGAGTAAGGAATGCAAGGGATTGTGAGGAGTGTGGTTTGATCGGCTGGTGGAACGTATGGATGGTTGGAGTGCTTTAGTGGACACTCCAGCTGATAATCACTACATCCATAGACGTAATTATTTTACATGCCTAAAGCAAGTCACAGGTATAAGGAGAGGCGCCATGCCATATTTAAGTCGATTTATATTGCATATGGGATGAGCATTTTTTGTATGTCAATATAATGTTATTGAATACAAATTACAGTACAGCTGGCATGGAAGGAATTTGAACAGTGTTCTAGCTGGCCAAAATAAAAAATAACAAGCTCCTCAATATTTTGCATCATTTGCTTGATTTTGAGTTCAGCTTTGCAGGGTCTTCTCAACACAACAGGGGTCGGTTGCACCAGCAGTGCATAAGTTAAAGCGTAGCCTAGTTGTGACTTAAAGGGACACTAAGTTACAACTTACGCATTACTAAATATTTTTGTGTTGCACCGCTGGGCTTAGTTTAAACGTAATGCTGTGTTCCAACTAAATATTTACGGCAGCCTCCCCCCATGTATAATGGTAGACAAGAGATGACAGTGAGATTAGTTTGCATTGAGGAGCTCGTACTGATAATGAAGAATGATCTCCCTCTATTCACACCTTTCATTTCCTCCCAAATCTCACATTTTTTCGGTCTATGAAAGAAGTTTAATTTTCTTACAAGGAGGTTTTGTCTTTATCGTATCCATCAATTAAAACGAGAATTTCTTTATGACTGAGTTTTTCTTCCTGCTCTTTTCTCTTTCATAAGTAGGATATAAAAAAATTCAAGTTTAATGTTTTGGTAACTTTGTGTGCATTCAAGGCTCGCGATACAGATGTGTGCGTCGTAGCTTATTAGTGACTGGCTGTAATTTAATGTGCTATAAAAATGTAATTTATAGTTTCATTTTCATAGTACAGTTTTATCTAAATGCATTAGTTGCAGAATTGTAAAGCAGTTTAACGATTTAAATGCTTTTTATTGGATATTACGCCATTCAATGCGACTACGCATGACTTTACTGAGAGCTTACGACCTACTAACTGCGATTTGCCCTAAGAACAAATTTAGTTACAAACTAGCTAGTAGTTACTAAGCCTCTAGTGTGGACTTTATGTTACAGTTTAAGAAAGAACTTACGATCAGCTGGTGCAACCCTACCCAGCTGCCTGTTTTTCTACTCATTATAGGTCACGAAATTCAGCTTTTTAGTGAAAGCCAGGGAAAAGTCAAGGAATTAGAGTGGGAACCCTGTGGTATTGCTATACTTGTCAGAACATTTGGTGCACACCACGTGATGAATACCAGGATCATACACAGACACACTTCTGTGCTTGTGTGTTTCACAGGAAAAGTTTACACAAGTGGATATTTTGATTTTGATGACCGCGGCGGTGTGTCATGATCTGGACCATCCTGGGTACAACAACACGTAAGAGCCTAATCTAAAAAAAGCAACAAATCTACACTTTTATTCAGTAAGGATACGTTTATAGCGACTGTAAAGACATTCATAAAGTTACAAAATTATTTTATTTCAAATAAATATTCTTTTGAACTCTACATTTATCATAGAATCCTGACAAATTCTACAATTGGGAGAGAATATTTATATAGTAGCAATTCAGCAGATAAGAATCTTACATTTTAAAAATACATGAATGGGTGTTTTAATTGTAATTATGGTCATTAAATGAAATTAAAGATTTCTTTACTGTATTTAGTTTAATACAGTATGTATTTACAGCATTACAGCATTACATGCAGCCTTTCATAAGCAAAAATACACTTTTGATATGTTTATAATATTCCACAAAATTATAGTAAATATGTCTAGTGCCTAGCTAGTTGACAATATTTCACATTATTCATGTCTTTACTATATTTTATTTCTTTATTGCTTTTGAGATACATAAGTGAGTCACCATAAATTACCTAAGTTCCTATATTCCTTGGAAGAACCCCCCCTTCCACCCCTACTCCTCCTCCTTTCCTAGATGGGTGGCCCAGTGGTTAGCACTGTTGCCTCACAGTAAGAGCGTCACTTGTCCTATTCCTTACCAAGCCAGTCGACATTTCTGTGCAGAGTTTACATGTTCTCCCCGTGCTCACAAGGGTTTCCCTCGGGTCCCCTGGTTTCCCTTCCACCGTCCAAAAACATGCAACTTAAGTTAATTGACCAATCCAAATCGGCACCATAGACGTGCTCCTAGTAAGTATTCATCTCTTCATAGCAAGCCCTATCTGTTCATTAGCTACTATAGCAGGGGAGTTTCAAGATCTACCTGAGCTCAAACTCCACTCTCGCCCTGCAACGGGAGGGAGCCCTGGACCCGAGGATCTTATGAGCTCGGGGCTGTCTCCTGGACAAATGAACAATATTTAAAGGTGTAGTTGACCCAAAAATGATAACTCTGTCATCAGTTACTCACCCTTCACTTGTCATGAACGAGTTTTTTTCTTCTGTTTAACACA
>CAIGQW010054520.1:696241-733651 GCA_903798125.1 Danio choprae
AATAATCTTACATCAAAGCAAAAACTCAATAATCTGCCAGTGGTTTACGTAAAATAATCTTACATCAAAGCAAAAACTCAATAATCTGCCAGAGGTTTACGTAAAATAACATTATTTTAAAGCAAAAACTAAATAATTAAAGCAAAAACTCAATAATCTGCCAGAGGTTTACGTAAAATAATCTTACATCAAAGCAAAAACTCAATAATCTGCCAGTGGTTTATGTAAAATAATCTTACATCAAAGCAAAAACTCAATAATCTGCCAGAGGTTTACGTAAAATAACATTATTTTAAAGCAAAAACTAAATAATTAAAGCGAAAACAAAATAATCTGACAACACTCAAAAAATTGTTCAAACTACTTATTTAAAAAAAAAAAAAAAAAAAAAAAAAAAAAAAAAGCTGAAACAACTAAAGTTTTTTTTGTTTTTTGGGAGAACTTAATTGTTTTATGTTCAATCTGTTTACCTTTATAAAAACAAATGAGCTAACTTAATTTCTTCGTGTTTTCTCAACACAAATCTACTGTCTGGAAGCCAGCATTTTTTACAGTGAATGGGGGAAGTAAAATTATCCTATTTCAAACCAAACACAATATTATTTTGCTTACCCCATTGGTCGATTATTTTGAATATTTTAAGGAAAACTCATTTTTGACTGACTGATATTATTATTATTATTATTACAACATTTTATACTTGCCTACTTGCTTTGTGATTTAAGAATTGTTAGATAATATGGATTAGAAACGAGACAAAAGCTTTTTTTGCTGTGTGCTTGTATGTGAGAGAATAGTAACCAGTGGCCAGTAACCAGATACAGTAAAAAACTATTGCTAACCTTCCTTCATAATGAGTCATAAAAACTCTGACGGCAAACAAAAATAAAATAAATACATACAAAATTAAATAAAAGTCAAAAATTGGTCAAACGGCTGAATCGCCTCCTAGTGGATCCCCCATATATACAAACACAGGATGAAAGAACCACAGAAAACACTTTTCTACAGCTAACAGGGTTGACTTTGGTTCATAGAAAGGCAGATGAGAACAATAATATATTATATATTTAGAATATATACACACACACATACGTAAACAATCTATTAGATATGCGTTTATGAAACGCAAGCAGAACAAATGTATGTTAAACAAAAACATTTACTCACTCAAGTGCTTGCAAAAGTGTCCTTTTTCTATTAAAAACAAAAGAAAAACTGAAGGTTTGAAGCCATTGACTTTCATAGTAAAAAAAACCAAACTAAAATCTATAGAAGTCAATGGTGACCAGTTTCCAACATTCTTCAAAATATCTTCTTTTATGTTTAACAGAAAACAAACAAACAAACAAACAAACAAGTGGAGGGTGAGTAAATGATGATTGGATTAGATTTTTAGGGTGAACTGTCTCTTTAAGAGTTCTTATATAAACTTTTGTTCATCTAAAATGTAAAAACAAATACCACAGAAGAGTGATTTATGAAGAACATTTGTTCTGCCTGTGTTTAATGACGGCTCTGTCTGCCCCTCAGGGATTTAGAAGACAATTATACTGCTTTTTCTTTTAAATTCCCCTTGTTAGCAGCAAAGGGAGGCTACTTTTGGTTGTGCAATTGTGCATGATTGAACTGGAGGGAAAGTTAGGCCTGATCTCACATTGAGTCGCCTTCATTTGTTTGGGTGGAAAAAAAACCCTTCAGGTCCAAGAAGTAAAAATATCTCCTAAAAGTTGATTTGTGGTCACCCTAAATAGACGATTTCTCGTCTGAAAAGGGAATAAAGTGTCTCTAAAGTGGAGGACGAAGCACAGGATTCAGTCAAGATTTGGTCCAGGGTAGGAAGTGGTCAGATAATGTTTGTATCCAGTGATGCCCTTCACAGATTCTCTCGCATTTTTAGTGCAAAGTACTCAATGTTCCTTTAGCCTGAAAAATAGAAAGAAAGAAAAATAGATTAATGAAATGGTCTTATACTCAAGGTAGAATCAGTGTTGTCAATTTAGCAATTTTTAACATTCATTTGGCTACTTTTAGCAACTTTAAAAATGTGACTCACATCAAAAGAGCAAGAGTGATTGCAGCTTTCACACAGAACACGCTAGCAGAGCACAAGCGGAGCGAAAGTAGCACTTGATTTTCTTCGGCACCCTTGTTAATACAATAGAGCTTTCATAGCGCACGCAGAAGCAGCGTGGTGCCATGATCATTTCTTGCTCCATTAAAGTGACAATGCATTGGTCATGACTAGGCCCACACGGAATCTGCGTGCGCAGACATCCGCAGATTTTTAGCCCATCATTGAGTCTATTTATTTACTTGTGTAAATGTGTGTACATTTATATTTATTATTAATATTATTTTTTAATTAATTTCAGTAATAATATTGACTATGAAAGTGTTCATTTGATTTATTTACAATACAGTTCGTAAAGTAATATTTTCTGTCTTTTAGTAGATCTATTATATAAGAGACTTGCTTTGTTTACCAAATAAGTGGATCTAGATGGATTTGCATTGTAAACATTAAATAACATTTTTAAAGGTATTATTTTTATTTCATATTTTAAGTTTTTAGTTATGATACTCCCAAAATCATTCCGCATAAATTCGCAGATTTTTAAAAAAATTCTCCGCAGAAATAGCGTAAAATGTCCGCAGATTCTGTCTGGCCCTAATCATGACCAGAAACACAATGAATAAAAGTAAAAAGTAGCCATTTTGACCAATAAGTGGATTAATAATATCCACAGATTATTAAATAGTCTTAAATGAACTTAAATTATTTTTAAAATATAACAAATATTCCAAAACACTTTTTTTGGGGACTAAACTACAAAACCAAACTTCACGCAATGACATCACAGCATCCTTTAGCAACAGATTGTTCCACCTTTAGCAACTACCTCTGAATATTAGTTGGCAGCAGTGGGTAGAATGACTTTTACGTGTTTGTTTTTTTTTTGCAATACGCATCAAGAGTTTTTTTTTTTTTTTTTTATTAACACATTTACATAAGTTACAGAGTATACTGTTAAGCTACAAACAATGACAATTGAATTGGAACAGTGAATAAGAAAATGTTGTGAGGGACTTAAATAAATAACATGTTAAGTACAAGTTAAATTCATAACTAAATAAATAAAATAAAAATACAACAAAAATATAAAAGGACTCAGCAAAACTTTAAGTCAGGGCAACTGTTGTTAGTTCAATTATCTAAATATTCTTAAAGCAAGCAATTATTCGGTTTGAAAGACAAAAATCCAAAGTAAGTGTGCTCACTGATAACTGTTCAACTGTAACAGCAAAGAGAATAAAACAGCACTCACTCAACGGCAATTCCTGGCCGGTTCCTGTGATAGCGAAGCTCCTTCATCACAAGCCTCAGCAAAAGCTACAGGACATACAAAAATAGATTTCAACAATCATGGTGATTTTAAAGGTCTGCTATGAAAAATAAACCTGTCATTGGTTAACAATCAAACTTTACATTTAATGTTAGTAAAATACTTAAAGTTAGTCATTTTTGGACATGGAAAAAAGTCAGCATAATTTAATTAAAAGATAAATCAACTGACAGAAACTGTGACGGATTACATTTGATGAAAGTTGTTCTGATAGTACTTAAACCCATAAACTAATCGTTACCATTTTTTTTTTAAATGAGCCCTATAGTTATGTCTGCTAGCTTTGCTTAATGCAATCCCGAAATAAATTCTTCACTGTTCAGAAAGCCAACATCAAGCAACCACCATTTTGAACTTTGAAGGAGAAATTAAAACCAACTAGCAGCATATACACTTTTTAGCCAGTATTTCAGACTGAACTAACCAGCCAATAAAGCGGTGACATGTCTCATATGCATATACAAGCCTGTCTGTCACTCCTCTGTTTTTGGCTGTTTGAAAGGTTAATATATGCTCCATTTAGCCATTTTCGTTTATGTTATCTTTGCGTTTAGTTAAAGAACAGGTAAACTACTACAGTTTAGAATAATGTTTTTTGTCTAATGTTTACATTTTTTGGCAAATAGCCAATTAAGCAGGATAAAGCACATTGAGGCAGTTGTTTTCACAGAATAAAGCACAACTGCCGATAAGATTGTCAGGCTTTATTCTGTTATAACAACCATCTGGATGAAATTGATCCTGCTTATTACATGGCTATTTGCCACAAAATGTACACATTAGACAGAAAACATTGTTCAGAGCCATAACAGTTTATTAAACGCAAAGCTGACAGAAACTAAAACAGCTGAATGGAGCATACACTAACTTAAGACTGCTTTACAAAGCTCTGAAAAAAAAACACAGACTGCAATTATTTTAACCTACCAAAAGTGCAAAGAAGTCAGCGGTCATGAGCATGTAAAAGACCTGATCCCATCCCCGCGCCGACAACAGACCAGCCAGCAATGGTCCCACAGCAGCACCTGCACAACAACAACTGCAGTTCAATCTGACTTCTCTCAGCCCTTCAATAAAACACTAGTGTGAGGACAGCCGAGTGCTCTTACCAACAGACCCGGTGCCATCTATAATAGCAGTCACTGTAGAAAGAGCCCTGGCATTGCCCTTCAGACTCTTGTGTGTGCCCTGCTCGATTAAAACAAACAATCCATCAGAGGAAAACATACAACAGAAGGTTACTGTACACAAACACACCATAAAAATAGCCATAGAAGCAGGTCTAATGTGTGAGAAAAATGTATACTGGGGTTAGATTATATAAAGTTCTTTTATTTTTGCGAAAAACTCTATTTGGTTTAACAGTGTTAAAAATCTCGGTAACACTTTTAGTTTAGGTCACAGTATTAACCTTAATAAACTACTAATTATAATTAGTTAGTAAGGTAGGAGTTGAGTTTAGGTTTTAGGTAGGATTAGGGATGCAGAATAAGATCATACTTTATAACTACTAATGGACAGTTAATATCTTAAAAATAGGTAGGTAATAGGCCAGTAATTAATAGCATGAATTGTGACCTAAACTAAAATGTTTCCCTCAAAAGAATGAACTGAATCAAATAAACTCCTCACAGAATTAAAGTAGACACAATCTAATAGAACATGCTTCCTAATTAAAGTGCTATTAAAAAAAGAGAATCCTAACCATATAGTAAGTACATTAATTAATTATTTAATACTGCTAAGTAGTTAATTCAACTGCTACAATGTAACTACGACAATAATAAATTCTGGGCCAAAACCGAAACCGACAATTCTGGATGCGTGGCCGAAAACAGAAAATGCTTCGTAATAATTGTTTATTTTTTTATGAAATAAAATAAAGTAATTTTGCAAATTTAACTCAACTTTAATAAAAAAAAAAAAAAAATTAATAAATAAAAAAAATAAACAATGCAACCGCATTTTATTGACAGTAACATTTTATTTTGTTTAACAACTCAAAAGGCGTCATTTTACCAGTGTTGCCATGACAGCACAATAGAGCAATTAAAGCTGCAGGAAAAAGTATACTACTTAGAAAGGTCCTGTTGGCGTGTTATTTGAGTGGCTTATCCGGTGAGCATGTGCATTACTTGCATAGACAAATATATGAGTTCATCAGTTCTATTATGAAGTCTGTAACTTCATATAGTCTGCAAGCTAGTCGACAGTATGCTCCACTGTTTTGTCAGTGCAGTAACAAACCAAATGCAAGCCATTGAAAAGAATGAGTTTCATAGCACATCACTTTCTGCGTCCAGTGTAAAAGCTGATTCAGACCGCGCAGTGAGAGGTGAAACCAGCGCGCTGAATACTGCTATGAGTCGCAGGTTTGCATTGCCTTTTTTTATTTGGCTCATATTTTTGTCTGAAAACTGGCTGATATTTGGTGGATCACTAATAATAATCATAATAATAATAATATCCAAATATCGTTGGGGATATATTTTTAATATTGAAACATCATTTTGCTGAGTGCATTTTTGTGTTGGTACCTTTAAGCGTGTCATGGATAAACATAAATCTGATGTTAAAATGGCCACCAGGTTGCAGCAAGTCCCTATCTTAATGAGTGGTTTAATAAATCAAATGATTCGTTTAAAACCTGATTCAACAACTGTGATAGAATGTGTATATATAAAATAATAAAAAACAAAAACTCTACAGACAGACAGGCACGCACGCACGCGCACTCACCAAGTCAGCAGAAACAGCTGTTGTGATGAGAGCATATGGTCCATTGACTAAACCACCACACACCAGCAGCATACCTTTAAAAAAAACAAAAAAAGGCCACACTACAATTATCATTCAGAGAAATTCAGTATTTTTCCCATCAAAGACCAATTTATTTCTGTATCTATTTTAACAAACACTGTAAACAATGTTGGGTTCCACACAATTCCTTCATGTTGTTCCAACACAAATAGATCAAGTTAACTTAATTATATTCACACATTTAGGTAGATTGAACATAATACAATTAAGTTGTCTCCCCCCCAAAAAAAGTCAGGAAAAGTGTTGATTCAACTCATTATAAATAAGTAGTTTGAACAAGCAGCAAAAATCTTATTTAAGTGTATCTTGGAACGTACAAAAAGGTAACAGGGACAGTTTTTTGGTTTAATTGCATAAGACCACTAAAAAAAAAAAAGATTCTAGCAAAAAAGAAGAATATTATTATATGTTTTAAAATGAATTACTTATTATTATTGTTTTTTTTATTAAATATTTTATTTGCTATAATAATTCACTTATTTATCTTTTTACATTAAAGATTTATGTGGAAAAAAGTTATAAAAACAAATAACAGTTAATCTTATTAATTCTCTAAATAGATAAAAGCAATCCGATGGTTTGGCTGTCAGTGAGCGTCTGTCAGGATAGTTTAATTGGTGCGTTCCACACGTCGCCTCTCATAGGTCTCGCATTAGAGGAAGTTGAATCGGCGTGCATGATTGGCTATTCACTTACAAACCAGAGTGCAAGAACAAAAATTGTGACGAAACTAAACAAACGATGCAAGTCAAGAGGGAACACAAAGAAGATGGCTGTCATTTTGGATACAAAAAAAAAAAGACCTGTAAAAATGGTATATAAACGCTGCTTTGTATGCGCGCAGCACTAGTTCTGGTTTTCTTTTTGGAATGACAATACAGATACTGCCCCCTGCTGGTATGAAAACATACATCCTCTCACACAGGCACAGAACATGCATTCTGGTTTGTCAACTGTCATACTCTTGGTGTGTTCACGTGCAACTTTTTGGTCCAGACAGGACCAGACACAGCCAGCGAGAGGTTACAACACATGCTGTTTTTGTCATTGTTAGTTGTGTGATGTCGGCTTGGTGTGTCCCGGGCTTTACATTACTCTGAAATGTAACAGTAGGAGTGAATATCTTACCAATAGTGGGACCCAGGCCAAACTGACTCATCATAGAGAAGCCGTAGAGCTTTGAACAAAACAAACAAACCACAGTGAATAGTGGAAAAAAAAGCCTTTAAATGCTTAATCTCATGTATAAACGATGAAGTGAATGTTTTACCGTAGGTGCCGCCAGCAGAAGCATCACAGCACAAGTGGTGGCCCTCTTGTGCATCTTATCAGAGATCACACCAGCGAGGATTCCTCCTACACACGCATACAAACACACACACAGAATTCTTAGAGGCTGTTCGCACGAACCACATTTTTGCCTTCCTCGATACTGCTTTCAGAAAATAAAAAAAGGAAACAAAATTAAACAGGAATCCAAAAATTGTTTTAAATAAAAATAAAATAAAATCACAATAAATAAATAAATAAATAATAAAAAAAATAATGATAATAAAATAAATGAATATATAATAATAATAATAATAATAATTAATTAATTAAATAATAGTTCATTATATGTGAATATTATGTGTATGTGTATATTCATTTACTAGTAAAACAACTTACTGGCCCTAATTTCTTTTCCCTCAATGGTAGTATTGATATTTGCTTGATTAGTAGCAGGCGGGACTGTTTTATTTTTATTTTTTATAGAAAATGAAATAAAAAAAAAGTAGAAAGTGTGCCAGGCAAGTCAAGCAGTGTTAGATGTATTAGACAGTTGCTGAGAAGGTCACATTAATCAAGAAACCACTAACTGAACAGTGTGCATGTATACCACAAATACAAAACACACAAAAATCCTTGACAGCTCTACATACCAACAATGCCTCCCACATCAAACAGAGTTGAAAGGTCTCCGGCTTTCTTGGCATCTAAGTGAGCTGAGAAACAGGAAACCCATCATAGTCACTGTGCTATATTAATCACCATAACGCACACAAAAGTGTAAATATATTCACAGCACACTTCTCTAAATGTCTGCATGCAATAGGATCTCTCTATTTATATAGAGAACACTGAAACTTGTGATCAATTTACATCCGGAGGACTACAGGATTATAATGTTTGTTTAGTCAATAATAGGACAGAATGACTTTAAAGAGAAATCCTGTAATAGCTGATATATTAAGGTCAGGGTACACATCATGTTTTACCTGCTTTAGTGATGTACAGGGGCAGCCAGAAGAGGAAGGTGTAGCTGACCAGCTTTGCGAACAGCAGACAAAGAGAAAACTCCACCACTCCCTGCAGACACATTCCAGGACAAACTTCAGTACTTCTTAATCACTTCATTTCATTTCATTTTCCTTCGACTTAGTTCCTTTAATCATCAGGGGTCGCCACAGCGGAATCAACTTCCAACTATGTTTTACACAGCAGATGCCCTTCCAGCTGCAACCCAGTACTGGAAAACGCCCATACACACTCATTCACACACATACACTACGACATTTTTTGAAATTTGAAATTTTAATTTCGTGCAACTAACTAAAACTATTATTATTAGATTCAGTTTTAATTTTCTTAGTTCAAAAGGTACCACAAAATTCGGCCATCATTTACTCATCCTTCAGTTGTCAAAAACCTCTTTGAGTTTCTTTCTTCTATTGAACACAAAATAAGTTATTTTGAAAAATGCTGGAAACTGGTAACCATCGACTTCCATAGTATTTGCTTTCCCTACTATGGAAGTCAATGGTTACCGGTTTCTAACATGTTTCTAAACATCTTTTGTGTTTAACAGAAAAAAAGAAAACTCATTTAGGTTTACAACCACGAGAAAGATTAAATGGTGAGTGAATTTTCTTTTTTGGGTAAACTATCCCTTTAATGTGAATAATTCTTGGTCTACTAACTACACTGAAATAAGTTTGAAAATAAAAATGAGTTTGTGTAGTAATGTATTTTTACACATACACAATACATTTTAGTAATGTATTTATTGTATTTCAGTTAATGTATGTATCATTTTAAATATTGTGGTTATACTTTTCCAAATTGTGCCATTTGGTGACTGTCTCTTTAAATTCAAATGAGTGCTCTTTTTAAATGAGGGCGGAGCTCCAAATGCCTATGCATCAGCATAGCTGCAGATTCAAAACAAGCCTAACGTTATATCTGTGAAAAACTGAAAAAGTCAAAGGAAGTGTCTCAGAAGAAAGCAGTCTATGGAGAAAACACTGTTCATTTGTGCGTTCTAAAACTCCGCTTTGATAATCCTCTTGGCCGATGAAATTACCTTCATCAGGTACAGTGTGAAAACTCCAATAGCAGACGGTTGCTTCTCAGTCAGGGCTGTTTATGCTAATTAGATTGTCACAAAGGGAAAAATGTCAATCAAAGTGTTTCTGTAGACTCTTTTTATTATGTATAATTATTTAAAAATAGATAACTATTAGAGGCTAGCTATATATTCACACACTGTTGCCTCACTGTGCTTATAAAAATCATGTTTTGCATAATAGGTCCACTTAAAAAAATAAATAAATTGTATTATTATTTTTTTAAGTATGTATATGTATTTTTGCACTTATATTAACGATGGTTATTTTCAGATATTTTTCATTTGTTCTGATAAAGCACTTGTTGACTGATGTTTTTCTCTTTCCCTGAAAGCAATTTTGACTGAGAAGTCTAGCAGCTTTATTTACTCATGCAGCAAATGTTTTAAAAATAACTAAGAAGAAAATGTTTCTATATTCTTGGCTTGTACTGCGAACATCTTGTGTCATCTGCAAATCATTGCACATGACACCAATTACATTATTTTCATCGAATCAGCCAGATGACAGCCAGTTGATAATTTCATCTATGCTAATAATAAATCCAAAGAGCTCAACTATTGCACCACTGTGAAAATTTTTAACTGTATCCATGCTGACTGGCCCGGATTGACATGGAATGGAATGGTTAAGCAAAATAAATAAAATAAATAAAAGTGTAAAAGTGGCTACTGAATTTGCCTGACGGCACTCACTGGAATGCGTAGAGCTCCCATGAAGCTGATGGCAGATGGTTCTGCTTCACTCTTCACCACCACCACCTGCTGCAGAGGAACACACACTCCAATGCTCTCCTGGCCCAGCAGGAGCTCTGTGTCCCAGCTCTGGATAAACACAAGACAGGACGACAATTAGACATAACACTTTAAAGAAGTGAAACAGAGAGGAAAACACAATGACCAACCTGTGCTTTAGCTCCTGGCTTGAACTGCAGGTAAAGGTCTTTGTGTCCATTCACACCATTACAGCTTTTATGAAGTTTCTGAAAGAAAACATACAATGAGTTTAGAGTCATGTAGCCAGGTTTCCATTCTAATATGAATTAAACCTTTCTAAAGTTCAGAAAAACTAAAATAATTCCCAAATGTAAATTAGGTGCATTTCCATCAAGTTGTTAAAGCAGTTGTCTGTGGTATTGGTAACCTAGCAACCAACAGTAAACAAGGCAAGCATAATGGAGACAGCTGATAGATGCATCAGAAATCACATACTACTCGAGTAGGTACTACAGTTGAATTTGAATTTACTTCATGAGCATTAGAAAAGTATGTTCTATATAGTTTGAATGAGAGTAGTATGAATAGGATATGGACAAACTACAGTACATCCACCATTTGTCATTATCACATGACCCTCTCTCACCCTTTTCCCATATGGCCTCATGGGATAGTAAAGTGTCTATTGGATGTGTCATCTGTGTACTTCTTGCATACTGTTTTTTGAATACTCTCACATACTACTTGTTTTACAGATTCTATATTTTGAAAGTATGTTATTTGGGATGAAGAAGCCAGGTCATGTGAGTGTAATGTTTGTTACGTATATTCAGTAAAGGCTTTTCCATCTCCTGTTATTCACATGGACCCTTTTTTGCCCAAAGTTTAAAACCACCTCAAGCAAGTGCAAAAATATTTAGCAAATTAAGGGATTTTTATTCGAAATTTGGCATTTCCATCACACGTTTCTCATGTAATAAATCAAAATGCACATTAAAACTGTGTAGATGAATATAGTTTTCTTTATCATTAGCTGTGTTTCCATAACCCCGGGTAAGTTCTGTATCTATTTGTTATTTTAGTTATTATTATTACATTTAATAATAATTCACATTATACCACAGGGGTACAGATCTCTCTTTTTTTAAATTCTATATCAATTTTAAACATATTATAAAAGACAAACAGAAAAATAATTCATAATTCTACTGATTTTATTCTTTCATGTAAGATGGCGCAGCCATTGAAACCCTATTGGCTAGAGACTTCTGCTCTCATTCACTTCCACCAACTTCTATCTGCAAAAAACAGTTTGTTATTCAGCTTGATGTTGCAAACTTGGATTATCTTATTATAATATAATAATTCTTATTTTCATGTATTGATATAGCAAGTAGTTTCACCTTTCATTACCATTTATTATTCCTAGTCCTTTCTCCCATAAAAAAAAAGAATCAGAAGTTCTAAAACAAAGAACTTCTTCTGCACTGCAGAATAAGGTCAATATATTAAAGTGCAAACCTAAAATGTAAAACCATGAATATATAAAGTACACATACTTAATTTAGCAATAGTTGACAGATCAGTTTTTTTTGTTATGGCCTTTATTATTTATGTGTGTATACTTAGTAATTAAAAGAGTAAAAACGAATAACAAAAAAAAATATTCTAAATTGCTTTTAGAAGTCAAAAGATGTTTATAGAAAAAGCAAAAAATGTGTTTTACTTAAACTCAACTGCAAATCACAAATTCAGAGAAACTACAACTTTCATATGATCTCTATGATAATTTTTTTTCTATAGCTGTATACAGTATACAATATAACAAAAATATATATGTATACATTATATATGAAACAAGAAACCCATATGCTGTACTTACCATAAACAAAAACAATAGTTTACACTCAAACAATAAAAAAATTGTTCATGTCTTGCTACAACCACTACCATGCTTCTGTGTATATATATACAATAAAAAAGTGTGCTTAAATTTCTAATAAGAGCATCTGCTGCATCTACATACAGTAAATGGCACCATTCCCTCTGGCAGCATGTTTTACACTGTGCCAGACAAAAAGACCCTGGCATAACACCTCCTAATTTGTAAATAATTAATCACCATCAACATGTAGCGATGCTTTAGAAACAAACCAAGAGGCATTAGGATAAACAATGATGCAGAATGAAGAATCGTGTGGCGGTTAAGACACTACAAATAGTTGCTCTTGAAATCCTCAGGTTGTCAGTCTGCATCCCTAATGTTTCTGTTACTCCTGAATCAACATCAGCCTGATGAAGCGTTTCAGAAATGTGAACTCTCGCCTCGCTCTACTGAGACTCGCAGGTGTACGCATCACAGCGCTGTTGTCATAGCGACTGCTGTTGAGCATCGATGCGTCATGTTATCGAACTGAGCTGACCTTAGAGTGCTGGGAAAAGACAACTTAAGTGAAAATGACACACACTCTCTCTTTTCCATTGTTCAGATCTGTAGCAAAAAAGAATTTTCTGGCACATATTAAGTCTCATTTTTCACCTTTATCACCTGAAATGAACCAACGACACGGAATCTGATATTTACAAGGGTAACAATGTCTATTGATTTGTTTGGAATGGGACTCAGCAGATATTGATAAAAATGTCTAGAGTATTAGAACAGATTCTCTCAACTACAAAATTACATTCCAGACTTGAAAGACCAGATCTGAAACACACATGCGTTTGGAGTCGGAGGAAAAATGTAAAGGGCTGAGTGATGTCATCAAAATCGATAATCCATACTGGTGGAACTTAGAGAATACATTTTGAATGAATGTCTTTTAGAAGTGAATTTTATCATTAGTTTGGAGCAACCTGGAAAACCTTAAGGCTAATATACTGACATATTGATAATAAAACGCAACCCCTCCCCCCAAAAAACATACAAAGTCAGTTTTGGTTTTCAAAACGACTAAATTTTCAACAGATTTTTTGCCTGATTTCGAAGTTAGAATTATGGCCAGAGACAGAAGTAAATGCAAACATGATGTTTCTGCTACATCTGTGTTTTACTACATCCAAATGGAGACAAAAATGTATACAATTTTATTGAAAACTGCTAATTATCTAATGCCCCAAAAGAGTCAATCCGGTTCCCCATGTTAACAGGCCCAAATTTACAGCAGAAAAAAAAAAACAAATCAGAATATGGCTCATATCTATATAGCTAATATTGCCCTTTGTGACAAGTGTGAGGAAGTAAATTTTGTTTTTTAGAACTCACTCGTTTAATTTGTATTAAGCTTTAAAGTTCTGCATAATCAAGGTAATGGTCACATGAGTGACAGGTATCAGCTAATTACAGCCACTGAACTTATATTAATGAACTTAAAGCATATACATCACATTTGTGCTCTTGTTTTATGTGGCTTTACGCAGTCAATTGCTTTTTGGAAAAATTTCTTACAATTATTATATAATATGGCATACTATGCTGTTAACTGTGCTCAGACCATTCAAGTCTGGCCTCCATTGTTTCAGCGATAGAAATTCTTATATCATTTTCTTTAGAAATGTATTTGATTTATTAAAAATTATTAATGTATTATTTATCATATTATGTAACTCTAATGCACTGCAGAATCCAACAGACTGTAGGCTATATTCAGGTCATCTGAAATGTTGTCATACAATGTCTAGCATTTACAAACATGGACTTTATTTGTATTTGGAAGTATTTAGCATTGTCATTCTGTAGAATATTGCGTAATGTGCTTAATGTGTTGCTTTTGATGCCAATGTATTTTTCAATGACTCTGCTATGTTAGCAATAATAATGGCCTCTGCTTGTTGGATAGTAATGTCAACAGCAGAGCGAACAAAACAGTTAAAAGCATACATTCAGGGTTTCTCTACTCTTCTATGCTGCCTTCCATAACAAAATTGCAGGTTCGCATTGCCACTTCAGTGTGTAGCTGTCAAATCATAACCACCTAGTCCGGATATGCCTATAAACGGTCTATGCTCACACTACAATAAGACAAATGTGGGAACAAATATAGTCATTTTGACTGCTTCCTTGACCTATATATTGATTTACTGTTGCATCCCTTCTCAAGAAAAGTATTAATTTCTTCCAGGAAAAATACAAGTACTGACTCCAAACACAGTAGTGTTTACAATACAGTACTGTCACATAGGTCTGAAATTTTCACATGACTGAAAATGAATAAACTGTGGACTAACCTGACTGCTTAGAGCTGAGCTCTGGGTACTGGTGGTCTTCAGATCATTAGGGTCTGTTAATATAGAAAAGGTTGCATCAAAATCCATCAACCATATTAGCTAGTAGGGTTGTCAAAAGTATCTAGTTCGGTATCAATCGATACTCAAGTAGAAAAAAAAAAAAGCCATTTCCCGTTAACATTTTAGAGCTGTTGTCTTAAACACCACTGGTTGGTCATTGTGTTCAACAGATATAATTGTGAGAAGGTCAGCGTTTACCACTCTTCATTGCTGTACACCAAGTTCAAACAATGATACACAGACACTGGAGTCAATCAACTGATCAGTCTATTAGCTGACATATGAGTGATCAACACTGAAACGCTCCAGTGTCCATGTATAGGTGTTTGCACTTGGTGAACAGCAGTTAAGAGTGGTAAATAATAACCTTTATTGCCAATCACAGTCATATCTGATGAGCATGTAAACACAGTGCCACAATACACTGCCAGTCAGTGCTGTTTAAAAACACACTCAACAGCACTCAAATGTTAGCAGGAAATGGGCTTTTTTTTATTTAAGTACCAATTGGTACTCGATTCAGTACTCATTAGAACCCTATTAGCTAGTGCTTTGTGACAATTCTTCACCCAGAGAGACATGCACAATTGCAAGAGTAAGACTTAAAATTCACTTACGCTCTATTAGAAAGAAGAAGCAGATGACACCCATGGCAGCGATGATGACTCCAGGAACGATGAAGGACAGACCCCAATTAGAGGACACGTAATATCCAGCGATCAAAGAACCCAGAATGTTGCCCACCGATGTGTGCGAGTTCCATAAACCCATGATGAGGCCTCTCCTTTTGACAGCAAATTTTGATTTAGTTTTAATCTTAGTCTTTTGACGAAAAGGCCATTAGGTTTTAGCAAAGTTCCTTTTAAGGAAAGTCTGTTCACTCGGTTGCCATATTCACAACCCCCCTCAGGCAGTTCATTCAAGGCCAAAGTCCTATCTAAATGAATGGGAGGATACTGAAATCACCGGACTCGCAATTAAATTACACATTTCAAATTAACAACAAAATCTGAACTGAGCATGCCCCATTATTATTGTTGCCAAATCCCTATTTACATTTTAAACATGAAATTTACAGTATGCTCAAGCTACTGTGCATGCTCAAAAGTTTCCACGACACTAAATTGAAAGTGAAAGTAAACCACAGAGTGTGTTGTGGCAAGTTTACTGTATAGGACAGATGCTTATCACTTACAAGTGTATTGCGTGCTGTCCAACGTAACGTTTATTAACACTACTGGCATAAAGTATTACTAAACAGGAAATGGTCTGTGAGGTGAAAGTCACCCGCAGAGACTGACAGCTAAAACTGACAGTCTTTGCCAAAAAAAATGTCTATCTCATAAGTGTATAGAAAGTGTGCTTGGGATTTACTTATAGCTGCTCTTAGCATTTCTTTGCCTGCACATTGACATTTTTTGGATCTTTAATCAGGTGCGCAGCTAATGATTGCTTATGTCCTGCTGGGTAGATGGTATAGGTATAGTATAGGGTAGGTAGTGCATACAGCTCAAATGTGCGCATCTCACCTTGCTGACACGCAGTATATAAGCTGAAACTGGAATTTTTAAACAAACTGTCTCTGTCCAACCACTTTATATTTGCCTTTATTAGTTGACGAAAATGTCAGTAAATTTTGGTCACGGCTTTTCTCATTCAAAAGAAATTCTAATTTATCTAATTAATTCTAATTATCAGTGCAAAAATGTTGTTGCCGAAAAAAAAAAAAAAAAAAATCCATCCACGAAATTTACACTTATGTTGAGAGAGATTTATTGAACTAATAATGTTAGTAGAAAATATAATGCTGCTCACCTGCCCTTGCCAAACCAGTTACCAATGCAAGTCACGACACTAGGCCAACCAGTGGTCTGAACCAAACCATTGGCCACCTACAGACCAAAATCACCATATTAGAATCATTTATGAACCATCGTGGGACACTAATAAAGTTAACGCAATAATATGTCAATGCTTTTTTTGATAAAAGCAATGCAATAGACTTATGTGTGGCACTTACCTGAACAAATATATAAAAGCCAAGGCTGTGGATGTCATAAATATATCCCAGTCCAAACAGGCAGGTGAAGAGACCACTGGTCAACATGCCCACTGTTAGGTAGAGGCGAATGGGCAAACGCTCTCCAATTATTCCACTGAAAAAGATTGCAAAATTGCAAACACAATGTTTGCAACAAAACATAAACAAACATATCACTACTGTCAGGAGCCTGTACCATGAAGGGGGATTATCTGGCTAGCTAGTTAAGTTTAAAGTTTTGTTTGCACCAATGCTTGGTTTTAGGTACAATGAACGCAGCTCTGTTTTAATCCCCCAATCAACTGCGAGCAAAGTGACATTAATGATGCAATAAAGACTTCTGGTGAAGACCAAAAGGCAAGCATCTTTACATTTAAACCTCAGATGCAAAATAGAGTTTGGATGTTTTAATACCTGCATATCATTTGCTTTGTTGGCCAATAGGAATTAAAACTATTTGAGCAAATATGTTAAACTCTTGGTCTTGGTATGATTTGCTTTTCATGGAATCAAAAACATTTAGATTTTTTTTTATTTTACACAGTGTACTTTATGCATGTTGTACTACGTCACAATTTGTTGTTCCAATTGGGTCAGATAGCTTTATCATCACAAGCAAACTGTCTCAAATGTTTTTGTGTGCATCCCTGTTTTGGCACAAAAATGCTTCAAATGAGTCAAATGTGAAAGCATCCTAAAAGTTTGTCGATTTGGTTTTGCCAAGTCAGCCTAAACTGTTTCAGTAATTAAAATGTGAAGAACAATTCAAGTATTTTATGCTAGTAAAAGTACACACTGACAAACACTGCTATTTTGTTACCGTTCCGTTATATTAGTGTGAATAACTGACAATAATCACGCCTTTTATCCTAGGTTTATTAAATGAAAAACAGCAGAAAACATGTACTAATTATAATTTAATGAGATAAATTAGTTCAGCTTAAAATTATATCTGGCATCATTTACTTATGCAATGTCATTCCAACCCCAAAAATCTTTCATTGCTAGAAGATTAAAGTTTTTTTTTTTTTTTTTTATTGAAACCTGCACAAATTCTGTTCCTTCACTGAAAGTCCATTCCATTCAAACACTGATGCTTCGTAATGTCTATTGCACATCAAATGTACACTCTTGAGCTTCAATTCAATTCCAGTATTACATGAGCTCTTTGTATATGCACTAAATAATGTTCATGGAAAAAGAAAACCTTTAATTAAATATAGTTTTGAAAATTAAAATTAAAATGTACTCACAATTAAGTGGTTCAAAACCACAAAAGTTTGAAAAATGTTAGTAAAAGGAGCCATTGACATATGTCGTAAGAAAAAAAAAAAATAAATAAAATAAATAAATAAATATATATATAGTACTATTGGAAGTAACACCAGTTTCCAACATTCTTCAAAATATCTTCTTTTTTGCTTATTTAAAACTACTAAAGAAATTAAGCCAAGTCAAGTATGACAGAATTCTCATTTTTAGATGTACCATCTCTTTAAATCATACTTGAATTGTTTTTGTTTTGTTCAGTTGATTTTCCTGGAGGGAGAGAAATCTCTCAGGATTTATTAAAAAGTACTTTTATTTAAAAAATTAACATGACATTCATTCAAACCCCATTAATGACACAATTCCTACTTTTCTTAAATTTTTATTTCTAGATTCCAAATCTAGATTTCTATGCATAAAGTCTGTGTGAAATCAAAATTTACAATGTTTATTTTGCAAGCTCACGTAGTTATTTTTTAGATGAACAATTAATCTGTGACTTTATAATAAAAAAAAAAAGTTTGTTTTGGTAATCTTTAATTAAAGCCGGACCATTATGTTTCTGCATTTAAAGTGGTGGTCCTTCGCTGTTGACTTCAGATTGACGGCTTGAGCCACAATATTCTTAACCTCAACATTCTTACAGTTAGTTTTCTTTGAGTGAATGACATGCAAAAAGAAAACCTGCCACCTACACAACATTCCATTTCAGTTGAAAGTAAATCAACTTACTGAAATAAGTCTCGGCAACTCATGGTTCATGCAGACTTTAAATGAACCCCACCCCACCATTTTTAACTCCCTTCTGAGTGTTTTGTATCTGCTCTTACCTGAGATACATGCCAATAGCATAAGCAAACAGGAAAGAATAATCCATTGCTCCAAGTAACTGCTTATAGTTATTTTTGTCTATAATAATAATAAAAAAAAACAGAGATGCGAAATATTTAATGCACAGACTGAAAAAGACAGCAACAGATGCTGCATGTGCAATTTAATATATGGAATGTTACCGAACGGTTTCCAGCTGCAGTCAAACTCTGGGTGAAGTCCAGGCTGCTGACTGCTGATCTCTGTAGTAGCCTCTGCCGCATGAGAACAGTTCTTATGCAGCTCACTCTATATTAACACACATCAGCTTGTCACCATGGGCAAAAGCATAACATTTTCTATCATTTCACACAGGCTATGACATCACATCATGGCTGACTAAAAAGTTCTGCATAGTGAAATGCACTTCCTGGAATACACTCAGATCAATGAGTTAATGTGTGATAGAAAATGCTAAAAAAATAAATAAAAAAAAGAGCCCTTTGAGATGTAGTGAATACAAAGACTTTCATTACTCATTTGTAAAAATTCTGACCATGCAACTTTAGAGCAATATATATGTTGTATAAATGATAACTCATGTGGAAATGATAAAAAAAAAAAAGACTTCAGAAGAAACTGAATGATTCTGGTTTATTTCTTTGGTTTCATTGGATTCTGTTTCTACTTAATATATTTTTAAGCATATAATTTATAACTTGAAGTAAAATGTGTGTAAAGAAAATGGAGCAATTCATATAATACTATACATAAAACTTGTTTACAATAAAAATGTCAATATATTATTTACAATATTGTGACTATTTTCATAAAAACAATAAACATACAAATATTCTATTAAAAAATGCATAAAACACTAACACTGTTTTTCCCTTCCCCTTTCAACAAATATGAACAAGTGTGTTTGAGTGTCCAATTCAGTTCAATGGTCATATTTATTTCAAAATCAAAAATAAACTGCTAAAATAAGTTATTTTAAGCTTGCTTTTTTGAAGTTTAAACTTTTCACAGCAAACAATGTTTAAAATTGACTTTACAGAAAATATTAAAGCGAATGCTCATACACAATGTGCATTATATTACTTTGACTTATAAAGTAGTCTTTATTTTGCTATACATTTAAGCTCTGCTATATATTTTACAATTAGCATATGCTTGTTAATAAAGTTCAGTTATTTATTAAGTGCTTAACCCATCAACACATCACATTATAAATTAGTGTCAATTTATTGCCTTTGTATAATTTTGCTCCTCTTTCTGCCTTCACATTCAACTCAAAGCTTAAATTCAAGCGTCACCCAAAAGCAGGTGTGTCCGTAAATGTAACTGTATCTTTCAACGAGTTGCTCATTTACCAGAGCTTATGTTACTGTACCTTTACAATGCTGATGGGTTTCCTAGAGAGGTGGAAACTCGTGTAGAGCAGGAAAGTGAGAGCAAATGTGAAGGCTTTGTACCTGTGGAAAAACGAGGACAAGAAAATAGAAACTTTTCACAATAAAAAAAGCCTTTTTGTCATACTTAATAACAATAGAAATGAGAAAAGATTGGATTCGTGCCAAAATAAGTCCAAAAAAAAAAGCACACAGGGTGTATGCTGAAGGCATGCGCAAATGACAGATGCACCCGCTGCTCAGTTACGCAAATGAGCTTGTTTGATTAGCAAACAAATCATAAGTTAAAGGAAGCCCGTCTCACGATTGCGTAATGTCAACTAAAAAGGGCAAAGTAGAGACTTTTGAAACTCCACTAAGATCTGTCTATGATCTCTAAGATCTCTACCTTGGCTAAGATCTGGTTTATAGACAGAGGCATAGAGTGAGCTGGCTGCCCTTGAAGATCCTAAAATATAATATTTGTGATTATGAGTGTCTGTAAACCTGGCTGCTTGCAATATTCAGATCCTAGTGTTTTATTTTAGAATAATTTTTTTAACCTTTATTTTATAATAGACAGATAGGAGACGGGAATGAATGGGGAGAGAAGAGAGAGGGGAAGGATCAGAAAAATACCTCGAGCTGGGAATCGAACTTGGGTTGACATGAGCACCTTGGTGCTATGTGTCAATGCACTAACTGCTAAGCTATAGGTGCCAACTGATCCTAGTTATTTTAACAATCTTTGTGAATGACGCCAGGCACAAATTTGAATGATTGCATTGAATCCTAATTGACCCTTTGCCAGTAGTTTGATTGACAGGCTATCTGGCCAATCATAATGCAATATTTTGTTCTCCCGTTGCTTTCTGCCATTTTGTTCGACAGGCATCGTAGTAGAGTAACATTGGTGATCAACTTGAAAATATGGAATAAGGGTCTTGCAACTCAGAGAGCAGGTAAAGGCTGGGCGATATACAATTTCATCCTTTCCTGAAACCTAGACAAGTGAATGAAATGGATATGCTTGTGTGGATGAAACACCATCAACTGTTAATCAACAGTGCGGTCATTTGCTGAACAGATTACTCAAAATGCAAGAACTCGAGACCAATGAACTAATCTTGTCTGCTATTGGACCATGACAGCTTTAGTTATACAGATGTATTATAGTTTAGTCTTGTTTGAGATGCCAGCTTTTGCGTGTGTTTGTAAACTATTTGTTATGGTTTGGACACACCAAGCCGACGCCAAACAACTAGCACAGATGAAAACCAACTGGGTTGTCGCCTAGTGGTGGCTCATGTCTGTTTCCATCTGGACAAAAAAGCTGCCCGTGTATACACTAAACAGACGAAAGCTGACTGAAACAAGAGCGCACATTCTGGCCCTGTGTGGCAGGACGCGTCTTTCCGCATCCGTGGAGGGCAGTATCTGTTTTCTCATTCTAAAAGGGAGACCGGAACTTCTACTGTTTTTCTGTAGTTAGGAGAAGATTGGGCTCAACCTTTGAATGCATACATAGTATAATTATAAAGATTTAATTTTCATTATTCAGTGTTGATATTGTACTTTTGCATTACAAGTAGATTTGTTCAAAATAAACAGAAAAAGCAAGCACTGGGGATATGTTATTATTTGCTATCATCAAACCGTGACATCCGTGTACCATTACATTCCTATCATGTAATATTCAAATTATCCAAACTTCCCATGACTACACTTGTAGGCTGTAGCGTCAATCTTTTCATTTTGAGTTCCACTCACATCCTGAATATATCCTTCCTCGTATGCATATTGCAGATATTTATTTCTGCTTCTGTCTGAAATCAATAAGCGATGACATTTTTGGAGAAATTATTCACCATTTCCCTGAGGAGTGCACAAATTGATAAGGGAGTACCATGGTTGATACTGATAGCTTGTTGGACATGGACAAGTGGGCTGGGTTTGCAAAGTCTCAGCAGAGAGGAGCTGGACGTGTGTTGAGCTGGACGTCACATAAAAACAAAACTCCAAATAAAGTCTAAACTAAAATCAGGTTGCCATAAAAGAAAATAAGAGAAACAAGATAAAGGAAAACAACTTCTCGCAAGTCTAATGCCTAAAGCCTTCCTAAGAGAGCAGGTGAGAAAATGGTAATGTTGTGTTGTGTGTTAACAGCATAATTGTCAGCGAGCCAGGTAACTTTAGTCTGCATTTCCCCATGTAATGTTCCAAAGCCAACAATTAGCAGTCTTATCTCACTCTTAACATGTAAATTCTGCAAACCTGCAACATTTTTTAGGAAAAAAAAACAAAAAAACATTAAACCGATATCTGTATTTGCTGTATGCATGTATAGGAGTTTTTTTGTTGTTGTAAAGTTACAAGCATATTTTCAGCCCACTACATATCTAGTTTGTCTGGTTTTTATAGTGCGTAAGAATTTCAACACACCTGGTTTAGTCTATGCATGCCTGTGAACAAACCAAACCGGATTGATCACAGCCTATCCTGAAACAGAGCGAATGACGTAGGTGTGCAAATGGAAATACGCAAGCGGTGTTCAAACACACACATTATGGAATATATATATATATATATATATATATATATATAGTCAGGGTAAAAACAGAAACATGTACTATAAACTACGCACCATTTACTCTAATATATAAAGTTAAGGTTATGAAAATCTGAAAATCTCTTCAGCATCTGTCATCTCTCTATCTACAGTCCTGATGTGTCAGTTTACCAGCATTTTAACAATTGAGAACAACTATAATAAAAATCACATGTGCACAGAAATTAAAGCATCCTAATAGCAGCTCATACAAACAACTTGAAAATGAAATTAAAAGTGACAAAAAAATACTATTGAACAGTAAAATGTTTCTCAAAGTGATAATAATAATATCATTATTAATTCTTCTTCTTAAGAATTACTTCATTTTAATAAATAATTACACAGTAAATAAGTAAAAATAAATTAATATAATAATAAAATATAAAATAAAAAATAAAATATAAAAATAAATTTAAATAATTATTTAAATATTACATTTTATTTTCTAGATTTTCTTAGTGTTAAATTTAGATTTTTTTTCAATTAATTAGACAAGCTTTTAGATTTATTACAATTTATTTAAATTATTTAGTCTACAAACATTAAAACTAAATATTTTGGGGAACAAAAACACAATTATGAGGATAAAGAATTCTTATATTGCTTATATAACTGCTTATATTAAATTCAATATTTTTCTTGCTTCAAGGGAGTCAACAAGTTACAATACAGAATTACGTGGAATTATGTATTTTATAGATGAGAAAAATGTGTTCAGCTGACTTCCTGAACATTTCAAAATGCAGTTCTGTAACTTATAAAACCTGAAATATGGCATTCTCAAAAAGAAAAAAAGAAAGAAAAAATAAGAATTGAACAAGAACAGCAGAGTATAGGACAATGTAAAGGTGACTCTACATCGTTACATTAACAGATACTATATATCCATTTTAGGATTGTTAAGTCAGAGAGTAAACTTCCATTTTTAACACTTTAAGAAAAAAACAAAAAAAAAACCACAGCTTATATCTCACAATTCTGAGCTTTTATCCCACAGTCTTTCTAGGCTCTTCTAACTTTCTAACCAGAACCTGCGAAATACAAGCTCGCTACTGTAAGATAAAAAGTCATTCAGAGCTGACAATAAGCTAAACTCTTATCATGACGGCAACAAGTTCCAAAGAATCCACAATCAACTTTTATACCAATAAACATATACGATAGCTGGGATGTGTGCACAACTGTAATGTCAGACGTGCTCTGTGGAAATCTGATGAACTAGATCTGAGCCTGCTGAACATCACTGCCAAACACGCATGCAAATATTTACAAACCCAAACTCACCACTGGTCCCGGTTGAAGGATGCCAGGAAACGGATCCCGGGAGGAACTGGTGCCATTTCAGGTGCGCGCGTGTGTGTTTACAGCTGCTTAATATATCTCATAAAGACGTTAGGCAGGACGCCGGAGGATATACGGTCACAAGACCCATCTCTGAGCAAGAGGACACTGAGGTGTGATCAGAAAGATGCAAGGTTCCATTACGAAGTCACAACTGTGGCTTTATATCCTGAAAGAACAAACAAACAAGAAGTAAGGAAGTAAATAAGTACATAAATAATTAGAAAATAGAGAAAGAAAATGAGCCCTCTCCAAAAAGAGAAGTGAATGACCCCATAAATTTGATTAACTGCTCATTCATGGCATATTGTCAGTAGTTATTCCAGAAAAAAATAATTAACTAATAATAGAAAAAGAAAAGACTGAAGTGTCAAAAATGACAAATGACGTGACTCAAAGTCAAAACGTGGCATCTACTGTAACCAGAAGTAATGTTTCTAACAACAATTTATGACAAACTGATACTGTGCTAAATATGGGTAACGTTATACTATGGTCAGTATAACATTCACTTAAAGTATGACTAAATATTGTAAGGTTACATTGTTATAATTCCAGTAAGTTAATGATACTCTCTTATTTACTAAATGTCGTCGGAAGAAATGGTTTATCAGTCAGAAGTGACAGAGCGTTTGTGAAAGATATTAAAGCTTGTATTAAAGGTTTGGTTAAAAAAAACAGAGGAGGACGTCTCACCACATCTGCCGTCGCTCGGTTCGGCGTTGTCTTTAGCGACCGACCGTCGCTTTTACTTCCTCATTTAGCCCGGTGCGAGATGACGTCAAGAGGAGGGGTGCGTCGCGACTTATGAAGGAAGAATGTTTCAAAATAAAGGACTCTGCTCGTTATAATATAATATGGGATGCGGTCTAAGTTAAATGTGTTTAATACTTAAAAAAATTAATTAACAAATAAAGAAAATGCATTCAGTGAGTCATTGAGCCAAGATAACTTTAATGAATTTATTACTTAGTATAAGCTACTGGTTATAATGTTGAAAAGTTACACTAAGATTGTTACACTTTTTTTGAAGAAAACGACATTTATTTGATAACAATACAATAAAAATAGCGCTGTTGAATCACTAGAGGTTTTGGTGTCGCATGATCCTTCAGAAATTAAATGATGATTTGCTGCTCTTATATAACCAATCATTTATTATGGTCAGTCATTAAAAATGGCTGTGATCATTATCATTGTTGGAAACATTAACTTTCCCGGATCCTTTGATGAATAGAAAGTAAAAAAAAAAAAAAAAAAAAGATAAAATTCCAATCATTAATAACAATCTTAAATGTTTATTGAGAAGCAAATCAGCATATTAGAATGATTTTTAGAACGATCATGTGACACCAAAGACTGGAGTAATGCTGAAAATTCAGTTTTGAAACCAGAAAATAAATTCATTCATTCATTCATTTTCATTTTCAGAAAATAAATAATATAATATAATAGATATAATGCTAGTTTAAATAAAAAAATAAAATAAAAAAAAATAACGTTATAATAAATTAGTACTATTAAGTAAATAATATGACGTCATTTTTAATAAGTAAATATCGTTATAATAAAAATAAATTCAGTTATTTAATAATTTCACAATATTACTAAATATTTTATTTTGATCGAATAATTTATGTTATTTAAAAGCGTTAATAATAATAATAATAATAATAATAATAATAATAATAATAATAATAATAATAACAAATATTATTATTATTATTATTATTATTATTATTATTATTATTATTATTATTATTATTAGCGTCAAACTCTATTTAGTGACTATAGTGACTTGTGTGTTCTGGCTTCACATTGCTGCAATGATGCTCCCTCTGCTGTCCTGTCGGCTGCTTCTCTATTCGCTGATTTTTCAGTCATGGAGCAGCAGATGGATATAATAGTGGGTTATTATAAACAGAATTATAGTGCGCTGAGACTTTGCAGAACAGTGTTCAAACGTCTGCTAACTACGACTGAAAATTAGCACACTCAGCATATCGGTTAGCGGCGTAAACACTGAGTCAAGTGTATGTGACGGTGGACAAACGCCGCACTGACGCTAAGCAGCTGGAGAGAGCAGGTACGTCCAGAAAACAGATTATTATTCTGGTCTGGTGTGTTATATGCTGTATGGTTAAGTTTGTTACTTTGCCTTAGAAATTATTTAATATTATTTTATGGGACAGTGTCGGTTTCGGTTCCTGCATTAAACTACTGTTATATTAGTGATGCCTGGATGTTACTGTTCTCTACAGTAGCCACAGTTTCTGTCTAGCATAAAACTAAGTTCGTATTAGCCACTATTATATATTTTATAATAAAAATACATTTATTTATGATGGTTATAGCTGTTAACCCTTATGGAAATTAAGCATGGTTGTACAACCAAAACAACAACAACAGCAAAAAAACTAAAAACAAATAAAAAATAACCATTGATTTGCTACACTAACCATAGTTTAACAATGGTATTTGTAGTAAAACGTTGGTTTTCACAAATCGTAATCAATATGTAATCAAAATATAATAACTATACACTATACTACTATAATTAAACCATGGTTAACTGTTGTAAGGGAATTTGATTGAAAATGTAGCATTACCACTTGCTTCAAGCAAGGAACATAATCTTTTTGTTTTGTTAAATGTATTTTTTCCCTTTTCTTTATTCCTTGTATGACTTAATCATACAGTAGTTGCTTCAGTATGGATGTAATTATTACATAAAACTAAGGTTTTTGTATGTTCAGAAACACCTAAATAAAAAATAATGCCTTGTCAAATAACTAAAATTGATTAAACTAAATTAAGTAACTTAGAATAGATTTTTATTCAATTTTTAAAAATGCTAAAATAAATAGTATTATTATAGAAATGTTAAACATTAAACAACTACAATTAAAACTGATTTATTAAAAAAAAAATCATAATAATATTAAATGTAGGAATTTTCTAACATTACTGTGCACACATATGAATATATTTAAATGCTGCTTATTTGCAAATAATAAATTTTAAAAATTAAAATAAAATGACTAAAAATGAAAGAAAAATCATAGCGTTTGATGTAATTTGATGCAAAGATGAAATAATACAAATGATAGCTCTATGAAATCTAAATATTAAAATCTAAATATTAAGTAATATCACAATAATACCTAAATAACACTGAAAATGCAGGAATTTTCTAACAATACTGTGTGCACAAATATATGTGATATTTAAATGCTGATTGTATGCAAATAAAAAATAAATGAAATAAAATGACTTTAAAAATGAAAGAATCAGAATCAGAATCAGAATCAGAATGGGTTTTTATTGCCAAGTGTGCTTACACTCACAAGGAATTTGTTTTGGCTACAGAAGCTTCCAGTGTACATAAAGTGACAAGTGACAACACGAAATAAATATGAAAAAGACGACACACATTAAACAGAGATGCAATCAATGCAAGAAAAATAATAAAATGACCTTTCTATCATAATAAATGTGATATCAATTCATTGTCATTCCACAATGGCAAAAAATAGAAATAAATAAAATCTTCTGTATTTAATAGTTACACACAAACAAGAAGAAGATTTTACATTTATGCTATAGATTCAATTATCTTATGCATCTAAATAATACAATATTTTACCTTTTAATGCTCTAAAACATAATGGTATACCAATTTATTCTGCTAAAATATGAATGACAGTATATGAATAATTTTTTGAATGTGTTAGTTCTTTACTGTGGATTGTCAGGGGCTGTGATGGTGGAGGACGGGACACTCATGAAGGGCCGGGTGACGGTGTACTCTGTGCCAGGCTGCCCACACTGCACATGGGCCAAAACCACTCTGGGTGCGTTAGGCGTTCCTGTGTGCGACGTGGATGTGAACAAACACCGAGATATAAGAGCACGAGTGAAGGAGCTCACAGGCCACACTTCTGTACCCCAAATATTCTTCAATAACCTTTATGTTGGAAACAATGAGGACCTCCAGAACCTGGTAAGCGGATGTCCTCTCTGCCTTGATTTTTTGTTTCTGGGAAATGAGACAAATCAACATGAAAATAAGTGGTTTATGTGTGTTCACAGGACCCTGAGCGGCTTGAACATCTCGTCCTGTCTGTGAGAGATGAAGCAGTGCCTCTGGACGCTCCACCTGTGCCTGCAGAAAACAGCAGATCTGAGACTGATGGAGGTCAGTGGGTTTAATGGAAGCTTTTCACATTTCCGGGATTCTCAGCAGCAGACGTTGTTATAGTTGGTTAAACTTAGAGCGCAGTAAATGGGAGAGTACTATAAATCATTTGGTTGTATTTTTATTTGCTCAAATAATAAAAGAAGAACTCCATAATGGGGTTTTTATTATTTAAAAAAGAAATTGTGTGAGACTGATAACGGCGGAGTGGAGTTTGCATGTTCTCCCTGTGTTCACGTGGGTTTCCTCTGGGTGCTCCAGTTTCCCCCACAGTCCAAAGACATGCACTATAGGGGAATTGGATGAACTAAATTGACCATAGTGTATATGACTGGGAGAGTTTATGGGTGTTTCCCAGTACAGGGTTGGGGCAGGAAGGGCATCTACTGTGTAAAACATGCTGGAATAGTTGGCGGTTCATTCCGCTGTGGTGACCCCTGATAAATAAGGGACTAAGCCAAAGGAAAATGAATGAATGAATGATAACGGCAACTAGAAGAGAAAACAATGGTATATTTACTGTTGCATCCATAGATGCCACATTAGAACCCTTATAAAAATGAATCATGAATGTACTACCAAAAAACAACGACAACAACAACAACAACAGCAAAAAAAAAAACCCACCTAAAATAACCATGGATTTCCTACACTAACCATAGTTTAACCATGGTATTCATAGTAAATCTTTGTGTAATTTTTATGTAATCAATGTTCCAAAATTATTACTACACTTCTACTATAATTAAACCATGGTTAACTGTTGTAAGGGATTTTTTAAAATAGTGTGAGACTGATAATGGCAACCAGAAGAGAAAACAATGTCAAATGTAATGTCCTGTCCATAGATTTGATGCAAAGATGAGATATCAAAAATTATAACTCTATAAATGTACATTCATTCATTCATTTTCATTTCGGCTTAGTCCCTTTATTAATCTGGGGTCGCCACAGCGGAATGAACCGCCAATTTATCCAGCATATGTTTTACGCAGCGGATGCCCTTCCAGCTGCAACCCATCTCTGGGAAACATCCATACACACCCTTCACACTCATGCACTACGGACAATTTAGCTTACAAAATTCACCTTTACCGCATGTCTTTGGACTTGTGGGGGAAACCGGAGCACCCGGAGGAAACCCACGCCAACACAGGGAGAACATGCAAACTCCACACAGAAATGCCAACTGACCCAGCCGAGGCTCGAACAAGCAAAAAAATCGAGATAAATAAAAACTTTCAAGGATACCGTCTTGTGAAAAGGGTCTATTTTCGTTCATTAATTTCTTATATTTGTTGCTGGTTGATTTATTAAAGGAGTAGTTCACAAAAAAAATTAATAAATAAAAATCTACTCACTATTTACTCAACTTCAGGTGGTTATATATAGCTTTATGAGTTTTTGTTTTCTGTTGAACACAAAAAGAAGATATTTTGAAGAATGTTTGAAACCTGCAACAATTGACTTCCATAGTAGGAAAAAAAATAGTTTTCAACATTTTTCAAAATATCTTCTTTTGTGTTCAACAAAAAGAAAGAAGGTCAAACGGGTTTGTGACAAGAGTGAGTAAATGATGACAGAATTTACAGTTGTGTGTGAACTATCTTTTTAATGAAGCAAATAACTTTTTAGCTTATTTAAAGTGTTCAGATCTTCAGAATACAATCTTTTGTATTTCACTATCAGGACTAATGCTGGTAAAGAAATGACTTTATTTGTCATACACCCTAAAATCAAATCACATTCTAAATAACATTTCCAGCCTTTGAAACCTTGCCTTGAAAGCCTTCTAACCAGCCTAACCTGTGCCTTTCTACAACTTTATTTCCCAAAGGTCTTTTGAAAGCAGGGTGTAATGTGAGTAAAGGTATAGATTTTCACAGGTTATGATGATTTTCTATACTCACTGTATATGACGTGTGTGTGACTTTTATAACTGTTTGTTATCCTTTTGATTCAACTATTCAAGTATTTTAAAAGAATAGTTCACCCCAAAAATTAAAATATGCTGTTTATTCTTTTACCCTTAGTCCATCCAACACATCAGTTTCTTTTCTTCAGAACCACATTTAAGGTGTTTAGATGAAATCAGGATCCAGTTTTATTCCTGGCTTAAAGTAGGGCAGAGGTGGTATCTTGGTTATGACATTTTTGCTACTTGAAACAAACACATTTTGCATTATTCTTATAATCTTATCAAGTCAAACACTGTAAAAATGCAGGGTTCCACACAATTCATTCATGTTGTCCCAACACAGGGGCCTCACGGTGGCGCAGTGGGTAGCACGTTTGCCTCACAGCAAGACGGTTGCTGGTTCGAGCCTCGGCTGGGTCAGTTGGCATTTCTGTGTGGAGTTTGCATGTTCTCCCCGTGTTGGCGTGGGTTTTCTCCGGGTGCTCCGGTTTCCCCCACAAGTCCAAAGACATGAGCTAGGTGAATTGGGTAGGCTAAATTGTCCGTAGTGTATGTGTGTGAATGGGTGTGTGTGGATGTTTCCCAGTGATGGGTTGCAGCTGGAAAGGCCTCCGCTGCGTAAAACATATGCTGGATAAGTTGGCGGTTCATTTCGCTGTGGCGACCCCAGATTAATAAAGAAAATGAATGAATGAATGAATGTCCCAACACAAATCCATTAAGTTAACAAATTTAAGTGGATTGAACATAAAACAATTAAGTTGTCCCCAAGAAATCTCAAGAATTGTGTTATTTCAGCACATTTTAAATAACTAGTTTGAACAAACAGCAAATATATATTTTGCATTATATCTTATGCTGTATAAAACATGTCAACATTAGATGTAATCAAATACATGAGCAGTGCTTGAGCATCACTTGGGGTCACAGTGACCGTCTAGCTGTTTTTTGTCAAAAACTGGAGGTGGTACAAAATTTGATGGAGTAATTCTCTGTGAAGGAAAACTCCTGTGATCCGTGGTGATGATTCATAAAATGTAAGTTAATGGTTGCCATTACTAGAGATCTTCTGAAGCGAAACAATCAGTCTGTGCAAGAAATGGAACATTATATACAGCATTACTGCCTTTGGGACAGTCTATTTCTGATCAAATCACACAACGATGTAATGTATTTTATATTGTATTATGGAAGTACCAATTATTTATTTATTTATTTTTTGTAGGTGGACCGAGACCCGCTTTTTCAGTCATGTCGGTCTGCTTGTTTGCTGATCACCAGTGTTCAGATGGCAGTGTTTACACTTATTCAGATGAACTGCATTAACAATGCTATCACACCAGAGCAATTGACCTTTCGCTAAGCCATACCCAAAAACCGCCACACACCAATCGTGGCTTAGCAACCATAGCTACGTGCAGGAGGTCTATCAAGATTTTGAGCGAGGGAAACAAGCCAAAGTGAATGGGTGGTGGAATTTTTTCCCTTTCCAAAGCCTAAACCCCAAGGGGAGAAATGCCAGCGTGGATCAAGCTGTGTGAGGGGCCGTAAAAGCAGCACAATCCTGTCATATTTCAATATGTTTCAAGCTACGAATATTTGGATTACATATCAACAGAACAAAACAGAGATATGATCACAAACTGAGCACTTGCGATCAATATATTTTTCAGTAATTTATATCCCTCATGTCCATGTCAGAGCTACAATTTACCGATGTTTTCGTCGGTCTTTTGGAGATTTAGCCATTGGTGACGACAATATAGCGGGTTAGTGTCTGCTTTTATATTTGGTGTCGGATTAATATTTGCTGGTAGGGAAAATCTATTTGTTCACTTCTGCCATTTATACTTTGATTTGCATTTCAATGTATTTATTTTTTCCACCTAACTGCAAATTAGAATAGAAACTGTATAAAAAACCATACAAACATACTGACAGTTATAGGTACTGTACATACTTATGGGTCAATGATGCTAATATTTGGCACAAATCCATCAATTTCCCCTTTCTGTTCTTTCTATGAATGAATTATGTCGAAGCACTGTCCATGCCTGTTTCCTCGTTGGTTAGTAACGCTATATTTCATTGCACAACAATTAGTCTATCAGACTTTTTGGCTAAAAAAAGAGAAATCACGGGTTTCATTTGTTATTATTAGTTTATTTTTCAATTTCACCTATCCTGCTGTGCATGAACTAAGCTGTTGAATGGTCAGCGTATGCGGCGGCTAGGCTTTAGCTTTAGTTTTGATCAAATTATTTTCTAATCGGTTGCGTATTATGTCGTGAGTATACCCTTGTAATGCATACTGTAGTCCTTTTTTGTCTGGCTTTCTCAGATATCTCACCTGTTCGCCAAAAAATTTGTATATCCCTGGCAATGTCTGACCCCGCCGCATACATATTGTAATAGACCTGTCAGGCACGAAAGCTTGACAGGCGTAACAATACCGTTATGTATGTGAACTTTTCAGTAAAATTTTGAAACTTAAATTCACAGAGAATGTATATGTTAACAGTATATATGAAACGTCTGCTTACAATTTTCAAAACAACTAACCACAGAGTTACGGGGTCAGAAAATATAAATCTGTCAATGTGTTTTATATTTGAAATGAGGGAAATAAACGTGAAATGGATGTGACCAAAAAAGAATGCAAATTTACAGCAAACAACACAATTTCCAGAAATTCTGTGATTTAAACGGCACTTATTTTATTTACAATTTTTGCATTTATGAGGAAAAAGCTTCGTTACGGATATGACAGATGTGAAACTGGCACTTGTGTGACTTTGGTTTATCAAATCAATCTGTGTTTTCACAGTACTGTCAAATACAAGCTTGCAAAAACAACCTTAAAAGGGTTTTGCCAATTTTTTTTATGTCAAGTTTGACATTTGCAAGGAATTGCCCACCAGTGTTCACTTTAATTGAACCTCAGCTGTTAAGTTGGAAGGGTTTCAGAATTGTTGGGGGGGTGACATAATTTTACAGAGTTTTAATCACACCACCAACATCTGCACCCATAGAAATCTACAGAAAACTGATTTTTTGAGCCTATAATTCAGTCTACTTACTTATGTAAATGTGTGTAAATAAATGTTCATTCAGTTTTTATATTAATTTCAGAAATATTATTCAATAATATGCAAATGATCAGATGATTTATGTACAATACAGTTTGTACAGTAATATATATTTTTTTTTTAGTGGATGTAATATATGAGAGACCTGCTGTAGCTTTGTTTACCAAACATTCATTCATTCATTCATTCATTCATTTTCATTTCGGCTTAGTCCCTTTATTAATCTGGGGTCGCCACAGCGGAATGAACCGCCAACTTATCCAGCATATGTTTTATGCAGCGGATGCCCTTCCAGCTGCAACCCATCTCTGGGAAACATCCATACACACCCATTCACACTCATACACTACGGACAATTTAGTCCACCCAATTCACCTATACCGCATGTCTTTGGACTTGTGGGGGAAACCGGAGCACCCGGAGGAAACCCACGCCAACACAGGGAGAACATGCAAACTCCACACAGAAATGCCAACTGACCCAGCCGAGGCTCGAACCAGCAACTTCTTGCTGTGAGGCGAACGTGCTACCCACTGCGCCACTGTGAGGCCCTGTTTACCAAACAAGTGGATCTAATTGGATTTACATAGTAACCTTAAATAATAGTAAAATAGTAAAAAAAAGTAAAAGTAAAGTTAAACAAAAGTATTTTATTATGTTTAAGTATTACGTTAGCAGTTCCTATGCTCTCAAAATCATTGCGCATAAATGCACAGATTTTTATTTATTTTTATTTTCTGCAGAAATACCAAAAAAAAAGGTCTTCAGATTCTGTCTGGCCCAAGTTTTGCCAAGAACAAGAATCTGAAAAACAAGTGTAACGGCACACAATAGACGGTTAAAAAACAAACAATGATTTTAATTGTTCCTTTATATTCTATAAGTTTTAAATTAGTATACATTATATTAGTTTTAGATACATACATGTCATCCTTGCATTCATTGTAAATGATCCTCATGTTTTATTTCCAATGTGTGAATTACTGCCATTATGGCGATTTATAGAGTTTGTGCAGAAGTAACTGCTACATAAGTCATTTATATCTGTATCTGTTGTCATTTCAATTGCAAACCTCCTTTTATTGCACTTTTTAACGGTCACTGCTGTTTTTGTTATTAATGTTACTTGTTACTTGTTGTCTATTGTCTATATGTTGATGGACATCAGTGCTAATATACAGCCATATACAGCCTTTTTATATGATGTTGCATTTATAACAGTTAGATGCATAATCATGTATATAAAAATTCTAATTAAGCACGGAGAGTCTGAAAAAACCTTTTGTGTGAGGAACTACTTTCTTCCGCCACACATTCACATCTGTAGCTGACCATCCGAACAGCAAAATACATTGCTAATTCAAAAACTTCACTTTAAAACTGGTATTTGATTTATTCATTCATATATTATATTCTGAATAAGTCTACTATTAATGAAAGCCACATTTAGCATAAGTAAAGATGCCACCATACACCATATTGTTCTCTATATTGGTTCTTGGCATTGCAGCTTACAGCATGTCAGCTGCTATAGAGTGACCTTTCTCTTTGGAAACCCTATCTGTCTTTACTACTTTTAAATATTGTATGCTTGTCTGCATGTTTTTAGTACGTGTCTCTAAAGCAGCAAGCATAGGGGTTACACCATAAAATAGCTAAATTTTTGCTAAATTTTTAAGGCGTTAGACTTTACTTGCAGAATAGCGTGTCTGAATATGAAATAAAAATGATATAAACAGCAGATGCTCATAGAAATGAGTGCTAAACTACAGATCGTGATGTTGCTGCAGTCTCTTGTCTTGCTTGCCTTGACAAATAAATAGATCACATACAATTGCAATCTCTCTCATACCTTTTTAAAAACATATGATATGTTTAAATCATAACAAGTGTAAGACATCATTTGTGTAACATTTGTGTCAACTTCATAACATAGTATTGTGAATATATAGTGCAAGACAATTTTCATGCAGGATCCATTTCATGCTTATGCAAATTTATTTATTTTTTGCTTGTATGTGGATTCATTCATTCATTCATTCATTTTCATTTCGACTTAGTCCCTTTATTAATCTGGGGTCGCCACAGAGGAATGAACCGCCAACTTATCCAGCATATGTTTTACGCAGCGGATGCCCTTCCAGCTGCAACCCATCTCTGGGAAACATCCACACACACCCATCCACACACATACACTACGGACAATTTAGCTTACCCAATTCACCTATACCGCATGTCTTTGGACTTGTGGGGGAAACCGGAGTACCCGGAGGAAACCCTATGTGGATTCATTATTTATTTATTGGACTCAAAGTTGCTTGCATTTTCTGAATCTAAACATTTTCATCTAAAATTATTGTTAAATGTTCTACTAGAAAAAAAAGCTCGCTTATAACTTGTGTGCACTGAGGGCAATTCGTAAATCTATTTGCAACTTTTAAATTGATTATTCTTGTCTTTCTTGCATATACTTAATCATTTAATTTCTTGCTGACTGCCATGAACTAGAGCTTTGGCGAAAAATAATTTGAAGAATCAATTATGCATCAATTCTTAGATTCTCGAAATGCGTCGCTATTCTCTATTGAATCAATCCTGAGCTTAGTTTTTAACAGAAAATGGCGCTCTAGGCTATCTTTTAACCATACACTCAAAAGCTCATGAAGAAAAGTGCTTGTGCGTTCAACTGAGTCGTGTAAATTGGCTTTAATATCACAAGATAAATGTAAATTAAAATCTTGTAAATCATTTAAACCTTTCTTAACTTTATTAATGGTTATTTTAGGTTCAAGTGGTATTCATAAGGAATTGAATGCAAGCAGTGTATGTCTGTTTGTGAAGTATACAGCGCCACCTGCTGTATAAAAATTAGGCTCAGAATCAATTTGAGCGTGAATAGCGAATGCGATGCATATTTGAAAATCACGGAATCAATTTCTCGACCGTTTTTTTTTTTTCCACAGCTCTACCATCAAAACAAAGGATTTAAATTCCACCCCATCCTAAAACATAAACCGATGTCCAACCGTACCACTGCTTCGCTGCTGCCTCTTTTGTTTCCTTGCTATCATTTTCATTATGAAAAAAAAGTACACATCTACCGTAGTCTAAAGCCTTTTGTATTGAGTTTAAGTCCTTTTTCATTCTTATTGTTTGTCAGCAGGGTGTGAGCTCTCAGAGACGCTGAGGAATCTGATCCTTAAACTCTACTCTGATCACCTCTCTAAAGACGGCAAGGTAACTCACAGTTTCACCATCTCATCACATACTGCATATCAAATATATATATTATTGTAAATGGATTTGCCACAGACACAAGTTTACATGAATTGAGACGTTTGATGTTTGTGGCGAATCTAAAAAGGAACGTTTAGTTTTTTTTGGAAAACCTTATTAAACCTTTTTTAAAAACCCTATTAAACCCTAGATGACTTATAAAATGAGGACATTTCCAAACAAAGTGGAGTGTTACTTAAGTAACGTTCCGCCAATGCTTTAAACAAGAAAGCTTTGCATGTGTTTTGTGACTATCTGAGTCTCCATTTTGACCAGACAGTTGATTACAAGGCAATGTCCCGGAGCCTGTACTTCGAGCACTACTGTGATCTAGTTGTCAGACTTCAGCGTGTGGAGCTGCTGTCCCTGAGTCGAGAAGAAAAACTGGCCTTCTTTATCAACATCTACAACGCCCTCGTCATCCACGGGAACCTGCGTTTGGGGTTTCCCAAAAACATATGGCAAAGGTATCGGGTAAGAGAGGAGGATTTTTAGAAAAGAAAGTTTAAAAATGCAATGGTTTTAGCGCTTGTACATTTGGTCTCTTCTTTTCCAGTTCTTCAACTACGTGAGCTACTTCATTGGCGGCGAGGTGTTCACACTGCAGGATATTGAGAATGGAGTGCTTCGAGGAAATCGGAAAGGTGTGGGACAATTCCTGAAACCCTTCTCCAGGGACGACCCACGACTGCAGGTATACAAGGAAGAGGATTTAGGGTTTGGTTCATTCAAAAAAATTACTATTGCTACTTGTTCAAACTACTTCTTTAAAATTAGTTGAAACAACACAACTCTTAAGGTTTTTTGGGGGACAACTTTTTGGGGGAATTGTGTGGAACCCAGCATT
>CAIGQW010054520.1:733661-743894 GCA_903798125.1 Danio choprae
ATGTCATGCACTAACCTTATTCAGAATATCTTCTTTTATGTTCAACAAGTTAAAGAAACCACATCAGGGAGAGTAAATGATGAGGTCATTTTCATTTTTGGGTGAACCGTCCCTTTAAAAAATTAACATTTTGAAATAAATCATGAGGCGTTAAATCCAAGCTCTGCAATTGTACTTCGCTTTGGGTGTATGGCAATGCACAATAAATGTGCTATATAAAGGCACATTATATTAATAGGAAAATCACTGTTGCCGTCATTGCAACAACACAAACTATATGGCTGTTTCTCAATTAGAACTCCGAGAACGGACTTGCATTCTTGTCAGGTTATCTTGGAAAAAACTAATTTGGAAGGATGCAAGAATGCAAATGCTTGTCCCTGCGAGTCGGGCCATGATGTGTGTTTTTAAAATGAGAGTCTGCATATTTTTGCCTGTTTGTCAGAATTTAAAAAAAGCTTAAAGCAAGTTTATCTTGATCCACTAGGTGGCGCTTCCTGATGTTGAGCCTCTCATTCATTTTGCATTGAATTGTGGTGCTAAGGGCTGCCCCCCAATTAAGACATACACTTCACAGGTAAACCAAACTTTTCTCACTTACAAGATATTCGATAAACGTCCACAGTTTCTCTATGCCCTTGTAAAGCACACTGTGTCCTATAGTCAAACTTCCATGTGTGTCTGCCATCAGGACATTGATGGTCAGTTGCGCACTGCAGCAGAAGCTTTTCTGGAGAATGATGACAGCTGTGTGATTGACAGCCCTGGACGAGAAGTGAAGCTCAGCCAGATCTTTAAGTGGTACAAGGGAGACTTTGGAGGCACTGATGAAAAGGTATCATTAATATATATCATCCCTGTTAAACCATGTGCCCATACTACCCAAACAAAACCAAACCAAAGCCATACTATGATTACTTCGCGGGCGATTTGAGTTACTGTATTACTGTACAAGTAGCTTAAACTTTGACTCATTCAATGAAGAAAGAGGCGGGAACCGGCAAACGTACAACAACTTAATGTAAAGTAAACACAAAACAAAAGTATCCCTCTGGAGCTCCTCCGTAGGACTTGACATTTGTTAAGCCTCATTCACACTACGAGTGACTCACAGCGGCAAAGCAACAAGCAACCATTAATTTCAACAGAGAGTGAGCGACTTCCGGTGATCTCCGTCTAAGTGAGCGACCGTTGGCGACTAGGTTGACATGTTGAGCGATGCAACAAAGTTGAGAATCCTTATGCAAATGAAGAGCGGCTTTCTTGAGTGACAGCCAATAGGAGCACCAGTAGAGCTCACGTGATCCTCTCTCAGCTCTCTCAGAGGCCTGTTGTATTCTCCATGCTGTAGACAGCAGATCGCCACCCAGAGCAACAGGCAGCTACAAAGTCGCTGCTAATGTGAGTGAAGCATTAAACTAAGCTCATGTTACCGGCTAAGCTCCACTACCATGGCTCTTGGCCCCACCCACACTCATTTCCGCTACCAAGCAGACCAGTCACAGCTCTTGTGCTACATGATGTGTAGTTATGTTTAATGCGATATGGCTAATGGTATGCAACTGTGGCTAACCGGACATACCGTGCGCACTCAATTTAAGTTAAATTGGCCTTAAGAATCTGCTGTATTTTAGATCTGAGAGGTGACTTTTTTTGTTTATCTCTGACAATGCAGCGGACTCTAAACAGAAAGCAGCCAGATTCTTCACTTTTTGGGGTCTTCGTCACATTTCCATTGTGGTCTGTGCTATTTGCAACACGCTTCTGTATTTGCATGTGTTGTGAGAATTTGCGTGCACATTTGTTGTCAAATTGTTGAAGTGCATTTGAGCTCTCTCAGCCACCATACCATACTCATATTTATGCTTTTTCATAATGACATGAGTTTCTAATAAAGTTCTAAAAGTCTTCGTGTATCTGGTACACACAAACGAGCGATACAGAATGAATTTGAAGTTGACCATTACAACGTTCCTACTACAAAGATAATTACCGTCGCCACAGCCATATGGCTTTGTAGCCCAAGTGTGGTTGCCCACTGAAGCTAAACAAGAGTGGGCCTTCTCAGTACATTTACATTACATTTGCATTTATTCATTTAGCAGATGCTTTTATCCAAAGGGACTTACAAATGAGGATAATTGAAGCACTTTACCAGAAAAGCAGAAACATGAAGATGCAGTAACAAGTCTCGGTTAGTTTAGCACTGTGCGTTAGCTTTTTCTTACAAAACAAACAAACATGCAGACAAAACAGATATAATAGAAAGAATAAATAGTAAGCACTATTGTTGGAGGATTAAGTGTTGATGAAATAGATGCGTCTTCAGCCATTTATTTAAAAAATGGCCAGAGATTCAGCTGCTCTGCATAGAGATGGGCAAGTTATTCCACCAAAGTCCTTGAAAGTGATTTTGTGCCTTGCCCAGCACATGCTCCTGAAATAGTGGATTCAGTTAAAGGGGCGTAATACTTAATTTATGATCAGAATATAGCCAGTTAAATAGACCTAAATAGACCTGGTGCAGTGCTTCTTGTATGTTGTGTGACCCACTTTAAATGTTATCATAATCAGGCAGTGGCGATCACAGATTTTGAACAAGGGAGATCTTAAAGCAATTTTGTAATGGCATGATAGTTCATCGGAAATGCCCAGGATGGCTGATCAATATCCACAGTAACCATACATATGACCAACTTTACATTTACATATATCCAATGCAACTTACAAGTGATGATACAAGAGGCAGAGTAGAGAGTAGCAGTATATAAATGCGATGACAAGTCTAAGTTAGTTAATTTTATTAATTTGTTGTTTTTTAATAAGTTTTATTTATTTTAATAAACATTTTAATAAGGTTTTTTTATCCTCCCTCTAAGCCAGGGGTGCTCAAACTTTTTTGTATGAAAGGCCAAAAACCAAATATCATTGAGAGCCGTGGGCCAACAATAATCAGTACCAAACTATATTACATTAAAGTTGTCATGGGAAATTTCCAATTTTTTTTCATAATGTTTCAAAATAAATAGAAAACATTACTTAAAATCATATAAACTAATGCAGTATAACTTTTTAAATGATAACTTATTGCAATAAAAGCAAACAATCACATTTATATCAGTGAGTTCAATGCTGAATACACTAGTCAAGCAGAATCTGCCTTTGACTTGATTTGCTCACCAAAGTCTCTGCATTGTCGGGTGACAGTATGTACATTTAAACAAAATCTGATTCATTTACACCATTTGATTGAACATTTAATTTCAGTTAGCTTTTAACAATAAAAAGGGTTACATTAAATTGTCAAATCTTAAAACCATCCCCATCATTCTTCCTCTTTTCTTAGATGGGATGGCGGGTCAAATCCATGGGCCAACTTTGGCCTGCGGGCCCTAGTTTGGGCATCTCTGCTATAAGCATACTGAAAGGAGTGAGTGTGTTCTACCACTCACCTTTATGGAGCACACTCAGAATTGCATGACATGTATGTGATGCTTATTAAGGTGTCTGGTGCATATGGAGAGGAAATTGAACAATTGAACCAATTAATAAAAAGATGGAGGCTACTTTTTGAGTATAATAAGAGTAAGGTTTTTAGGTTCTTGATACTCTTGGTAAATCATGGCTAGTACATGGCTACTAGCACTTTGAAAAGCAGAAAAAGAGCATATACAGGCTGTGCAAGGAAATTAAATATGGTACTAATTATAATTTTTTTATTCTCAATGTGCATTTTATGATCACCTATCACCACAATTTTAGATAAACAAAACATCCTTCAGTGTTCTGTATCTTGAACAAGCTGACGGTGAGTAAATTTAAAGCATTTATTTTAAAATGTCTTTAACACTGGAGACATCTAGCAGCAAGTGGTAGGGGTGCAGGGGTTCTGTTATGTGCTTAAAGGTGCTTAATTAATTACTGCAGACTTCCTGTAGCTCAAAGCCTTCCTGTAGGTCAATTAGTAAAGTACTATAGCATCAGGGTTGTGGATTTTGATTATCAGTGAAAGCGAGAATTAATAAAACATGTACCTTCAAATCAATGTAAGTAGCATGTAAATGTAGTATTATTTTCTCTGTCAGGTGCTGAACTGGGTGTTTGACCACATGAGAGCATCGCAAAAGAAGAGGAAACTACAGGCTCTGCTGTCAACAGGAAAGGTCAAAGTGAGCTTTCTGCCCTATGACTGGTCTATAAACAGCACAGACTGATCTAAAGCACATTCTCACGATCGCTCTGACTCATCGCGGCCACTGTGTGTTTCTATTGAACACACGCAGCGATCTCAAAACAAAAGTGCGCCCTGAAACTATGCATTCGCATCCCTTTACCTTTCATCCACCTCCCAAAAGGGCAACGTGATACTGTAGCCTGATCTTTCTAACAAAAGTTTATTTCTATAACTTTCAAAATTGTATTGCAGCGTTTGCACTGGTTGTTATGCAATTACGTTTTAAATACTCTCCTACAAGGATGTCCTTTTTTTGAATAAATGTAAGTTATTTTACATGATCTAACATGTAATAATGGTTGGGAAGTTTAACATCTAGTTGATTTAGACATATGAAAAGGGAATAATGAAGCCAAAATTAGCACAGATTGAGATGTGGGTGCATATTGCTTGTAATTTATGATTTTTCATTATATTCAAGTAAAATTTTATTAAAATGACTTATTTTAGGCAACATGGTGGCTCAGTGGTTAGCAAGAAGGTTGCTGGTTCGAGTCCCGGCTGGGTCAGTTGGCATTTCTTTGTGGAGTTTGCATGTTCTTCCTTCTTTCCTGTGGGTGCTCTGGTTTCCCCCACAGTCCAATGACTTGCAGTACAGGTGAATTGGGTAAACTAAATTGGCCGAAGTGTATGTGTGTGAATGAGTGTGTATAGATATTTCCCAGTACTGGGTTGCTAGAAGGGCATCCGCTGTGTAAAACATATGCTGGAAAAGTTGATCCCTGAAGAATAAAGGGACTAAGCCGAAGCCGAATAATGACTTATTATATTATTAGTTTAAACTAAGTGTTAATTAAGTATAAACTAATGTTACCAGTATATAGTAAACAGCAATATTTACCTATGTATATTTTTGCAAAACATTACAAGTTTGCACAGATTGCAGAATATTAAAGCAAATTTGAGATGCTTTTTAAATATCTGTTAAAATGCCAAAATATATATACATGTATAATACTTTTCTACTTATGGTTTTACTGTAAAGAATACATCATCCAGAAAAAACAAAATGATTTTGACTTTATTTATTCCCTCCAATGGTGGATCAGTTATTTTCTTTTCTTTTATGAAACAAAAATGATGTCAGTTAATTTATACTTTAACATAAAGAGAAAAAGCATCCTCAAAAGTGACGTGTAAGCTACAGTTCAAGTTTTCAAAAAGCCATATGTTAGCTTTGTATGAGATCAAATTGATTTTTGTTATTTGATTTGGTGCTTTTTTTTCTTAAAGGCATAGTTTACCCCCTTGAAACCGGCAAACCTTTTTTTTTTTAAACCTACATAAGATATTTTGAAGAATGTTTGTAACCAAACAGGTACTGTAGCCTTTAACTTCCATTGTATTTTTTTTCTTACTATGGAAGTCAGGAATTGCCTTCAACTGGTTACCAGCATTTAAATATCTGCTTAAGTGTTCAGCATAAGCATATAGTGCATTAAGCAAATTTAGCATAATGTCATTGATATTTGGGAATAAAAATAAAAATAAATAAAAACACCCATAACCCAACAAGACCTTAATGCTGATTGGCTGAAAATGTGTTTTTGGCCAATAAAGACTCATTGGAAATATGTGCTTTATCCTACAATTTTGTGAAACTTCAAAAGCATACTTAAATGTGCTACATCTTAGTTTTTGACTCTTCTTAAGCATAAAAATACCATAATATGTTTGAAGATATTTAAGAATCATGCTAAGTGAACAAATCTATCTGATAAACAATGCTAAAGTCTTGAAATGTGCTTTCGATGTCTTTTTTTTTGATCTGTAATAACTCTGTCTATTTTACCCAGTTATCTTTTAGCACCCTGGGTTGCATTGGTGGTAAACACAACGCATTTAATTTTAGTCATGAAGGTTTAAAATGTGGTCATAAATGCGACCTTCAGACGACAGTAGCAGCCTCTGAAATTGGAGGCAGCTTCACAGTTCTAAAAACCCACAAGAGGTGGTTTTTAATTAGCAAAGAATACAAATATTACTTACATAAACATTAGCTGAGAAGCTTACATAAGGCTCGCTCCTATTGGTATTTTCAATCTGGCAACTTGCTTGGGTGTCAAGTTAGAAGTGGAGGAGGAGCCAGCAAAAAAAAACCCTCTTCAAAATTTTGAATTTGTACTGCAATGCCCACTTCAACCACTAGCTTTAATCAAACCTACATATTGTTTTTTTTTTAACACATATTTGTCTGTAGTTTGTTGGTAAAACGAATGACACAGAGCAGTATGACGCCAACAACTTTTGTTCCTTTTCACACTAATGATATGTACTGGGAAATAATATAATATTAATAAAGGATTTTTTTTGTTTGCAGAACACCAAATAAATACAACAAAACAACTTAACATTGCCTATGATTTGTAATCAAATAAGCTTGCCTCATCTAGCTATCTACATATGGGAGACGTTTCTGCTGTCGTCAGTTTGCTCGGTAGCTCACTGCGTGTGGTGTTGTACTTTTGATGCAGAGCACTCGGGTTCGAGCACAGTTAAACAAAAGAGATAAAATCAATGTAAAATCCAGGTTTCTCTTACGTTTGCATTTGAAAACTCGATTGGTTGGGATTAGGGAAGGGTTAAGGTCAGTTGTTCGCTAGATGATTTTTCTCAGTTTGTTCTCAGTGTTTCTCAACCACGTTCCTGGAGGAGCACCAGCTCTGCACATTTACAATGTCTCCTTAACCAAACACACCTGATTCAGATCTTCAGCTCATTAGCAGAGACTGAATGACCTGTAATGGACGTGACAGACAAAGGAGACATCCAAAACATGCAGTGTTGGTGGTCCTCCAGGAACGTGGTTGAGAAACACTGCCCTAAGTAACGTATTTCATATTCCCAAAAATGTAGACAGCACCCTTAATGGATTTGTCATCTGAAACGTGCAATAAAATGTATCCAGAGCAACGTAATTTTTACATTTCGTAAAAATGTAGGCTGAGACACGTATTTCCAATGCGCCTGGGCTAGTTTTGATACTCAGTTCGACACTGTGGTCGAAAGCATTTTTGAAATATTGTTTAGTGCACCTTTAAATGATCCGAAGAACATCTATAGGGCATGGGAGATTTTGAGGCATGGATTAGTTTGTGTGTTTTTCATTATGTTGGTTCTACTTTTGAGTCTCTGTCTGGATGATGGATGTCTTCAGCAGAGAAGCCAGAAACACATATCAGTTTGTCAAAATGACACCAGCCAGTCAATTTTGTAATGCATGACGTGCTATTGAATCAATTATTGACAAGGCATCAAGGCTGATGGAATCTCATAAAAATGGCCTGCTTCATATGATGCGCTTCTGTACCAGATTTGATCAAGGGTTAACGAGAATTCCCATAATATTTTTATAGAAAATGAGATCCAGGCTGAAACTTTTTTTTTTTTCTTCTAAAAACCCAACTGTCTTGCTTTAGGCAGAGATAATCTTCCTGTACACTTGGGCTGCACAATATATTGTTTAAGCATTGATATTGCAATGGGCCTCACGGTGGCGCAGTGGGTAGCACGATCGCCTCACAGCAAGAAGGTCACTGGTTCGAGCCTCGGCTGGATCAGTTGGCAATTCTGTGTGGAGTTTGCATGTTCTCCTTGTGTTGGCGTGGGTTTCCTCCGGGTGCTCCGGTTTCCCCACAAGTCCAAAGACATGCGCTATAGGTGAATTGGGTAAGCTAAATTGTCCGTAGTGAATGTGTGTGAATGAGTGTGTGTGGATGTTTCCCAGTGATGGGTTGCAGCTGGAAGGGCACCCGCTGCGTAAAACATATGCTGAATAAGTTGGCGGTTCATTCCGCTGTGGCGACCCCAGATTAATAAAGGGACTAAGCCGAAATGAAAATGAATGAATGAATGATATCGCAATGTGTGCATCTGCAATAGTCTCATCGCAGGATCTGCAATGTTGAGTCTGGATTATATTTGACCAGGAGCCACAGTTGAAAACATTTGTGGAATCATTGCAAAGCTTATATATATATATATATATTTAATATTATTAATATTATTATTATAGATTTCCAAAAAGTTAAATATTGCAATCACGTTTTTCACAAACACCATGCAGCCCTACTGTACACTCTCAAAAGTAAAGACGAAAACCTGTCAATGGGGTGGTTCCTTCTCACACAGTACACTTTTGTACCTAACAGGTCTGCAATTGTACATTTAAAGGTACATATTTCCTAAAAAGTACAAATGTATACCTCATATTACCTTAAAGGGGAACTAATTAGGGGTTTAAACAGTTGTGAGGCAACAGCCTGTGAATATAACCACCTTCTAATGGTAAAAAAAATATTAATTTTATCTTTTATAATCCCACTTGATAAAAGCAGCCCGCAGAAACACTTTGATTGACATTCTACCTTTTACGTGTCATCAGGAGGGGAAAGCCCCACCCATTAGTGACGTTATTGCCCTCATTAGCATACGACTTTAGTCTTGTTTTTGAATCTGCCACTATGCTGTCACACAGACATTTGTAGCTCCGCCCTCTTTTGTAAAGAGGGCTTAGAGCACAATCTCATTTGAATGAACAGTCACCAAAAGGGCACAAATAGGATCAAAGCCTAAAAGGAGCAGTTTCAAAAAAGCTATAGATCAATATTTGTAGGGTATTCTGAAATCTCACATACACACTCTAGGGACATCAGAGACTTATTTTAGATCTGTATAAAAATTTACCCCAAAGGTGCATTTGGAAGCCGATTTTTAAATCTCAGAATCTGAAAAATGTTTGAAAAGATGCTGATTTCACCGTGATGCACTGTAGTTTGTTTGTAATGCATGTGTTACTGTAGAATAGTATTGTAAGGGCTGATGTTGTGGGAAGAGATGCAGCACGAGTAATGAGGTTTAGTTGCTCCTGTTTCAGCCAGTGCCTTCTCACCTTTTGCATGAGACTGAAATATTCATATTGCTCTACTTGACCGCGCATCCCATTGCTTCAGGAAATCAGTTCATTTGGCACTTTCATCTGCCAGCTGAGAGATTGGCGAAACATATCTTACAAAAAACAAGCCCAGGTTACCGCATCCTTCTCTCTATCACTGTAAGGAGGGGGATTAATGCAATGCAATTATGCTGAAAAACAAAAGAGTCATGCATGGAGATTATTTATATATTTGGAACTAAGCAATACTCCACTGTCTCTTTATAAATTGATTACAAATACAATGTGAAGGAATAAAATATTCAGTGGACATTTTGTGTGTTTTTTTTTTTTATTCTTTGGATAAATGGAAAGTGGGTGGTCGAGTTGTTCTGATGTTGATCATGTTCATTATAAAATACAGCTTATCATAATTCAAAAGCATTTCATAAAACATTTCTCATTATTAACTATTATTAGTAAAACAATATTATGTCTGATCAGCAAAAAAAAAGTGAATGTTTGAATGTTCTGTTATTACTGCATTTATATATACACACACTTTTCTATTATATATATATATATATATATATATATATATATATATATATTATATATAAAAAACAAAAAAAACATAAAAAAAAAAAACTGATTATGTTACTGATGAAATGTTATTTAAATATATAATTTATTACCTACACACACACACACACACACAGAAAAAAACAGAACCCCCAAATCAGACACACACACCCCAAATCAGAAAAACAATAGCCGAGTGGTAAGGGCGTTGATAACACTGAGATATTCACGGTGACCTGAGTTCTATTTCCGGTTCGACGTCCATCCTTCCCCTCTCTTTGCTCCCCACACTTTCCTGTCTGTAATCTCCACTGTCCTGTCCATTAAAGGTGAACCCCCCCCAAAAAATAAATATAAAAATTGAATAAATATATATAATTGTACAAATGAATTAATGTGTATTAATGTGAGGGTCTAAAAAAGTTATTTTAATTCAATATAAAAGGAATACTTATGTATTTGTTCCTAAATGAATTTGATTCTAGTCTAGGTTTTTGAATGGATTTTTCCTCTTGTATTTCTTATTTTAACAGGGTCCCCGTGG
>CAIGQW010054520.1:838894-857773 GCA_903798125.1 Danio choprae
AATATATATATATAACTTGGTATAATTTATTCAAAACTACTTCATGAAAGTTTTCATTTTTGAAAAATAGTATGTTTATCCTGGGGACGCAAAATGTACCTGCATTTCTAGAATCACCCGTGTGTCTCTGTATCTGTGGCAGCTGAAGATGGTGCTGATCAAGTGTTGCGACATCTCTAATGAGGTTCGGCCCATGGAGGTGGCAGAGCCCTGGGTCGACTGTCTGCTGGAGGAATACTTCATGCAGGTGGATGAACTAGCATTACTACAATCAAACATAAGTACATGTAAAAATAAATAAATAAATCAAAACAATCAAACCAAACTCGCGTCCAAACTCGGTCCTGGAGGGGCGGTGTGCAGGAGAGTTTCACTTCAACCCTAATCTAACACACCTGAACCAGCTAATCAAGCTCTTACTAGATACACTAGAAACTTCCTGGCAGGTCTGTTGAAGCAAGCTAAACTCAGCAGGACACCGGCCCTCCAGGACTGAGTTTGGACACCTCTGATTTAAAGTAATCAATTGTTTGGTATCGATTTAGACACATAATTATTTCTATCTGTGTATCTATGGTAATGTGAAAAAGTTAGGACACCCTATTGAATTTCATGGTTTTCTGTATTAGGATATAATAAACAATATGGTCCTTGGCAGGTCCTAATATTTGGAAGATAAAACCTCAAATGAATAACATCACATGACATTTCACTCCATGTCATTGTTTATTGGACTAAAATAAAGCCAAGGGAAGACAAATTTAGGACAGCGGCAGATTCAGATTCCATAGATCCACTTTTAGCAGCAGTTTCATAAAGTAATCGATGAGCTTCTCAGTTTCTCCGAACATTCCGGAGGAGATTTGTTTGCACAGCTCTTGCCACAACATGATGAGCTCTGGATTTTGACTGGACTATTGCTATTATTTTGTTTCTTTTTCATCTGTAGTTCTGTTTTCTGGCGTGTTTGGGATCATTGTCTTGTTGCGTGACCCAATTTTGGTTAAACTTTAGCTGTGGTACCAGCATTGTGTTCATACACACCTGACTAACAAACTGCTAAAACTTCTGTTGGTGATCCATTCAGACATTTTATTAACAGTGAGGTAATCTGAGGCTTTATTTCCCACATTTTAAGACCTGAGACCAAAGATCAGATCATTTGTTATGTTCAAATCTCATGCATTCACTCATTCTCCTTTTTCTTCACTATAATTTAAATATCAATCTTCTGATTTAACGTTATTAGTTTAGTAAAGAGCAGCAAATTAATCTCTCATTTAGGTTTTTTTGTTTGATTTAAACTTTAAATAACACACAGATCTATAAGACACAGGTCTATAATGAAAGCATTCGATTGCTTTCCTATTTATGCCATTTATGCTCATTTAGGACAAAAGTACTTGTTTAAAAATACAACGGTAATACCTTAGGTCACAGTGCACGATAATAACAAACCGTTAACTAACACTACTGGCTTAATTAACTACTAATTAGGTGTTTATTAATAGTTAATAAGATAGTAGTTGGGTTTAGGTATTGGGTAGGATAAAGGATGCAGATTAAGATCATACCTTAATGAACAGTTAAGGTAATAGGCCAGTAATGAATAGCATGAATTGTGACCTAAACAAAAGTGTTACCAATAAAACGTTATTACTAATATTATTCATGTGTTTTTGTCTGGTTAAACACACACCCAAACCCAAAAGTGTCTACTAAAATAAAAACTTCACCATTAAAAATACAGTAGGAACTGTATTTTTTTCTACATTTTAATGGTAAACTACTGTATTTCATTACTTTATAGTATTATACACCAATACTTTGGAGTATGAACAACTACACATCATACCAACAAAAACCATAAGCAGGTGGGGATGAGAAAGTCATACGATGAACCAAAGTTCATCACAAACAACTTTTCCCACAAGCAGAGAAACACACACATATATAGAAGTCACTCTGTGTCATTCACACAGCTACTAAACACCATCATGGTAACACACATTAAATTCATGCAATAAACATTATTTATCAGCATTAGATGTAACATAAAACTCTAATGTGCATCACTGATGCCAACAAAAGGCATAAAAGGTGAAGGGTCATGTAGGGAATTCAGGGAAAGTGAATTTATGGTTATTAACCATATATATTAAGTAAACCTTAACGGTTAACCAGGTTACAGCTTTTTAACGGTAAAATAACAACTGTTCACACTGTATGGAGCATATCCGACCGCCATGCACCATTACATGAATTGACATTCAAAGATCACATAGGAAGGGCGACGACACGTGGCTTTGGTGGAAAAGAAGGGAATGCGGCCATTCTTAAAGTGCTTTCATGTCGAAATAAATTCAAGCATTGCACACATTTGTGAGCAAAGATGTTTCGGCGGGTGGAAGGATTGTCATTGTGGAGTTGTTACTACCACCTTTCATAGAAAGATAAAAAGTATGGGAGAAATACAGGAAAATACTTAAATGGGATGATAGCTGGATGAAATATAAAGTGAGAATATTGGAAGTATTGACAGTTATTCTATACATTTTATTATAGACCAATGTGTTCATCAGAATTGTGTTTTTGTGTCCACCAGAGTGACAGAGAGAAGGCAGAAGGTTTACCTGTGGCTCCTTTCATGGACCGAGAGAAAGTGACCAAACCCACCGCTCAGATCGGCTTCATCAAGTTCGTCCTGATCCCCATGTTCGAGACCGTGATGAAGGTCAGACCTGAACGCACAACATCAGTCCTTCAGAGGACAAACCAGCAGGCCAAGATGCCAAGCTGTTTGTTTTCTGTGTTTCAGTTGTTTCCTCAGATTGAGGAGGTAATGGTGCAGCCCTTGCGAGAGTCCCGGGACAGATACGAGGAGCTCAAACAGATAGACGACGCCATGAACGAGGTCAGAAGACGGCTTTTTGCAGTGGTTTGCTTTCTTTGTATCTCATTAGCTATTTACATGTTTTTGTTACGCGTCTCGTTTTTTTTCGTAGGTGCAGAAAAAGAAAACGGAAAATTTAACACTGGGCGGAAAAAAGAAATGAGGAAGGTCAATGCCAAAGCGTTGTACTGCTGCTGCTTGCTACTTAAATGAATAGTTTACCTAAAAATGAAACATTGACTCAAGTGCTTCCAGAGTTGATTTTTCTCAGTCGAACACAAAATAAGATATTGACTTAGGTGACCGCCAGTTATTAAGCATGAAAGGAATCAACTGAAGCTGAAAAACAACGCAACGCAATAAATTTGGTATTGGAAAGTTACATTTTTATAAATGGAACTTAAAATTTAAACCAACTAACAAAAATCCATGATATTCCATGACTTGGACAAATTGAAACTGTCCTGACATTCAATGTCTCGAATAGTCCTTTTAAAGAATGATATTCCAACCCTGATTTTGGAAACCAGTAGCCATTGACATCTATAATAGTAATAAAATACTATGGTGGTCAATGGCTACCGGTTGTCAACATTTTACTAAATATCTTCTTTTGTGTTCAACAAAATAAATTTTTTTTGGGTAAACTATACTGTGTAATTGGTTGTGATCTTTACAGCAAAACATACCTGTTGTTTATCTGTTTCAGCTGGATTCGCCATCAGAGTAAGTGGGAAATGAGTGTCTCTCCAAAGCATCATTCAGGGAATTGTTGAACCATGTACAGCTCGGCTATGAACCATTTGTGTTGTTTTTATTTGGTTTTGTAAAAGTATAAACATTATACAGGATGTACAGATTTTTAGTTACTTTTATTCAGAAAAAAATAAAGTCTAACTTTATGAAAAACTGAAACCCCAGATCTCATTAAGCAGTCATTATACAGTTTTATAATACCTGTCCTCAACTGCAATGTTCACCGACTGACACTGCTAAAAAGCACCTAACTCATATTTCATTCTCAATATTTCTCTCATCTTCTAGAACATGAACATACATTTTTGGTGAGACAACTGATTCTGTCCTTCAGAAGTTGCTTGGATGGTTGTTGCTTGCTGTTGGAGGATCTCATGTGACTGAGTTTTCCCCGTCTCCACAATGGTAAACAAGTCATTAGAGAAGATAATGTTTTTGATCACAAGAGCACACAAAATCGTACAAAAATAACGATATGCACTAATAGCTTACATACATCGTCTATTTTGATGTTCGTGGTGACTAACTACTCACTTTCAGTCGGAGCGTGACCAGCGGACTCTAGCGGTTAAAACACAGCGTTGCAACTTAATGTTTAGGAAACGGAAACCACCAAGTTTGAACGTCTTTACTGAACATAAAATAAAATCATGGTCAATTAACAAAAATAACATTAGAATTATACAAACATGGCAGAAATTAAAAAGCAAACTTTCTCTCAGCTGGTGCTTTGCGGCACGGCGCCGCTCTCGGTTTTACTTTTTTTGTTGGGTTTTGAGCCGTTTGCTGCTGCTGTTCTCTTCTTATTCTCCAGGTCTAGTCTTTCCTGTTTCTTTTGCAAGTACGATGCCATATTGTCAAAGTTCACTTTATAAAGGTGTTTAAATTGACTTTCTAGTCCCACAGAACCTTTAAAGAAAACACAAGGGGTAAAAAATCTAGTATAAGTGTTTATAATAAGGTTTAAAGGAAAAAAGTGAATCAGAGCTGGGTAATCTTCTTATAAAAAGTCTACTGCATTTCAGAAATACAGCTTTGATTAGAAACCTGTTGACTTCAACGTCCACAGACACCTGACAAACAATTAAAGCTAGTTGTTGATGAATGTTGCGGGGGAAAGCCGCTGACATCCAAAGTAGGAAGTAGTTTCCCAATTTTCTTCAGTATAATGATGACAGTTTACATGTTTGGGTGAACTATGCCTTTAGGTTTATCTGATCACCTGAAAATCATGCTGAGATTGATCAAATATGACAGAACAAGCTTTTAAGTTGTGTGTATGGGTTCATCTTTCAATCATCGCTGAATTAACTTTTCGGCATTTCTTACCTTTAAAGAGATGCCATTGAGTCTGTAATGCATCAGTGACCCTCTTCAGTTCAGGGCTCTCACAGTCACACAGCTGTAAACACAACCAGATAACCATCTATTAACAATCTATCATCACCCGTGGTCAAAACCATGGAAATGCAACAAAAATTCAGGTAAACATGCACTAGAATTGACTTTTTCCAAACTTTACATTGAAAGTAAAACCTATAAATGCACTTAAGCGTATCCTCTAATATCATCAAATATTAAGTGTCTGCATAATATCATTTTTATATCAATTTTCAAGCGTATATATTGTTTGATCCATGGTGGGCTCTGCTAAACAAGCCAACAATAGACTATTAATCACTAGTATTACTGTTCAATTGACACGTCTGATTAAAACGTCTATAAACTACTAAAACTGATCCAAGATTAGGTCAAATCTATGAAACATGTTCAGCGATTCACCACTGTGGGAAAATTTGGGTAAACCCACAAGATTTATGTGGATTTTATGATATATAGATCACAGCCAAGCAGGAAACCATTACATTTTTTAAATATATATGATGCAATAAAGCCCCATTCACTGAAATCACGAGATCTTGCCAATTGTATACATGCTCTGAAACACCTGATCCAAAACAAAGGATTCGTAAAGGTTTCAAAGCTTCATAACCTAGATGGACCTAGGCTTCATAATAAGCCATATTTACCTAGATGTACATTATCCTTTACATAAGCCAAGTTAAGCTCTAAATATGGAAAGCGGAGCATGAGTTTACCCTCCAGTGCTGCTCAGAGTGTCTATACAGGAGCACATTCAGGTCTTCACTCTCCAGTAAAACCCACAGCTGGTTTTGTGAGTCAAAGGTCACGTCCCATGGCGAGAGAGGAAGAGTCAGAGTGTCTGCAGGGTTCAGGAGGCCCTCTGTCCCACAATCCACCGCGAACAGCTGAACTGAGGGGAATCTACACACATGCAGAGGATATTACTCCTGCCTGGTAGATGCGTAATCTTTCTTAAAGTTAAACTCCACACACTTGTTACCCACACTTGTAAAATTAGTCTATTTTAAAATCTCCGGGACTGGCTAGAGCTCTTTAGCATAGCTTAGCATGACTCATTGGATTGGATTAGACCATTAGCATCTCGCTTATTAACATTTGTTTTAATAATTTTTGATCATTTTCCTATTTAAAGGTTGACTCTTCTGTAGTTGCACCAAGACAGTCGGAAAATGAAAATAAACTATTTTCAAGGTCAATATAGCTAGGATGTATACTCTCATTCAAGCGTAATAATCAAGAAACTTTGCTGACGTATCATGACTGCAGCAGGCACAATGACATTACGCAGTGCTGTTACCTAGCTGGGGACTATTTTCAAGTGCTCCGTAATAGACGCCTGCTGCAGTCATGATATGGCAGCAAAGTTCATTGATTATTACGCCAGAGAGTATACATCCTAGCTGAAAGTGTCAAGCTTTAAATAAGAAAATTATCAAAAGTATTTTTCCAACTTTTTAAGTGAGAAGCTAATGGTCTAATCTGATTCAATGATTTATGCTAAGCTAAGCTAAAAGTGCTCCCACTAGACCCGGAGATCAACTGATCAATAGATTAAAAAATGGTAAAACTCGACAATAACTCTAAAGTAGTTGTAAAATGAACCCATTTCCCAAAACAGTGGAGTGCTCTTTTAAACCTTGTTTGATTCAGCTTTGGCAAAGGAGTTTTCCAGAATAAAAGTTAGAAGCATAATTATCAGGTAAATGTGATGAAATGAAACACACCCCTCACACTGAACAGCTACATGTTGTCCATCTGGTGAACTGATGATCCTGCTGACCGCAAACCTCTGAAGAAAAACAGAGGTATGGTTACAGTGCCATTTGTGCCCATTGTAAGATCTACAGGTCAAGGAGCAGATGTACTATTCTGGTGTCTTCGTCTAATTAATTTTACAAAAGTGATTTTACATATGTAGAATGTGACTACTAGATGTCAAATAAGGCTGAAAATGTGTATCATTAACCAAAAGAGATATATTTGCAGACAAATGCATAAAACTGTGGCAAATTGTAAACATTTAAAATGACAATTTATTATGATTTTGATACTGCACTGTGTGTGACCGTCAAATAGAGTCTTAATACAGTGCATCAGGAAAGTATTCATAGCGCTTCACTTTTTCCACATTTTAATGTAACAATCCATTTTGGAATAAGGCTAAATTCATTTATTTCCTAAACATTCTTCACACAATACCCCATAATGACAATGTGAACAAAGATTTTTTTAAATTGTTGCAAATTTATTATAAAATAAAAAAACCTGAAAAATCACATGTACATAAGTATTCACAGCCTTTGCTCAATACTTTGTTGATGCACCTTTGGCAGAAATTACAGCCTCAAGTCTTTTTGAATATGATGCCACAAGCTTGGCTCACCTGTCTTTGGGAATTCGCTCAAGCTTTATCAGGTTGGATGGGAAGCAACGGTGTACAGCCATTTTCAGATCTCTCCAGAGATGTTCAACAGGATTTAGGTCTGGGCTCTGGCTGGGCCACTCAAGGACATGCACAGAGTTGTTGTGAAGCCACTCCATTGATATTTTGGCGGTGTGCTTTGGGTCATTGTCCTGCTGGAAGATGAATCGTCACCCCAGTATGAGGTCAAGAGCACTCTGAAGCAGGTTTTTATTCAGGATGTCTCTGTACATTGCTGCATTCATCTTTCCCTCTATCCTGACTAGTCTTCCAGTTCCTGCTGCTGAAAAACATCCCCACAGCATGATGCTGCCACCATCATGCTTCACTGTAGGGATGTTATTAGCCTGGTGATAAGCGGTGCCTGGTTTTCTCCAAACATAACACCTGGCATTCACTCCAAAGAGACCAGAGAATTTTGTTTTTTATGGTCCGAGTCCTTCAGATGCCTTTTGGCAAATTCCAGGCAGGCTGCTATGTGCCCTTTAATAAGGAGTGGCTTCCGTCTGGCCACTCTACCATACAGGCCTGATTGGTGGATTGCTGCACAGATGGTTGTCCTTCTGTAAGTTTCTCCTCTCTCCACAGATGAACGCTGAGCTCAAATAGAGTGGCCATCGGGTTATTGATCACCTCCCTGACTAAGGCCCTTCTCCCCCGAACACTCAGCTTAGATGGCCGGCCAACTCTAGAAAGAGTCCTGGTGGTTCCAAACATCTTCCACTTACAGATGATGGAGGCCACTTTTAGAGCAGCAGAACTTTTTCTGTAACCTTCCCCAGCCCTGTGCCTCGAGACAATCCTGTCTCGGAGGTCTACAGACAATTTCTTTGTCTTCATGCTTGGTTTGTGCTTTGACATGCACTGTCAACCCTGGGACCTTATATAGACAGGTGTATGCCTTTACAAATCCTGTCCAATCAACTGAATTTACCACAGGTGAACTCCAATTAAGCTGCTGAAACATCTCAAGAATGATCAGTGGAAACAGAATGTACCTGAGCTCAATTTAGAGCTTCACGGCAAAGGCTGTGAATACTTTTGTACATGTGATCTTTCAGGATTTTTATTTTTAATAAATTTGCAACTATTAAAAAAAATATTTTTTCACATTGTCATTATGGGGTATTGTGTGTAGAATTTTGAGGAAATAAATGAATTTAATCCACTTTGGAATAAGGCTGTAACATAAAAAAATGTGGAAAAAGTGAAGCGCTATGAATATTTTCCGGATGCACTGTATATCAATGATTCTTGCTCTTAATACCATTAAACTTCAAGTTAAAATGATGCTATGATGTTTGTTAATGACAAATTAAATATAATCTTTACAGGATTTTTCACTGTCATAAATGTCTTTATCCTAAATATGTCCAACCCTTGAAAAATACACAATATGTCCTGCAATTGCTCATCTTTACTGTGTAAACGCCCTTGTTTAAAATAAGCCTTGCAGTCTTTTACACCTTGTACACCACAGTTTCTAAACCCTGATCTAGTGTTTTGAATGCATATTGTTATTATAACACTGCAAACTCTATTATTTAAAATAAAGACATAAGTTTTATGCCTTGTGGTATTAGTTAAAATTAAGACAAAGAGACTTTATTTTAATAAAGGACCATAGACTTCTTCACCTATAAAGTGACTTGTAATAAACATCGTACCTTAAATGTGTGTGCTTACTGAAAACAAATGAAAGGCACCTTTTCTGTGTTTTCTGAGTCAAGGCCGAATGTCCTCAAGTCCACACTGTGTAACTGGCGACCAGTTTCATAATGCCAGACGTTCACTGTGCCATCCTGTCAACATAACCAAGTCAGTTCTGCAATAATATGACACTTATAATCGCCCATATAATCATGAGCCCAACAGAACATTAAAGTAAAGCAGTACTGAAAGGGTAAAGTGGAAAAACACCTACTCCTGAACCTGAGAGAAGCCAGTCAGGATGTCCTGCAGGCACAAGCAATGAACTGACAAATCTGCACGAAAAAACCAAACATGTTTAAACAACATCTGAGGTGTGACATCATCACTGTCCTCCTACGATCCACACTTACTCTCTGTGGCCCAGACAGAAAGCCTGGATGTTGTAGGGCGATCGCCGGAAACTCACTCTGATCTTCTCATCTCGGTCGGCCGTTATAATATATTTATCATCTGGAGAAAGAGTCTGGACAGGAAAACATACATTTTCTACTTGCATATTTCGTAAGGATTGACAAGGGACCGATGAATTAGGTATGCATTATTTACTAGTAATTCAACGAACCAGTTAATTATTCTACTTATACAACAGTTGTCAAACCTACAGACACTGTTCAGATGTTATATTTTAAGACATTTGTCAGGTTTTTGTCCTCAAACTGCTGTTGTGTGTTCTCATCTAAAGTTATATTTATATTTTTGACAGTTTTTGCTATGTTGTAACTGAAATCATTCTGCGTACTGATATGAAACTGTAATGCAGTCTAAACCTGCCTGGAACTACTTTAGCAGTGCGTATATATGAAAATAAACACCTTAGAATGTTCATCAGCCAATCAGAATCAAGAATTCAACACCCCAGTAGAATAAAGGTTTTAAATATATTGGTGTTTCCGAAATCACAAACCTTCCTACTATATAGTATGAGGAAAAACCGAATGTGAGATGAATAGCATGTCTGAATTTATAGTATTGGAAAAATAATAGCCGAGAAGTATCTGGCTAACCTACTACTTCCAGCGAGATTCTGTAGTGCGCATCCAACGGACACTACTGATGTTATGTATGACACTGAAATTCTGATGCGTGTATAATACATACGACAATTTCTAGACCTGTTTTGGGGTGTGTATTGGTTTCCTAAAGTCACATGTTCGATGACAAATTTTGGTCATCATTTTGTCCAATCATGTGTGCATTTTACTTTGTGTCTTTTTAGTGAGTCTTTGTTGGCTTAGACTGGTTGATGGGTTTGCAATGAGAGTGCCGAAAGTTAATCGGTACCTTACATTTAAATAAACAATATTTATTTGACACTGCTTATTTTCATACAAGATCCTTAATGAAGAGTTGCAAAAAACCCTAAGTGCCGTCTGAAATTTCCATCTAAAATGAGCGTTTCTCAGTCTCTTATGTTTATGTTTAGTTGTCTCACTTTAAAGACTTTACTTTCACATTAAAAACTACATTTGACTTTATACATCTTGTTTGACATAGAAATTAGTGAAATTTCATGTGGCATTTAGGGGTTTTTGCATCTGAACTCTTCGTCACTGTATGCGTGTTTGTGTGCAGAGTAGCCTACATTAGATCACACTGAATCGTATAAGATCATATTATATTTATCATATATATTTATTATACTTAAGGATTTTATGTGTACACATATCACTGAAAGTATGGAGTAGGTGTTGGTTGCTTCATTCGACAGACATTTAAAAGGATAGTTCACCCAAAACTGAAAATTCTGCCATCATTTACCATCCCTTCACTTGTTAAAAACATGTTTGAGTTTCTTTCTGCTGTTGAAAGCAAAATAAGTCATTTTGAAGAAAGCGAGAAACCTTTAACCATTGACCTCCATAGCATTTGATTTTCCTACTATGGAAGTCAATGTTACAGGTATACAGCTTTTATCAAAATATCTTATTGTGTGTTTAAAAGAATAAAGAAACTCATATAGGTTTTAAATCAATCTAGGGAGAGTAAAAAGTGAGTTTTGGGCGGACTATCTCTAGGTCAACTCAATTCCTGGAGGGCCACAGCTCTGCACAGTTTTGCTCCAACCCCAATCAAACACAGCAGATCCAAATAATCGAGGTGTTCAAACGAGTCTTGAACACCTTGATTAGTTGCATCAACTGTGTTTGATTAGTATTGAAGCAAAACTGTGGAGGCCCTCCAGGAATTGAGTTTGAGACCTATGCTTTAACGCAAGCGTTTGGGTTATACATTAAGTAAGCACTAGATGGCGCTACTCTCGACACTCTGAAAGCTTCAAATCTTTTCTCAGAACAAGAGAAAGCCTCAGTGCTTTATTTGGCTTCATTTCCCCATCCCTAATAGACACCACTACTACACTATCCCATTAGGCCCACGTAAGACAATTTATTAACAGGATTGAAGCAGCACAACTGACGTGGGTAGGCCATGTGATAATGTCAAATGGCGAATATAATCGGATGTAATAGCTCAGACAATCGGCTTTGAATGGAGGAACAGAAATCTCTCAGATTGACTTATTGTCTCCAGTTGTGTTCCAGAGATAAACTAATAGTTTATGGTTTTGGAACAACATGATTAAATGGTGACAGTTTTCATTTTGGGGTAAACAGACCATTTAAATGGAAAATAAAAGTGAATATACACTGAATATTCACTTCCAAAATCACAAACTGGTATTTTATTTGCTATTATTATTACCTTTTAATATTTTCTCTTCTGTAGCGATGCTCCGATTTTAAAGCTATAAATCATATTCATTATTCTATTATGTGCAAATAAAAGGGAATTATTCATGTTTTTGCTACCATCTCTAGATAAATTCTAACCTAAATTCAAATAAGCGTTTTCAAAGCTATAATAATTAGTTCAATAACATCAAACGTTTTAATATCACTTTTTTTATAGTGTTTTTCAATATTTGCTGCACTAAAAACGTAATTTCAATCATCTTAATAAAAATGAATCATCTTTTCTTTGTTCTAACAGACATACCACATCCAGTAACATAGATAGATGTCCCAGCTTCAGCTCTCCTGCTTTCTGTGGCTCCGGAACGGAGAATGAATACACATCTCCAGACTTATCAGCCACAAAAACCTCATCCTCAGCCTGAGTAAATGCAAGAGAAGTGCATCGCCGCACAACCCACCTGCAAGAGGACAATCACACACTTACACAGAGAAACTAGCATTACAGGATCGGTCATCATTTACTAATGTAGTGTGGTAAAGTTTTATAATCGCACATTTAGACTTTTACCTTCTTAATATACTTTCACAAAAGTATTCTTTGCCAATTTTAAACAGGGAAATCATATTAGCAGCCAACGACTATCAAAGTATAACATTGTTTACAGTCAATTAAATAGTGCTAATGTTGTTTTGTAGTCATACTTGCATGCGATTTCAGGCCAAATATTCAAAGTAGCGTGGTAAACAATATAGGGACCATGTCGCAAGTTGTCACTTTGTTCAAAAAATGAACAGTAGCACATATCACTCACATCATGCATTCCAATGAGATGTTTTGATTGATCACTATATTTGTTATTTAATTATACTTAAAAAAAGATTCAAATCTTTTGATTCAAACAGCTAATTTGTTGACGGTTCCTCAAATAAACAATCACTTCACAACCTTAAAAATAAGCGTGTTTATCAGCTGTTTTAAAACACTTACAGTTACAAATATAAAAGTAACAGTATAATTAAGAACATACAGATATTGATATTTTTGAGTATGTTGAACATACAGACAATATTAAAATATAATTGTAATGTTGTGCTCATAACAGTATGTCAAGAAAATGTATCTGTATTAGCCTTTTTAAATTTAGCGCGAATAAATAAACAACAACTTTCCAAATGACTTTCGCTCTGTGTTTGTAAATAACGTTCAGTTTCTTCAGTTCAGTTTTCAGTTCAAGCTTCTTTAAAGAGACAGTTCATCCAAAACTGAACATTCTGTCATCATTTCGATTTAGTTTCAAAGCTTTCTGAACTTCTTTCTTCTGTTGAAAACAATAGACTGTGAAATAAGGGTGTGCAAATTACAGTATATTTTCTGTTTACAGTATATCCCTTTAAATACCCTCGGTATTGAGAGTGTACTGTTACCGTGTACTAATACACTTCCAAGACGGCTCAGTGCAGAAGAGAACAAGTCGTTTGTGATCATCCGTAAGCGCTACATGCTTTCCAGATGCTGAGATGGCAAACGCAAGAATCCTGTCACTGTCCTTCTCCTCTGATCCCTCCCCAGCACTGCAAAACACAAATATGGATGAATAAGACACGTTTGCCATCATTTGAGTTACGGTCAATGATCTAATCATCAGAATACAACAACACATAGAACAAAAACTAAAACTAAATATTAGTTACCTTTTGTTATCAACATCAGCTTCTTTGGGTTTTTTCTCAGCTTTGGAACAGTCAAACACAAACGGCTCCCTATCCAAAATAGTAAGAGTAATTAAAAATGACTTTTTATGCTCTTGTAGAAAAATAACACAAAAGTACAAGTGTCAAATACACAATACACAGAAAGACAAAGTATAACCATAAGGTGTCACTGCTCTTAAGATGTGTAGGATATTTAATTACACAGTCATTTAATAAGAATGGACTACAGAAAACGAACAAAACATTAAAAATAAAAATAAGCTGCTTCTACAAGCTCCACTGAACAAAGGACAGTAGAATTAAGAGGACTTAAGTTTTTTGGGGGGGAAGCAACATTTAGAAACTAATATGACTATTCGTGTAGAAATCAAACGGAAAATGAATTATGCAAACTTCGAAATACAGTATTAATAATACATGCAAACCCCCAAAATTGATAACATAAAATTGTAATAGCATCATGTCAGGGGTAGTTACAAATGTGAATGCAGAAATTCTGCTGGCACGTCACATTCTGTAACATACATCAAAAATATATACTTTAAATGAATAAACAATATTCAGTATAAAATATAGCACTCACCCAGACTGCTTTAGGTCTACAGCAACTAATGTAGTAGAACAGCTTGTAACAAACCAGTCTGCTTTTGAACGCAATACAGCCATGATGAGTGTTGTTCACGTGCGAACTGACAGTCGCACATTTAATACGTCGTTAACGTAAAACCGCTGGAATCTGGCTTGACGAATCCGCCATTATGAGTGTACCGAAAATTAATTTCAAAGTCACTTTTATTAAATTTGATAGTTTAGTATTGTTGCGGATTATTTGCATATTGTTTCGCTTAATATTTTTCACCGTTGGACTGGAAAACACAACATCAAATTCTCAATGAACATGATTACAATCATTTGTGTTGATGTTCAGGAGGAGGAGGGGGTGTGTTCGTTATGGTTATGCAAGGGCGGTACTTTAATGTGCTTCAGTTCAACATACTTGTCACTTTTTCTCTTTTTACTTTTCTGCAACCTTTCTTTGGGGTTTTAAACTGTCGTTTGTTGCGATTTCTCAAAGTATAGTTTTGATTGGAAGATTTCAGACAGGTAAATAGTACGAGTGTCATTGAGATCTGGACAAAAATACAATCTAGGTAATTTTTATATGCAGGCTATATAACTTTTCTGTATTATTATTATTATTATTTATGATGTGCATACGAAATATTACATGTGCTAACGTGAGCTATACGTTACTGTATGCTGTATATATGTATATTCTCTATTTCTGTGCTGTTTGCTCTATAAATAACAGTTCCGAGGTAAATGTTTTGTAATGTAAATTACAGTTTCATATTTCTAAACAGTGGTTGCACGAATGTTTTATTACCGATGTTAAATGTTTAAAATTACATAATTGTCAACACTAGTGATTCATGCAGCTGTTTTTTTCTCTCTCTCTCCATAGGATTCTGCAGTAAAGATGGCAGCCTCTTTGCTCAGGGTAGGACGACTCGGATCTCTCAGGGTAAATACACAGCTTTTTCGACATTTTCGACAAAATGCCTGCACGTTACAGCGCATTTACGTGTGTTGTAACTCGTCTCTTTTCTTGTTTTAACGTAACACTGAGAAATAAACGATTTGTTTTTGTGAACACGCTAATACAGCTCTAATGTTAAATCACTGAAGCATTTAATCCACTGACTAGACGCATGAATGCCTCCTATTGTCCTCTATTTACACGCACGACATTATTTACATTGAAAAATTCTAGTATTAAAAATGTGGATTTACTCGGGTATTGGTCAGATATCATGCGTTAGAGATCAAACGTTTATTTTCTTAAATATTTTATGCTTTTTTTAATCACACATTTAAAAAACTGTATTAATGTATTGTAAGTACTGTAGTGTCGTTTAACCCTACCATAGTAAAGTGTATTTTAATGTGTTATAGTATTTACAACCCTTTGTTAATGATTGCGAGCAAAGTGTAGTATTAACTAACTCATAAACTGCAAAAAATACCGTAGTATTCTGTGGTGTAGTATAATATATTAGTATTATATAGTAGTTTATGTAACTAGTGTTACAGCTTTACCACAGCAAGTATAGAATTACCACAACAGATTAATTCAAGTACTTAACTATTGCTTGGTTCAAAGAACATACAATATTTACTATAAATGACTATAGTATTTTTCATGTTTGATTGTTCTATTTTCATAAAGTGTACCTAGAAATTGCCTTAATATATTTGTTTGAATGTCACCTGCAAAACCAGTCTTCCCTTGAGAACACTATGTACTTTTTTTGCTAGCATGTTAATTTGACACAGCATCAAACTTTTTCGACTTCATTTTTTGGCTTAAATGTAACCGCACGCTATAGTGTATAGGTTGTGATTGTGAGCAGAAATTTGCGTTGTGTTTTAAAAATCTGGTTTTAGCTTGTGTGTGTGTGTTTTGTTGTCAGTGCATTCAGACAGAGAGCTGGTCCTTAAGTAGAGCTCCTCATGCTGCTGCTTTCAGCTCGAAATCTGGGGACAGCAAGAAGTCCAAAAAGTCCAACAAAGGTAAATCTTTCTTATATGCGTGCCATTTCAGTTTTAATATAACATCTGCCTTTCATTTTGGGGCGGTAGGGTTTGTACTTCAGATCTTGATGGAAATAGAGGTTGAAGTAGTTCGGGGGAATGTGGTCTCTGTTCCCAGCTGTTGCTTCTGCTGGAATGTGAAGGCGAAATGACATGCCAGTTAGCATATGAGTACTAAAAGTCAAAGGTGTACTACTGCATATTTTTTTAAGAGTAAAAAAACAATGACTTTATTATCTAATTTCCTAGCATTGTTTCTGGTCTGCATGATTCACAGTTGAAAGATTTTGCTGTCAGATGCTTTTAAATTCACACATATAAAGGATAAACAACATGGTGATCGATCTTCAATGCATATTCTGCTATTATGGTGAATTCTGAAAATCCATTAATGGAGAATAAATATTCATTGTGAATCTTTTTTTTATTTATTATTGAAGCAGTCAGTTATACACTTCAGCGGTCATTAATACAAAAATGTGTAAATCTTGAATGCAGTGACCGAACATTTAGAATTGCTGATTTCAGACATGTAATTGGATATTTTAGGCATGTAATGAGGCTGTATAATAATGGTATGTTTGTGCAGAATACAGTGTATTTGGGAAAAGGGTGTAATTAAACCCTAATGAAAAATAATAGGCAACTAATTAAACCTATATAAACCTTCAAAGTAAAATGAGATTATATTATTATGAATTATTTTATATTATATAATATTATTTTATATATAAACTGTTATTGTCATGTCCAGTATTAGGTTTGTGACTATGTTTCAGAAATGGGTATATGAGCAACATCAGAATGTGTGTGCAGATTTTGGCATTGACTATATATATATGAAATTAAAAGATGGACCAGAATTTCCTAAAGTCAGTGGCGGATCAAAGTGTGGTACCAGCATCTTCTTTTGTACAAACATCATATACGGATAGAATATAAAATATCTGATATATCAGCCAAAAATAGTTCTGCCAAAGATTATTTTATTCAGCTTTAGTCAGTTGGTTAAATGCGTGAGCTTTGCTGAAAAATTTAAATGTTATTGTAAGTAAGAACATTTTATTTTACCTGGATTATATTACCTGGAACCACCTGACCCATGTTCCTTTGGGTTATAAACTTGAAAACATATAATTACACTAAAGAAGACACAATAATAATAATAATAATAAAAATAATTTAAAGGAAATCATTTCCCTTTCTTTGTTTACTCTGTGATCATTTCTAAACATGTCAAACAGGTAATATAGACTTCTTGAAGATACGCTTATGTGATCCATAATTTGTGCAACCTCTTCCTGCTTCCTTCTTGCAACCTGTGATCAATAATTTTTTTAATTCTGTGTTCTCTGATGGTGGCAGAGGGCTTTAGAAAGGGCTTGCTGTGTGGTGTTAACTGGCAGATATTCTTTGTAAACACATGCTAGTGCTATATGTGGACGTCCTCACTTCCTATATAGGTCACCTTGACCTTCGGAGTTAAAGAATGCATTGCATGAAGCCACTGCTTCTTTTCATTCAGGAGACTTTGCTGCAGCCAAAAATTCAGGAAAGTCTTTGTTAACAAACTTTGAATTGAATAAAGTGATAAATTCATATTTTATATTTTTTTTATATTCATAAATTATAAATGATGTTGATATTAGTATCTGTATTTGAAATGCATATAATGTTCATGTGCTGGTACCACAGTTTGATCATGTTTGATTCCCATATTTTGTGTAACAATTGTGTCATGTACTTCAGGAGAGTTACTTGGCAATCATTTTTTGGCCTTAAAAATCATGGTAATATATAAGAACATTATTATTATAGTTACAATAATTATTGAATTATGCATTTTATTATATGTTATGATTTGCTATTATTACAAAGGTAGTCACTGTACAATATTTTTACCAACACATTATAATGAAAAGATGGATTACTGAATGTAGAATGTTTAGCTTTTTTCCTGCCAAGGCTATTTTATTAGTCACCATTCAGATTTGACATGCATAAGTGAAGTCATAAGGTGCTCAAAGCTCCACCACCTCACCACTCTAACTGGGTAAGTTATTTTGCTGGATGAATATAACAGTCTCCATGCACCCTGATAATGCACATGATAAATTTAATTATTACATGTTTATGTTTGCCCTCCTTCCTCCTTCATCCTAGAAAAAGCAGCATCAAAAACATACTTCGATATAGAGAAACTTATCCAGCACAAATCTTTTGTGGAGTTCCCCAAGAAGGAGGTTGCAGCTTCTGTTGCTGCTGCTGCTGCCTCCACTGAAGCATCTGCTGCTGCCCCTGCACCTGAACCAGTCCTGACTGCCACTGCAGCTCAAACTGCTGCCCCTGCACCTGAATCCATTTCTCCTGCTGAAGCAATTTCCCCTGTAGCCGAAGCCGCTGCACCTGCTGAAGCCATTGCACCTGTTGCTGAAGAAATTGCACCTGTAGTTGAAGCTGCTGCTCCTGTAGTTGAAGCTGCTGCTCCTGTAGTTGAAGCTGCTGCACCAGTTGAAGCCGCTGCCCTTGTAGTTGAAGCCACTACACCAGTTGAAGCCACTGCGCCAGTTGAAGCCCCTGCCCCTGTAGTTGAAGCCACTGCACCAGTTGAAGCCGATGCTCCTGTAGTCGAAGCCGCTGCCCCTGTAGTCGAAGCCGCTACCCCTGTAGTCGAAGCCGCTGCCCCTGTAGTCGAAGCCGCTGCCCCT
>CAIGQW010054520.1:857783-869374 GCA_903798125.1 Danio choprae
GCTGCCCCTGTAGTCGAAGCCGCTGCCCCTGTAGTCGAAGCCGCTGCGCCAGTTGAAGCCGCTGCGCCAGTTGAAGCCGCTGCGCCAGTTGAAGCCACTGCTCCAGTTGAAGTGGCAGTTGAAGCCGCAGTTGAAGCCACTGCACCAGTTGAAGCCTCTGCTCCTGCAGTTGAAGCCGCCCCAATAGAAGAAGCTCCTGCCCCAGAAGCAGTTGCTGACGTTGTAGAAGCTGTCAGTGAAGAGGTTGCAGAAGTTGTGGCAGAAGCGGCCCCAGTTGTAGAGGCCGTCATTGAAATAGTTGCAGAAGCTGCCCCCGTTGAGCCGGTTGCAGATGCAGCTCCCGCTGAAGAGCTGGTAGATTCTGCTCCTGTGATCACAGATGCTGCTGAAGCTCCAGCAGAAGTTGTGGAGACGCCTGAGGGTACACACCATATCCCCTATAACCCCCTTTCATATAATGGGATACAGCAAAAAAATACAGCAGTGTTTTTCTTTTTTCGTTTACGGGTTTAATACATACACATTTGTAATGTTAATGGTAAAGGTGTAATCTCAGATTTAGTTAACCTTTTATATACCTGTACCTTTTTCATTTCACAGTAACATTATTATGTGTCATGTTCTCATGTCATTGCAAATGTCTAGCATACATGCAAAGAACATTTAGGGGTGAAACGGTTCGTAAAAAAAGCAATACTTACAGTTCAATATGCATAAGTATCATCTAACAACATCTCTGAACATGTAAACACTAAATGTATTTATTAATTGTAAGATATCCGTTTTTGAGTAATAACTTAATTTTTTTTATTAATGTAGCAGTTCACTCTGCAACACATGGTTTGCAAGCTGGCTTCTAGCAGATGATTAATTATAAGAGATGTTTCTTAAAATCCTAGAGCTCTATTTTAATGATCTAAGTGCATGATCTAAAGCACATGGCACAGATTCAGCATGGGAAAAACAGTTGGTGTGCCCAGCGCATGGTCTAAAAGAGTTATTATCATTCTCTTAATGAGTTATGGGTGTATTTTGGGTATAACTTGCATTATACCAATAAGAGACTCATCTCCCATACTCTTTAAGAGTGAATTGCGGTCCCACCATGTTGGATTTGCTATTTACATGGTTGAGTTTGTAAGCGTAAAACATTTTGGACCTGCCTATCACTAATGCGCACTTTAAATAACAAACAGTCAAACAAAAAATGCATCATTGACTGTAGACCAGCTATTAGTTTGCCAGTGGCTTTTAGTGTGTCTAAAAAGCACAGTGTAGAGCACTACGGTGTCCGGACATAGCCACTGAGCGCCTGTAAACAGAAACTTGCAAGGATTGCCCCACCTCCGAGTTCTTCTGATCGGTCCACTGCTTTGAAGCTGACACTGATGAGTGGAGCTGATTGTCAAAGTTCTTTTAACTTGACATGGCATAACACTTGTGTGGCCATTGATATTGTGCTTGACTAAAGAATGACATTGATTGTAATAAATGAAGCAACTACTGGATAATTAAACTTATTTATTTGTATATTAATGCCACAGCCATTATTAAGCTTAGAAACTTACTGCAATTTAGTAATTAAATTACTGAACTGTACAAACTGAACTGTAACAAATAGTGCTATCAAAACGCTGATACAAAAGACTTCTCAGACTTTGAGAAACCGTTACGCCCTTAATGGGTTCACAACATCATGTAGAAATGTAGACTCAGTAAAGGCTATATTCATTTTCTAAGCTGGGGCATTGAGACAACTTTTATTCTGATGGCTTTTAATTAAATGTAAGTGTAATTTTAAATCTTTGGCTTTGGTTTTCAGTCAATGAATATAGCCAATCTCCCCATCCGTCATCTGTCTTTAAGCATGTCTGTTATATATGTTTGTTTGTAACTTTTTTTTAATCCTGTAGATTATGCAATGCATGTTCTTTACTGCATAATTTCAGTTATATTTATTTATTTATTTATTTATTTATTTTTTACTCATCTGTTTGGTCTTCTGTTGTGTTTATTCACTTATTCATCATTTTATATTTTGACCTTGTATCCTGCTCCTGTCTTCCATTTTATTCTTTCACTGACATCTTTTGTCTTCATTTAGTCTTTGTATTACTTTCTTATGTGTATTATTCTGTGTTTCTCAGTGAGCAATTGTATTTACCAGGGCTGTCAATTTAACAAATTTAGTACACTGAAGAGTCTTGGGTGCTAATTACACTAGTGTGTTTTCAAGTATTTTGACCGTTCTCTGCTGTTTATTCTGATTCAGTTGCCTATGGGAGAAATGACTAGGAAGTTCTAAAACAATCACAAAAACGAGTGCACTTCTACATTGCAGAGTAAGGTCAATACAGCGTAAAATGTATGATGCGTGACCATTCACACTTGGAATGCCCATATTTTACTGCCATTTATTCTTGCCTCCTGTCAGTTTTTAAATGGTCATATGAGAGTGACTTGGCGAATCAGGACACGATACACAATAATTCAGAAAACCAATCAGAGAGTGATTGTGGATAGCCACGCCTCCATTTTTAGATTTTTTCGCGTCTGTCTGTCCACTCTGAAAAGTAACACCAGCATTTCCAAGCTATAATCAAAGATGCTGAAGTACTGTGGATGCCAAGCATGACTGTAAAAAAACGTATGCGTTTTAAAACTAAAATGCATTAGTGTAAATGACACCTTGTTGTTCAGCAAACCAGCAGACAGACTGCTGAAGAGATCAATTTAGGTGTCAGAAATGCGTCGTTCAAGAGTTATATACAAAATATCACAAAATAAAAATATAACAAAATATATATATATTGTTGTTTTTGTTTTGTTTTGTTTTTTGGTCCAGACCAAATGCGTAGAAACACTTAAGTAATATTTTTGCTGTCTTGCTATCAGCTGTGATGTATCTATTTAATCACAATCGATAATTGCTATTAATGATTGCGAAGAGCTAACGATTTTGCTACCTATTTTGCAAGGTATTCATTTTCAAGTGAAATTTAAAGGCTTAATTAGGTTAGCTGGGCAAGTTAGGGTAATTAGGCAAGTCACTGGACAACAGCGGCTTGTTCTGTAAAAAATCAGGAGGCTAATAATAATGACCTTAGCAGTTTTACATTTAAAAAAAAAACATTATTCCAGTCAACCTAAAAGAAATAATACTTTTTTCAGAAAAGAAATATTGTACAAAAAAATTCCCTTGCTCTGTTAAACATCACTTGGGAAATATAGATAAAATAAAATATGCAATATAGGCATAAGTTGAAGTAATATATTGACTTTTAAAACTACTTTTTAAATTGTGCTGAATCTCACCCCTAAAAAAGCAGGAAATAAGCTAAAAGAGAGCAAGTGATTCACTGCTTAATCTATCATAGAAATTTGTTCATACATTGGCATTTAATATAAATTGAATTTAAAATAAGTTATTTGACAGCCCTATTATTTACAGTAGTACTATTTTGTCTCATCCGTTTATCATCCCATCCCCACCATCTGTAAAGATAAAGCTAAGTTGGTCATGTTTTATTACAGTTAATGAAAAATGTCACTGTCAGAACTATCAGATGTTGGCGTTTCTTTCCCTGCATTGTTAAATTCACTGTATAAATTTAAGTATAATATAAGTCGTCACTCGAGAGCACTGATGTGTCCACATGTTTTGCACTTTTACGTCTTTTAAACAGTACAACAAATGCAACTGCACTTTAACCTCATCTTTCCTTCCCCTGGCTCTTTCCTCACCCAAATGCACTTTTTGTTCTGGCACTGTCTCACTTTTCTTTCCAGGGGGTCGCATGATATCAGTATAATCGGCCCTATTATCCTCTTATCTTTACCTGTGTACTGTGGTTTATATGTGAAATATGAAATGTCTTCCGTTCCTTACCAACTTTTCCAATGTGGTGTACGGTGCATTGAGTGAGATTTGAGTTTGCACTGTTTGCTGAATGTGGAATGGAAGCAATGGTTTATTACAGGATGAACAATTGCTAATTTTTATTAGCAATTATGCCAATTGAATGCAAAACATATGCCTGTTTGTTGTAAATATTCTTAACAATGACAAAAAATACTTAAATTTGTTCATCTTCTTACTCGCATGCGCAGCCATGTTGGCATTGTAGCTGTTGAAATTTTCGTACCCCTTAATTTCTAGTGTGGTTCTGGAAAATGTCACTTTCAAAGGCTATATTTACCCTTAGCCCTAAAGTAGGGGTGTCCCAATTCTAAGGGAAGGGCTAAAGGCTGATTTATACTTCTGTGTCGAGTGATCACTAGACCCATGGTGCCTGCCTTGCGCGTAGTCGTGCATTTATACTTCTGCACGTTGTTTGTGCTACTCTGCAATAACACTTCCGAAACGCTAGCTGGCAGTAGGTTTTTATGTTCTTCTGTGTCGAGTTTCGCGGGTGTTTTGTTTTTTCTGAACGCTACAAGTAGCTAAAACTCGCTCATTCAGAGGCAGGAACCGGCGGACATGAAACAGCTTTAATCATAAGGTAAACACAAAACAAATGTTTCCATCTGGAGCTCCTTAACAGGACTCGACACGTAAAACAATCGCTCCATCGGGCTCGCAGCTCTCAGCACCGCCTGCGCTCGTCATGAGGATTAGGCCAAGAATTGCATAAAAAAAGGCATGTGATTTTGTTTTAACTGATCATGTGATAACAAAACTGGCAGCTATGGGACGACATTAATGGACAAACCAATGGACCGACCACATTGTAAAACGTATGAAATGTTGTTTTGGTCATTCGAAAATCCCTCAGCCAAAGTCCATGATCAAAGTGGTTCAGAAATATTATCTCCAGAACTTTCTTGAGCGTCTGGGCTCCCAAAGAGCGTCTCACACCTCTAAAAACAACAGCGCGCTTATTGCGTTTCATCTGCAAGTAATTTATTATATATATATATATATATAAGGCCCTTTCTGATTTTTTTTCTTTTCTTCATTTTATCAGGAAGTGACGGTTTTGTTATCTATGACTCATTGGATGGAAAAGATAATTTCCAAATGTTTTATGCGATAATCCAACCTGATCACACCTAACTATTGTCAGTTTAATGACTAATTTGTTCAATTCAGTTCAGTCATACAAAAATGTATGATTTTTAATAGGAGGCATAGCACCCAACCATCATTGGGGGATGAGCAAAACATTCTAAATTGTATAAATGAGATCATACAAATTCATATGAATAAGCCACTTTATTTAAAAAGTTACGAATTGCTGTGAGATAGCGTTTGATATTCCAGTTTTGCCCACAAATCTAATTTGCATCTTTGGATGGGAACATAGCTATTATTTGATGTCCACATGTTTTTCGGATAGTACACAAGGGCTCATCTTTCTTATGAGATCAAATGCTTCCATTTCATTTCAGTCTAAATGCAACCTCTGTTCTAGATACTCACCGCCTGAGCTGTTTTCTTTAGTTCACTAGATCTAGTCTTCACACCAGGCACTTTTCTCATGCATGAGGGTTAAAGAAGACTGATTTCTTTCAGAGATCAAGGATTCTGGCATCCGTATGCATGTCTGTTATTTAGAGATATTATTAGGCACAGTTAATAATTTGCTGTGTTTCCTGTGATTGTCAGCTGGATTGGACCCCATTCAGAAACTTTTCCTCGATTCTATTCGAGCGTATTCATCACAAACCGGGTACATGGTGTTTCACTATCATCCTCTCTTGGTTTGATTAACCGTGCATTATAATTAGGGTTATAATGACTTTGTGTTGTTTTCTCAGTGCCGCTGGTGGTCTAATTGACGCAGGTCCAGAGTATCAGAAGGCTCTCGCTGAGGAAATAGCGAAGCTGCAGCGGTTGTACGGTGGAGGTGATCTGTCTTCCTTCCCAGAATTCAAATTCGCCGGTATGTCAACAGAAAATTTGTCTGATCAGATGTTTTTGATTTACATTTTCATTTGTTTTCATTTATATAAAAATACAGTAGAGGAAGGAGGAAGGAAAAGTACCATTACTTGGCAAAAAACAGTGCAAGTAAAGTATTTGTTCTAAACACTGCTCAAAGTATGAGTAAAACGTAGCCCTTCTAAAAATACTCTAAAGTAGTAAGTTTTGAGTATTAGGTTGTGAAAATTATTCCATCTTATACCCTACAAATTCAAAATGTAGCTTACATCGGTACCATTTCTCATAAGGGTGTATAAGTAAATATAAGTAAAATAATTTGCCATGCATGGACTATACATTTAAAAGGCGAGATTAATGTGAGAACAGATTGCATTAATATATGCACCTTTAGTAAGCCGACAGAAAGCAGGTTGATGTATTTACATGCGGAGTGAAATCTGTGTAACCTAAAGGGCAAAAATCTAGCTGTGTCGATATGTTAAAGCTTATGTTATGCACTTTGAACCCTGACTAACAAGCTACTAGTGTCCAGCAGTTGGCGTCGCAAACCAAGCTCGTGCAGCACTGATAGAATACATGAAATTTCTGCAGGCGTTTGAAAACGTAACATTCTGTAGTGCATTTAGTTCTTGTTTAAGGCTGTTTGGTGATTTTAGTCCTCATACAGTCGACATCTTTCGTCTTCAAATCTGTGACATGCAGTCTAAACAGTCACTTAAAGCAGTGACTGCAGGTTGAAGGGAAATGGCGCAGTTAAAGTGTGATACAGAACTAAAAATTGTGCTCAAGTGAATTTTATAAACTACGAAGTACTCAAGAAATAGACAAGGATAGGTGTTCAATAGTTTTAGGATGACTTTGATAAAAGGTTTTGATCCACGTCAAACGTTGACTACGGTTTATAAAAATAACACAAAAATATTTATTTTTGAATCACTATTATTGTGATGCAGTCGCATATAGCCACTTGTGGTTTTGACCCGCCATCTGCTGAACATTTAAGGTATTGCACTATATATTTGGTTTAGTTTTACTTTCGGTTTCTCTCAGTGTGCATTGAGAGTAACTCACATGTAGATTATTTCTGGGGCTGATTAAACCTGTAAGTGCTCTGGTTTTACTAAAGCTCTATTTTTTATCAATGTTCATTTGATTATTATCAGTTTTATGCCACCTGTATTTTGTTGTACAAACACTGGTGGTGTAACATATATGATTCATTTTGCTAATATCCGATTTAAATTGTCTCATTTCATAGATTTTCCTCATATGCGTTTTAAGATTTGTTATAAAAACGATGTTCATTAGTAACGTTTTACTGCTGGTTGAATTGAACATATTGAAGTAAATGTGAATAAATAGATACTTTTGCGCTCTTTGTTATAGTTTTCCATAAAAGAAAGGTATTGAGAAGGACAGTTGTCAGTAAAGTCACTGAAGTTAACCAAACTGCTTTCTGTTGTTCTTATGCTATCTGTTAAACCATTGGTTAAGCAACAATTGGTTGGGACAGAATAATAATAATTATCATTATGCCTATTATTTGTAGTATGTTCATAGAAATTGAAACTACTCCTTCAATATGTACAACAAGAAACCAAAAGGTAGTTTTGACTGCATATACTCACAACCGCCACAGATATATATCAGCAGCTGTGTGACATGATAAACATGCTGATTTGCATTGTCACTGGTGACGGGTAATGCTTGAAATATATCTGTTGTCCTAAGAAGCATCAATTACATCAGGTTTCCACGTTTTCTTGTGCTTGAATGTTAAAATGGCCCTCCTATGAGTTGTCAGTCACTGCATTGCCCTCCCGCCATATATTTAAATGCCATATAACCAAGCAGCCAACCACAGTTCATAAACAAACCTAATGAATAACACGAGCAAACCTAAATAATAAGCTTCATTAAGGGATGGGGCAAATATGAGAAAATTAAATGTATTGTTTTTTAATTAATATTTTGTTCTTTACTTTTCAAAAATGTACATTTTTATGCTTTCATATGCAAGATCTCGATACTAAATATTTAGCAACTAAGTCTAAACAATCACAAAATGTGTCAGAGGGCTACTTTAAAAGCTGTTAAATGCGTAATTCTCAATTGTAGGGATAGTTTTACCCCAAAAATGACCAGTCAGTCAGATAACGAAGAGCCGGAGTCAGAGATAGTTTACTTAAAAGAAAGTTTACTGAAGATAGTTTGCCGTTTCATCAGCAGAAGCCAGTACTCACAATGAGTCCGTAGGCCGCTCTGCTTACAATCACAAATCAACAACAGTTATACTCTCACATAAGGTCATTAACTGCATCATACATATAGGTGTTTTAACCTGATTGGTTAAAACACAGATAGACTTGGAAAATTTCCATGCGCGTGTGTACAATATCTCAAGCATACAAACGTCAGACAGCCACTTCAGAGCTGACCCCAGACCAGCGAAATGATCCAAAAATGAATAGAACACACACACACACACACACACACACACACACACACACACACACACACACACACAATCTGTACAATCTGTTTGTTACCCAAGGCTGAGTGTAGTCTCAGCAGTCTTATCAAAACTGGTTAAAAACCTGTATAATCTACATCCAAGCTGTCAGCTTACATACAAAGGAATTAACTTTCAAATATGTAACGCTTAAAATGGCAAATATCACTTTAGACATAATTAACAGATAGCAGATAACAATAAAAACAGTTGCTTCTGATTCTTCAAGAATCCAGGTCCACTCAAGAGGTCTCCATGACCTCTGACCTGATTTGGGAGCTCCTGAAAATAGACTTTTGACAGACAAACATAGGGACAAAGACCCTCCAAGTGAACATTCCTAAATATATTCCGAAATTAGGTAATGTTTAACTTTATTCGTTAGTCAAAATCATTTCAAAGATTAAATACGGATTCAAATACTCATATGAATAAAGTAATGAGAAAAAGGATAAACATTGATCCTTTCTGGGATGGATTTGAAGACAGAAATCCGACCCCATCACAATACTTTAAATAAATATAACTGTGTTTAGCCATATAGGTTCTATACCCAAGACTGTATTTTGCACTAATTATTATTTTTTTATTGTTGTTTTATAATAATGTACGCTATTAACTTTATTTTATTCACATACTTTGAACTTTAAGAACACCACAGCTTCTCCAACATCCTAAATGAGACACATTATGCTTTCCAGTGTTATAAAAAACATATTTTCTTTTATTAAATATGAATTTTCCAAGCATAGTCTGTTACCCTCTCTGTTATTTGACAGCTTTGTTTTTATTTGTCTAATTAGAACATCTTATGATTCACATATAATAACAATAATAATAATAATAATAATAATAATAATAATAATAATAATAATATAATCGTGTATAATATAACTATAGTCGTAATCTGCAATGAAGGGTGAATATCATTAATCATTTATTTGTTTTATTTTTTAAAAAGCTTCTTATTTGTAAATATTGCTTAAATCTTTTCCTAGACAATTCGTAGTTTTTCACTGCACTCTTAAATGTCTCATTAATGCAACAATCTGTCAGCTTCAATTCAAAACGGTTCCCACAATGCTATTTGATGTCAGTCTATAGTAGTTCCATTGGTATTCCTGCTTAATTTCAGGTCTGAAATGTACACTTTTTTTGATGTTGACTATATGTGAATGTTCTACGGTGCATTTAACTCAAATTATTTTCTCTCTTGCATTTACAGAGCCTAAATTCGATGACGTGTCCGCCAAGTAAATATGTGTTCTCCTCTCCCGTGCCTCGATGAAATTTTATAAGAGGTCTAATAAATGTCCTTATATCTGTAAAGGTGAACATTTTGTGAGATTTAGAAAACATTTTGGAGACTATTTTTGAGAAATTCTTATGTCTAAGGGAAAAAACACAACCTGTTTATGTTTAACACACATGTGGACGAAGTATTGCTTAAAGCTGTGAAATAAATGCTTGTCATTTTCCATGTTTGTCAGTGAGTCTTTAATGTATTTTGGGGAAAAGCTGAATAAACTGAGCTGCTTTCTGTCTGGTCTCCATGTTTATTTTTCTTGGAAATGTATATATTAGATTTAGATTTGAATAAAACTTGATGAGAAGTGTGTATATGATATTTGGCAAATTTCTTGATAGTTTTGTATTACCTTTAAAATTGCTGGGAAATGGAGGAAATGACATGCAATGTTTTTTTAAATAATAGTGTTAACAGCTGTATATTTAGATTATAAATTTAATATTTAAGCCACAGATGTTTATTTTTATGAGGTATGCAATAATACAACTCTAAATCAGCTTTGTACATCTCTGAATAGCGGGCAGCTTGTTTACGATGTTATTCATAAAATGTTCTGCAAAACTGTTCTGTAAGTCTTTCCTGTCTCATGACACAATATTTTGTAGAAGTGTGGAAAACTTTTAATATGCTCATTTTTGGGAAACTATTGATGACGGCTTAATCGTGAACATAAAGAACCTAAAACATTTTTATGTTTGACATCCACACATCAATAGTCTTTTGAAGACCAAAATAACGACACAAAAATAATATAAGAAAGGTTTTATTCATCTGAAAGTTTTAATTCCAAATTGCAAAACTGAATTTTGTATCCCTACAATGCATGTAATGTATACACTGAGGTCAAAACGACATCAAATTGACATCTAACAGTGGCGTCAGTCAACGCGTCAAAAAGATGCGAATTAGACGTCGTTTTGATATCAAGGTAGTAACTGACGTAAATTCGATTACCATTTTTATGTGTATTTTAATGTTGTTTTGACATCAAGGTGTCCGCTGGGTCCTTGATATGCTTACAGCTGCGAAGGGAGGGCTCTGAGAAGTGCTAAACATTTGTTGTTTTCGTTTGGCTCATCATGTCATCATGTGAGACTTGCAATACACCACCAGAAGCAGGTAACTCAAAGTCATACAAAGTAAAGTCATGATAGAAATATCAGTAAAACATTTTGTTGAGTCCAACAAAAATGTAGGCTATTTGCTGTGACTATACATCAATACTAACCTCGCTGATGCCAGGAGTAATACAGTCTACTTAAAGTTAATTTTAAGTTACTTTTAAAAGTAGCATAGCCTAATGCAATCTTAATCTTAAAAAAAAAAACGCAAAAAGTAACAATACTTTCACATTACTTTCCTTAAAAAATAACATATTTAGTGAATTTACAAAAATACGATTGTAATATATTACTTTTAAAAGTAACTTTAATGTAAGAAAGCCTCATATGTTTCTTAATCAGTTTTAATCTACAATTTGATGCATAAAACATGTTTAGATAATTGTCTAATGTCAAGAGTTATAATCCAGACATATTTAGGTATGTATCCATTATGAAAGCCTAAGCTAAAATACTTTTCTCCCATAAGGGGGCGCTGTATTTTATGACCTTGCAATAAGGAAAAAAATACTGTGCAACTGTCCCTGTCTTTGTGTATGTTTTCTATTTATTAGCTCTTGTGTTTTCACTTACCACATCCTCGTTTTCCTTACTTATCCTTGTCAGTTGTCTTGGTTGTTGTCTCCACCTCATCATCTTGTTTACTTGCTAAGCCTATTGTTTTAATCTCTCGTGGTCAGTTTTTTCTCTCGTTACTCCCGTGAGGTCTCTCTCTCTTTGTGTGTGTGTGTGTGTGTGTGTGTGTGTGTGTGTTTTCCTGGT